>CM061348.1:217689467-218274467 GCA_030867105.1 Liasis olivaceus | reverse complement strand
TATAAATAAATCCACCAAGCAAGAATGATTATACTTGAACTGATATAAGAAAGATATACATCTATGTCTTTGACCCTGCATGAAAAGATAGTTAATCTTATCACAACTTTTTAAACATTTTTCAGAATTTATTTAATGCTTTGCCTAAGTAGGAAACTAACTTCAGCCTCCCTTAGACTGTTACTTTATGTGAAATGTGATTACTACGTGAACTTCCCATAAATTCAACATATAGTTCCTAGTCCACTCTATCTAAATAGACAATCCATCAGTTAGAAATTTTCAGACTGGATAAATCGTGCTTTTAGTGAGAAACATATCCACTGATATTGGCAGCTGCTCTGTCAGTAGACATGTCAAAGTGTGGAATTGCAGTTTGACCTTGGATTGCTATAATCAGGGTTCTCATTACCAACATCCTAATTCTTCATCAGCACAAGAGTCCTTGGTTGACTTGATAGTAGTTCTGGCAGAGATGAAGTAGAAGGGCAGAAAACTGGAATACAGATGGTGGCTCAATTCATGCAGAAATCATTATGGCAAGGTCTTGGAGAAGCAAAAAGCACACCAAAATAATTGGTGCCATATTGCTTAGGCATATATCAGGTATTGCAGTAGAAGCATTTTTTCTACAGTCATTCTTGAGCTAGGCACAAGTCATTGTTTTGAAGTTTCCCCTTTGTATTTCCCTTCCTGTTTGCATTTCAGATTCCATGTATTATTCTGTCTGCTTAGAGTGACTAACAGTGTCTGTGCTTAAGCTGACAGATAGATAGATAGATAGATAGATAGATAGATAGATAGATAGATAGGAATGTCTAACAAAATCAAAATAATAATATTTTAAAGCAATACATTCAGATGTGGAAAGCAGAAGCTTTACTGTTTCTCTTTAATTTTTTACATGTTTCTGATTTGTTGGATGACTTATATGGTTCATTCACTTTAAATCTACCCTTCCAGGACCCACAACAACTTGTCTGATACATTGTTTAAATCCTACCTCTTTTTTCTTACCCCTTCATACTTTAACTCCCTCCCTTTCTCTCTCTAGTCTCCAAGTAAAAAGCCCTTTTAATCTCATAGCAACATTAAAAGAAAAAAGAGAGAGAGAGAGAAATAGAGCCATGGTGTGACGGAGCAGAAATTATGAAGTTCCAGTTTTTACTTGCATATGTTATTCCCACTGTTAGAGCACAGTAATGGCTATTAATCAAGTTAAATAAGATCAGTCTTAATCCTTTCTTGTTGTAGTGTGGGAACTGCTGTGTTATAAAGGATATTGCGCTACCATTCCTTCAAAATTGCTAGCTAATGAGAGCCATTCTTGGCCAGAGATTTTAATTTATTTCTATGTGAGGTTGCCATATTCATGTTGCTCATGTTATTGTAGCATTGGAGAAAGTCCCAACTGTCAGCATCATGTAAGAAAGTCACTCCCCTTAAACATTCAGATCTCCTTACACAGTGAAACCTTGTTTTCATGGACCATAATTATCAAAGTTCATTATTGCAGCAGTTAAATCATTTGCTTAATGACATCATTATGTATTTGTGTCATTTGCATCATGATTTCAGTACACAAATGACATAAATCACCATGGTTGTTATAAAATTGAGGTAACGTTGAAATAAATTTAGCAGCCTTCTCTGTACTACTTCAGATGCAACAAACTTGTCAATTCAGGGAGATGGATGCAAATGGCCCATTTCATCTAACATCCCCTAAATGTGGGTCTGTTAAATCATGATTTCACTATATTCTTGGTTCTTTAAAGTTTAATTGTTGATCTACATGTCTATCAATCAATCTATCACTGGCCAAAAAAATCATACATGAAACAATCATGTATCATCTCTCTAGAGAAGCATAACAAGTGGAATACAGTACAATAAGCCTCCATTACAGGTCCAGTGCAGCTTAAGGTATTCATTCATCATGTGGCAAATGGAATAGAAAGCACACTTCTAAATTTGGTGCTATGAAACTGGAAGGGATTGCAAGCACCTTGGATGACAAGACTGCAATCTGAAACTATCTCAACAATTTGGGGTAATGGGACACAATGAATGAGGTGGAATTTCATAAGGGTAAGTGTTAGGTCTCCAATTTCATAAGAACAAGTTATATTTTCGATATATCTGTTTAGTATGTAATAGAGGAAAAGGTCTAGGGCTTAAAGGATTCATTGTCGGTGTATTGTCTTCATAAAGAAAACATCCAGAAGGTATCTGAGTACTGATATTTCATATAATGGACAAGAAAATTCTCTTTGTCTTTGCCTAGGTTTCCCCAGATTCAAAGTCTGTTACACTGTCCCCTTCACACTAACTCCTATGGGAAGAATACTTCTTCTCTTCTTTCTTTTCCTTCTCCTCCACCTCTTTTTTCTCCTTCTTTCTCCCATCACTAGGACAAAAAGAAGGGAGATGCAGGCTTTCTATCATGTAACTTTCTCATAAACCTTATTTGTCTTTACTGGTCCTGAAACATCAGTCTTTAGATAACCTTAATGAATTTGTTTCTACTCACACACATTTGCTTTGCTAAATACTGTATGTAAGATTCCAGTCACAGTTATCTCAACTTCTTCAATTTTAGTATAATGAAATGTAAATAAAATTGAATTAAAATAAAGTTAGTTTTTGTTTTGGCTCTGCCAACTTCTTTGTCCTTTTGCTTTGGGGCATGTAGCCCCAAAGTGGCCCTTGGCTTGAAAAAGGCTGCATACCTCAGTCCTGATATGATATTCATAAAAATGGACATTGGCAATTCATTATGTCCATCTAACCAGAATTGTCTAATCTAGCAGTGGATATATAGATTCTGTCTTTTGCTGGAATACTTTCAGTTCTGGTTACCACATTTCCAAAGAATGGTGGGAGGAATCAGCTGATAATTTGAAGGAGCACAAAGGGTCAGAACAAATAGCTGATCACTTCACTTATAATCACTGATGAAATACTTCAGGCTCTGAAATAATTAAAACTCTTTTTTCATTCTTTTCACCACAGAAATTCTGCTGATACTTCTTGCCATCTAACACCGTTGCTGTTTTAAAAGAGTTAAATGTGCAATTGAAACTTGGAGATTTGATATTTAGTCTTCTGTTTGGGGGTTGCTTAGACAATAAAATAAAATATGTAAACAAACCATGTTTGCTTTGGAAGTATATTGAAAGACAGACACTTAGGCTGTCCCTTTCCAGAATAGAAGCATCCTTCAAATGCTCAAATTAGACAACTGCAAATATTTGTGTGTGGACAGCATTCCTCCACCAAAACAACACCTGTTCACATCAAAGTTGCTCAAATATTTGCATATTCTGTTCTAAACATTGGAGATGATTTTACCTCTCTCAAATAATTCTAAAATTACAAGCACATAAACCACTTCTGACTACTGATTAGGATTAAACAAGAAACGTTTTAATGGGTACTCAAATAGCTACTCACCTTTATTTCAGCGACTGTCCATAGGAAAAAAAGACAGTTGCTAATAGCACAATTCAGACATCACAGCAAACTACATTCATCATAATTTTGAAATTAAGTATGTTTTAGCTCCCAAATGTGCACCTGATGTATTGCATTGCCCAACTGCCTGCCTGCATTTGTTTTCTATCCTCTTAGCTCCTCTTGGAACAATGATCAAAAGTAGATTCTTAATTCCATATACATATCAAACTATGTTTTCCCCTTTGCAGGCCAGTCACCACCCATTATGGATATTCTTAAAGGGGGTGCATGTAATGGAATGTGGGAAAGACCTTGGGATGGGAGGAAGAGATGCTGCCTAGGGAATGCTCAGATTATCTGCTTAGTGGGAGGAGCAAGAGGCTCAAAAGGGACCCTCCCTAAGTTCTCTGGCTATAAAGGTGAAGGCAGGAGAATTGTACTTCAGACTTGCAAGATTGATGTCAGATTTACCAGGTAGACCAGACAGGAAGCACAACCAATAAACGAATTCTACTTTATTGTAAAGCTACATTAACATCATCTTGCAAGTCGAAAGTACAATTCTTTCAGAGGGAAAGCCTGGGCCAAACTCTCCACTGGGTTTCCATCCCTGAGCCTCCTCTGTCCTAGCCCAATGGTTTAAGCACTACATCAGCTGGCTCTGCTGAGGTTAACTTGCGTAAGAGAATACTCTAATACTAATTCGTTATAGGAAAGAAGAATTGGAAAATGCTTCCACAGTTCTCTGTACAATAAAAGTTTGCAGTACTTGGAGGACATGTTCATAATTCTCTCAGTATTTGTAAACTCTTTTCTCAGGAAGAACCTCTTCTACATTTTTTCCTTCTATTTAGCACTCACTCGCTTGATTGTCAGGTCTTTATTATCTATTCATCTGCTTCCTTCATCCAAAATCCCACATGTATGTGGACATTGGTTTATTCTAATTGAATTGTGTTATCCTGAAGAAAACATCATTTTCCCAAGCATTTTAAAATATTCATGCCAGATAATATTAGGCTATAAAACTCTTTTTCATCTTTGGAGGAATGCCAACTAAGTGCTAAAAAAACAAAAGTGAATTTTAATCAAGTAATAATGTGATTGAATTCACATATCATGGTACATTTGAAGCCTCAAAAATGGTGTTTTGAGGTTCCTAAAGGGAAAAAAAATCACTCCTATAGGTGTCCCACCTGTGGCCCTAGGAATCCATGAGTCTTTGAAGGAGGTATGTTGGGACTGGTTGTCAAAAAATTAAGAACGATGGCTATGACTCTGTCTTCAAAGCCCCACCCCTTTTTATTGAAGTTTCAATCACATGCTTTCTTCATTTTTTGACCCCCTCCCACGGATGCCCCTGCTCTGAAGCTTTCAATCAATATTTTCATTTTACAGTGTAACAAAATTTAGCTACGTTTAAAGAAACTGAGTCATACTGGTCAGATAGCAACAACTGTACATAAAAAAAAGATCAGAATTTCCCAGGTATTTTATCAAATAGGGGATTATAAAATGGGTCCATGAGTCCTTATAGAAGGTACAGTATAGCAGGACATGAGCTGTAGTTCCAATAGCCCCTTGTCCACAGGGCACAATCTCAACTCTGAAGCTTTGAGCATAGTTCCCTGTGTTCCTTTGAAAGTTAATGCTAAATTGTTATTTTTAGTATGATGAAGGAGGAAAGTGATTGAATATATCAGGAAGAATATATTAATTCTATTACATCAAGATAATATTTTCATTTTTATTAATTTAAACCAAGCCAATTAATCCTGACCCTTTCCACTTTTTAGACTTGACTCTCCCTACTTTTTGGAGTACAACTCCAGGTTTGCCACTCCAAGGCCAAATGTGACTCTTGGCTCAGAAAAGGTAATGACCTTTGATTTTTCTCTGGTGGCCAAGAATAATAAGACTGCTCCAAGGGTCTAGGTATTACATTTTATATTCTTTAAGAGTTTTATAAGAGATTTAAAAAACTATGGCATTGATTCTAAAACTCAGGTAATATAATGGTGTCTGTTTTGGAGGCAAACCTTTGAGTCAGATACTGAGCTGAGTTCCTTCTGCTTAATAGAGACTTGGACTGGGTCTGTCTTGCTCATGTAGCTTTATTTCAAAGGAATGCAATTCCTGCAGTCTCTGTTATAAAATCTTCCTGGAATTTTTATAATCCTAGCAAACATTTTACTAGCATAAATTCAAATATTCCTTGGGTAACAAACAACATTATTCCATGTTATCAATTCCTAAGCAATTTCACATTGAACTTGAGAAAAAGTTGTAATGTCTTTGCTGGAAATTCACCTATCTGTGAGAATTTTGCTCAAGAAGTCCACCATGGAAACTTCCTACAGAAGACTCGGCTGTTTTTAAAATCATTTCTCCCCAGTCATATATACCAAGAAAGCTAAACCAAACATCTTTAATAGAAGGATCTGAACTGTGGCCACAGCAAAGAGGAACATGGGTTTCAATCTGTCTTTTTTTTTTTTCTTTATTTCTGGTTTTATAGAATTGAAAGATAAACATACTATCTAGTTTGATGAAACTCAAGACAACAACATTGGAGTACAAAGGAATACAAAATTGTTGACATGATTTCCCTCCCTTTCCCTCTCTCTTTTATTAAACACTCTGCTATTCCCCCTTAGGTTTGAAATATTATCAAAATCTGTGTGACTGTGGAACATAAAAAAGGTTGCTTTGTTTAACGGAATGTTCCCAAAAGTACACATAGCGAAGCAGCTTGGAAGTGAACTGTAAGAACTTATGCATAATGGATTGTGGCTTTTTTCCATCTAACAAAAGCTGAATTCCTTAAGGTAAACATAATATTCCTTTCCCTGATCTGCTTACTAAAACACAGTAAAAATCAATACGTATAAGCAGGCTGCTTGCCTCCAGAGAATGACCTATACATTGCAAACTTTATTCCCAGAAGGGAACTTTCTCTGGCCCAGGCTCTGGATAGGATGCCAACTCCTCTAATATTGAGAGATTTCATCCCTTAAAACCAAACCAGAACAAATGAACCCCACCACAAACATCTAGAAAGAGGTAATGCCATACTGTGTTTGTCTTTCAAGCTCATGTCTTTGATAACTTGCATGGGGCTATCAGTGACCAGTTGGGCAGTTGAATGCTTTGGGAAACTATGAAGAAAAGAAATATTAATGGCAAACAAATCCTAAGTAGAGGATATTAGTAGGGATCAGTATTCTGCCATCAGCTTTCTTATCTCCTTAGCTTTTCCTCAAAACAATGACCATGATTGGATATTTGCATATGAGCTGTATAATCCATTTTCATCTCCTGTTTTTCCCCTGACAGGGAAATAATGGAAGGAGGAGGAGAGACTGTCTTTCTTCAAGGGCATATTTCTCTCTATTAGCCAGAAGAAATCTACAAGAAATATCTGAAAAGGTCACATCAAACTCTAAGATTTTGCTGACAACTTGTTCTTTTGAACTGATGCAAAAGAGGCTCTAGAGATCTGAACTGATACCTGGTTCAAAATGCAGTTATTGTGGTGCATATATGTATTGGCTATGACATCAGAGCAAATACTGATTAGAGATTCAAAGTCCAAACTGTTCTGGATGAGGTTGTACTCTTCTAGTAGACCGGATTAAAAATGTAGAAGTTCTCGTGAGCAATTATGGCTCATGGATAAGACAGTCTTCTTGCAGCTTTGTATCCTAAACCTTCTGCAGTCCTTCCTTGAAAAAGCTGATGCTAGGAACAGTTATACATGCCTCACTGACATGCAGATTTTATTACTGCAACATGCTATTTGGAGTTGCCCTTGAAGAAGTATTTAGAAACGTACAGCAGACATAAAATGCTTTGTGCAAATCAATGTTCTGTAAATTCCACTGGCCTTCTAATTTTCTGAACTGCTTTCCCTGAGAAAGAGGATTCTGTTTTTCTATCTCATGTGGCTTTAAAAACTCTTTGTAATTTCATCTGGTGGTGGGTGATGGTGCATTCTTTTAGAGCACTGCTTATTCTAGCGCAGTGGCAAATGGTGCTGCTGTTTCTCATATTAGAAACTTCTAACCATTCTGTAGCTTCTCTGGTTTCTCCTGTTTAGCTGGAAAAAAAAGCCCATGAGGCTACTGGAGTTTAGCTGAGTATGAAGGCAGGGAGGCTACAGACACTGGAGACATGAATGCATCAGGTCTTCATTAAAGTAAGAGCAAAAATCTCACTCTTCAAAAATGTTGTTCTTCTTGGACAAGAGGTTCAAAAGCATTTTTTCTCCAGCAAACTGAATTGAAATGGTGGGGAAAATGCAGAACACAGAGGCTAGACGGCCACCTGTCTTTTATGTAGACATTTAACTTTTGTCTTCCCAGCTTGCCAAGCATTACTGTGCTGTTGTATTTGTTTTAGTCTGCCTTTTAATGACCTCCTCTTCTTATTGTATTTCAGTGTTATCATTGTGAACCTTCTAAATAATCCTTGTTTATGGTAAAAAGGAGATATAAGAATATTTAAACCAATAAATTCCTATCCAGTGGATTGAAAAGAAAGATAGACAAGTCTGACTTGTATCTATTAGAGATTGACTACATTACAGTATCATCTACTGTCAGAAAATGTATTCTAAAAACCTAAAATGTATGGCACAGATGGAGAAAGAAAACATTCATGATGTTCCAGAAAGAAGCAACAAATATTGATTTACAGTGCTGTTGAGTACGATTCTTTTTATACCTCATTAGTTGGGGAAAAGACAGGTAGCTTTATCAAGCTTCTTGAAAGAATCGTCTAAAAATATTTTAGGCAAAGTAAAAAAATAACCCAAAATGGATCGAAAACTCTGCTCTACATTAACAAAATGATTGCATTTGGTTGTATCCATTTCTCATCTAATCCATTTATATTCTTGCTTTTGCTTCAGTGAAGTGTAAACAGTGCAGAGAGAGACCGTCCCCTAATACCTTTTCATTCTACAAGTTATTTTTGTCAATTAAATATATTGCTTAATCAACTCGATTATTTTAAGACTTCTGCATCATTGCATACCGATATACCCACAGAAATAAATAATGTAATTCTCTCCCCAATATTTACAGGAACATTTTACTACAGTTTATATTTTGACAGTTCACAACATTTGTTGCAATAAATATTATTCTCAGCTAAAAGAAATGTTCCATCTCTGAATGAAACACATTGCTCTCAGTTCACTGCAAGCTAAAGTCTTTTAACTAAATCATTAGAATTAACCAAGCCATTTAACAGTATTTCAGCGGATTCCCTTTGGAATCGACATAACTATCACAACAGAATATGACAGGACAAATTCACCCAATTACCAAGTTCCAGAATTATAGTTATAGTTTATCACTTTATACTTTATGATATAATTATAAATCATTCATAATTTAGAAGCATAAGTATATAAGTATAATTATATACATATGATTATAGTTGTGTATTTTATATTTTTAGTTAATTAAAAGGGATCTTCCAATAGCCTTCTACAAGTTATTTGAGTAGGCCTGCAGTCCTTGAAATTTATATTTTAGGAGCAGGTTCTGCTTTTAAAGCATGCAAAAAATATAAAGGGACAGATTGATCACATACCGTGATTAGAAAAATATTCTTTGCTACATGGTTATATTAATTTGTTCAAAAGAAAGTCCCAACGTTTTAGGAAAATAGGAAGTGATTATCCAGCTTTGTGCCGTCTATGCTGATTGGCAGTGGCTCTCCATGGTTTTTTTTTCAGATCACCTGAAGATCCCAGGGATTGAACCTAAAACCTTTGCCATTTGTAGTGGTGCTGCAGACAATTGGTATGGAGTTAGTACTGTTGTTCGCTTTTTCCTTCTGGATAAAAATGGATAATCTATACCCATTGGTAGAAAGAGGTACTCTAACAAGTTGCTGAACTGAAAAAGTCAATCAACTGAAGCTTTGTATAAAAATTCCTGCACACACTGGCTTAGAAAGAGTTACTTAGCAAACTCTCTAGATCAGTGTTTCTCAATCTTGGCCGCTTTAAGCTGTGTGGACTTCAACTTTCAGAATTCCCCAGCCAGCCATGCTGGCTGGGGAATTCTGGGAGCTGAAGTCCACACAGCTTAAAGCAGCCAAGGTTGAGAAACACTGCTCTAGATTGCATAATGTTGGGATGGGCTCATCTTGGCTCTCAGCCTTTTGCAAGCCTGCTTGTAACAACTATGCTAAAAGAACCACATGAGTTCTCTGATCTGACACCAGCTAAGGGGGAGGCTGAGAGGCTGCCTGCTGGCTCATTAGCAAAGGGCTCCCAAGCTAGTGACAAGATATGTCATCAAACCATCTCCAGGTACTGTCTGCTACAGACGATGCCTTATTTAAAGTATCTGTGACAGAGAATCAGCTGTCTGCATTTGTGACTAAGTCACTGACAAGATGTGTGACCAAGCCATCTTAGGTGTTATTGTTTATCCTCCATATCCCTTAAGAAAAATATGAAAGGAGCCAAAGCCCCCAGAACTTTGAATCTTGGCATAGACCTGGGAAAAGTGCTACAGAAGCACAAGCTCCAGGGAATTCATTTGCTATCATTTGGGGGCATTCTTTTTTTCTTTTTCTCTATAATATGTATTCAGTAAAGCCTTTTTTGTCATTTCACCCTGGTTTCGACCTATTTTCTTGAATCCTAAGAACTCATGGGCTACCAGCTGGCCACCGGTGCCAACACATCATTCAAGGCACACATTTTCCCACAGAATCACAAGTATTTCTGTGTATTTCCTCTAGTTAATAGGAATTTAATCCCAGGTAAAGACAATATACTTTGAGTCTGATCCTTTCTCCCCCCCCCCCCCCCCCCCCCCCCGCCGGCCTAAGTATTGCTTCTTCAGATTTGGTTGGGTTAATTATGTTTGCTATTTTGCTACCTTTCCTCTCTTTGACGTATCTCACTCTGCTCTGCATCTGTAACATCAGGAAAATTAATGACCCACTTTGCTGCCTGAAGATGAATGAGCAGCATTGTAAAGCAATTTACGTGCTATAAGTGGTACAAAATGATTAACCATGATTATCATTGCTGCAGAATTCTTTCATAATGTGAATTTGATTGAGAAGAGTTACCGGGGATCATCTAATTTGTCTGGAACCTTCTGATTTTTGATTATGCCAATACCTCTTGAACTTAAGAGGGCCCTTCTTCTCTGTTGGTGCCCATGTTGGCATTTTCAAACTTTAAAAATTCATATTATTCCTCCCTTTGCTTCATCCTTCAGTAATCTTTCTTTAATCTGTATCTCTAAGGGGAGGACTTCTGTCAAAGCAGTGTTGATCACTAGCTTAGAGTTTTCTTCCCTGAAGGACAAAGCAATGTGTTTTGGAAGTCTCTCCTCTTCCTTCATTATTCAGCCTAATACCTGGAATACTTTGTGTCATTCTTATTACCACCCTGATAAGGCTCCCTGTAACTTTTTTTTTTTCATATGTTCTGATTTTAGGAGTTTCAGGTAAAAGTTGCAATCATGTTATATTTGGGTTACATCTATAAATCTAACTACAAGCAATCCAGTCCTCCCATTTTAATAGCTCAGGTTATCCCTGAGCCTGCAATTTCAGAAATACTCATAAAAGTATAGACCTACTTCTCTCTATTTTGGTCTTCACTAGGGATATGGAGGTTTCCCCATTTCAGTGTTCTTGTTTCTACGAATGTGTCAATGTTGGCACCACAGCACACACTTTATGAACCATGGGCCTAGAGTACAGTCATGTACCTTTTTATCCAGAAATAAATCCTAACCAATTCAGTGGGACTTACCACTGAGAAGAGACACATAGGGAAGACTTCCGGTTGAGAGTCATGACGAGCTAAAAGTCCCTTTGTAGAGGGACAGCAATATGATGGAGATTGGTGCAGGATCCTGCCACTGAAATGCTCTCTGGATTAAGAAGAGATCTTTGAGATAGCCCATGTGACTCCGCACAGCTGCTCCTCATGAGTAAACTGCAAGAATTCTTGTTTCGCGGTTTGCCTATGAGTCAAGTAGCTGGGAATCAAGGGAGGAACCAACTTTGCTCACAGTCATTTTAAAGGACAATAAGCTCAATCGAGCCTCACTTCTTAATTACTTTGGATTTGTTTTTCTGCTGCCTTAAAAGGATTAAGACCCTTCAGAATGGCAAGTTATATTGTATTCACTAGGTGAGTTACCTTTTCCTTAGATAAAGAACTATTAAATGCAATTTTTAAAAGCTTTTGAAAAATATTACTTCTTGGATTAAACAGCAAAAGCGTGCTTAGAATATGGACTTTAGAAAGTTTAACAATGGATTAAGGGCTCAGATGGACTTGGAATTATAATTTTAAATGCCCACAAAGACCTTTGAATTAACTAGAAGAAATTTTCCCTTGGGAAAATGGCAAGTGTTTTGAGTTCTTTTATGATAAGGGAACCTTGAAGGTTGGAAACTAGAGGGAGACAGAGGATAAAGAAAATGGTTCAGAAATCCATAATACAAACTTGGGAATATCTGTCTGCCAAGTTTTTTTGACAGAATCAATAAACTTCTTGAAAAAATTGACAGAACATGGTGTAATGAAATTATAGAACAAGAACAAGTTGCAACAGATGATTTTGAAATTACTTTGAAGGGGGACTTAAATGTAACAATGACAAAGATATGGAGAAAGATACAGGCACACAAATGGAACTGATGGATGACTTACCTCCAAAAGGAGATGTACAAATATTAAGCCAAGAAATTTGGATATATATTTTTTTAATTGGATATATAAAAGAGCTCTGGTAAGGTTTTGAAGGACTTTATTAGAAGTGACAAACGAAAGGACAAACTTTACTTATTGGATATACAAAAGAAATCCGTTAAAATTCTGAAAGATTTTTGGCTTGAAACACAGATGAACAGAAAACTAGCTCTGGGACTCTTCTTGAAGGGGTTAAAAAATATTTTTAAAAACTCAGGGAAGGAATACAAGGTTGGCTTATTTGACCAGGGCTAAACGAGACAAATAGTTGCATCTGGTTGCCCTTACTGGACTTTTGCTGACAAAGAACAACTGATGAAGCATTTGGAGTCCAATTTTTTTTTATTCAATAGATGAGATATGGGGTGAAGAGAGATTATATTGTATTTAGAGATCATGATAAGCTATTAAGATTGTTTTTACTTGCTGGGATGAAGGGGGAAGTTGTTTCTTTTTTCTTTTCTATTTTTTTCTTTTCCACCCATTTTTCTTTTCTTCGTATTTTCCTGTTTGCATTTTCTGTATTGGCTTTTATTCTTTTCATTTATAATTCTTAATAAAATTAATTGAGAAGAAGAGACGCATAGGAAATATGATATGTACCCAGAACCAGAGATCTCTATCTGGATATTTAGCATTTTATCAAATTGTGCATATACATTCATCTTTCAAAACAGATTTTGGAGTCATAAAATTAAAAATAGAGCTTCCCTGTGACTTCCTTGAAACAAATCTATTTTTTAAATTAATGATTACTAATTTATTGCTCTTGGAAACATTTCAGCATTCATTATAGGATCATGTTATGATTCCCCCTCTCCCCACCCCACCCCCAAAAGCACCTGGGATAATGCAGTATTAATAGATTCACAAAGAGCTGTTTAGCTAAGATCCTGAGAAGTTCATTAAAAAGAAAAAAAATCAGATGGAACAGAAGGTGAATACTGAAGTTAATGTTGCCCAGTCTTACTTCATTAGAAAACAGCTGAGCATTTCAAATTCAACATGCCACTTCTAAAACACTCCCTTTAGCTCAGCTCCTTTGACTACACATATACCTCCATGCAGTTTTCTTGGTGACAGCATAAAAGTAATTTGCCATTGTTTTCTTCCAGCTTTTTGAGGGTTTGTTTTGTTTTGCTTTTGGTCTTTCCCTATGGAGACCAAATGAGTCTTCTACTCAATTATTAAATAAGTCCAATTTTTTTAATATTTCCAGATTAGCCAAGGCCTTTTAGCAAGACATGTCAATGTTGTTTCATTGACAACAATTTGGAAATTGTTTGCCATCACCTTTCCTGGGGATGTTTTTTGACCCTGGAACTGCCTGGTGGCCTCCTATCCTGGTCCTGAATAGGTCTGTTCCTGCTTAGATTTTTTGGGAAATCAGCCAACAGAACACAGCATTCCTGCCAGCACTCAGTTGCAACTACATCTATTGTTTGGATATATTGGAAACGAAGTAACTTTGGAAGCATCCCTAAACAGAACTAATTCAAGTTGGTCCTCAGGATGATACTTAGCAGAAGCCATTGAGTGGTCTGTAGTCAGAATTGGGACTGCACAGACTGCATTGTGGTATAGAGATTAAGATGTGAGACTTGACCTGGTGGGCTTACATTCAAGTCCCTGCTTTACTTGAACTCTGAGAAGAAAGATGCATCTTCTTCTTCATCAAGCCCTTAGCCCATCACTACAGGGTTTAGCAGAGAGAAGCACTTGAATTGTATTGTTTTTGCAAATAGTCTCAGTTATGTTCTTTGATCTGATTATTGCATCTAAATTGTAGAATGAGTTATAGCAGTACCATTCAGTGAAATACTCAACTGAACTAATCTAAATTACCTTTTAATAATGCCATTTATATTCCCCTTTAATGTTACTTAATCATGACTTGAAATACTCATTTTTCTTACAAATACACAAAATAGAAGGTACTGGCAACCTTTCCCTCAGAATTACAAAGATTTTGGCATAGTTAACAACTGTATCTTTTCGTTCTTTAGTAGCTAAGATACAACAAGGTTTCATACAGATGTTTTGTTGCTATCAGAAAGAAAATGATCTTAGGGGAGCCCAGTAATATACAGTTACCATCTTATTGAAAGGATTGAGTCAGCTTTATTATTTAGTATATGTTTGTAGTACTTTTGTTGTTGTTGTTGTTGTTATTTTGCTGATCTTCTGGAGAAGGTATTTTTATGTTGAAGGTGTGGGATAAGTTTTGTTTGTGCATGCTTGTGTGTACACTATATATATGTCTATAGTATGAGTATATATATGTGTATATATACACCTACATACACTATGTATGTATGTGTGTGTGTATGTGTGTGTGTGTAGGTATGTATGTATGTATGTATGTATATATATATATATCATATCACCTTTCTTTAGCATTCCTCTCTTCATGTCAACTGGATTTTCCAATAAAACAATGGAATTCTGAAAGAGGGGGGATCAGTCTTCTCAAGGTACTCTGCCTATCCTCTTCTCCCCCTCTCTTTTCCCATTGTTTTCCCTCTTGCCTTCTCTTCCCATCCATACACATTGCTTTCTTTTCTCCCCATCTCTCTCCTTCCAGCTGCTTTTTCTATTTCAAGCAAGTAAAGGAAAACAAGAAAGAGTCTGAACAGGGTTGGCTGAATCACTAGATAGGGGCAGAAAAATTGTCCTAAGATTACAAGATGCCCTTTCCCTTCTAATAATTCCCTCTGCTGTCTAAGTGAAATTTTACCTGAAGATTAGTACATGCCTGGGGGCAACTTTTCATGCTGAAAATATACTGGTTTGGACAGATGCCAAGACAGGAATGTTCTGTCTTTTGCAGGGAGATTCCCTGATTCCTTCCCACCCAAAGAAGGAAAAAAAAAAGTTGAAATTTTCATTGTCAAGATACTAGGGTCTTTTACTTTAATTATAAGACTAGCCAAGTCATATGTGGAAGTGTCCTATCTTTCATTAATTGTCATCCTGCACTTCAAAGAAATTCTCAGCCTACTCTGGAGGCAAGATGAAATTGCATTTTAGCTGTTCAAGTTCTAAAGCAGAATTTTCCATCTTCTGACACAGGTCTTGCCATATGAATGATCTGCAGTGTTTTCATGATGATGATGATGATGATGATGATATTAGGAAAGTCCAGCTCCTATTCACCACTTGAGATGGCTGCAGGCATATTCTCCACCCCCTCCAGCCTCTGGGCACTTCCCTCTATGACTAATTGTGCTTGAGCTGTTCCAGAGACCAGATACTTGGCTCCTATAGATCCATCTCCTCTGACTAGGCATTATGCAGTCTCCTTTTATTCATATAACTGTTCAGTGCTCTTCTGAAAAAGCGATAGACTTGTTTTTAAATATGCATCTAGCAGAAATAGGGCCTGACCTGTCTTTAAAGAAATGGGTTGATGCTCCAGTTGATTTAAATTAGGAACAAGAGTTGGGTTCTGTCAGCTATTTCTTGTTGGTTCTGTCCCCAAAGAGTACATTTCAGATTTTCTGCCAACAAAGGGTTGTACATGGGAGTATTTTCTATCAATCGTATTAGCTGGGTGGGTGGGGAAGTGGCATTGTTTTGCCCACTCCAATGTTATGTTGCATATTCTGTGGGCTTCTTTTGGGTGCTGCTGACTGGGGCTGCTCACTTCCAGCACTGCCATCCCCATGGAGCACTTACCTATTTGGGATATATGGTTCCTGGATAGAAATTGCTAAGTCTTCTCCCTGGTCTCCCCTTTCAGTCTGAGTGACAAGTCACAAGTGCAGTTGCGAGGCATTGGCTGAATGGAGTGCTGCTGGCTACGGCCCTTCACCTCCCATTCACATTCTCCTGCAGCAATTATTGATCACTGTCTCCCACTTCACCCCATCCAACAACGGACAGGTTGTACACCCAACAGAAGAGCCCAAGATAAAGTGGGATAGCATTCCCAGGATCACCCCTTCACTCCTCAGTCCATGCCTCTAGAACATGCATGCAGTAAGGCTAAGAGCACTAGACCTGTGTTGACAAATAGTCCAAGTAACCAGTTAGTGGAACAGAGAAGTTACATGTTAGCTACTTACCTCTTGAAGAACTTGAATGATGACTAAATATTTCATTCCAGCACCACCCACAGCTGCCCAGCACTTCCTCACCACACGTTAAAGACTGACCTTGGTGATTGTTTCACCTGCAGCAGGTCATTCTGAATAGGAAGGAAATGCAGCCAGAGAAATCTACCAATATTGGCCCTTAAATTGTTCCATATTAAAACTGTAAGGACAGCATACTCACCAGCCTTGTCATTGAGGCAGAATATCGCTCAGCCATTGGCACAGTACAAATTATGCCAGCATACTTTTCTGCCAACTGAAGGACTGGAGAAATTACATGTAAATGCTGTTATGAGGAAGAGCCCTTAGATGGGGCAAAATATTTCCCAGAAAGATTAAAGTTTCTTTAGTGTCCCCCCACCCCTCAATTTGCAATGTGCTACAAATATTCCTACTTCTTTCCTAATCTGAGTGATAATAGAAGGATGTCCCATAAAATTAGTTACTTTACAAGCACTTTGGTATACATTTATCTGCACAAGATTTATTCTGGAGAATTTTATTTCAATTCCTGTTATTTCTAGTTCAGAGACATGTCTTATTAGCCTGTGCAAACCAGTCTGCTCTATGGATTTAGCTGCCTGTCACTTGAGGCTGCATTGGTGAGCATTTTTAATACATTTGCTTGACCTACTTTATTAACACACTTTTCTGAAAGATAAAACTAGGGTGAACCTCTGAGACAGACACTGTTTTTACTGACAGGCAGCTGTGGATAACAGCTGGCAGGCCTACACCATAGCTCTTATTTGCACAGTCAGGATCAACTCTGTAATATAGCCAAGTCTAATGATCTACTTCAGGTCTCAGGGACAAAATGAAATTGGCAATTTAAACATGCATCAAGACTGTGTTGGCCTTATCAATGATTACCACTTAGATGGTGAACCTTGTGGGCTCAGCGTGTCAAAAATGTGGAAAATGCCTAACTTGAATCTGCTGGTGTGTCACCCCACCCACCCCAAACAAAAAAGAAACAATTCTTTACATATTCATTTATTTTAAAAAAAGTATAGTCCAATCATCTGTGGTGCTATGTATTATATAAAGAAATATCAAATAATTACAAAAATGAAATACAAGTAAAACAAACTCAGTTTCTTTGGTAACTCAAACAGGGAGAATAGTTGTTGAATGTTGGTGAATGCTGGTATGTCACCCAAAACATTGTGACTCGCATGTCATAGGTTTGTCATCACTGACTTAGACCCTTGCTCGGGGAACAAAATATGCCAGGTTGGAACCGTGCCCAGGATTGGCTTATGCACCTTGATGCATCTTGGAATAGTTCCAGCCTGGATCCTTATGGAAGGCAATTGATAAATGTCATTCTAGGAGAAAATCTAGGTGTCTTAAAGGAAGGAAAATGAGAGACTCAGTTCTGAGAATCTGTAGAGTAGCAACACTGGAAAACCAGTGGAGATGGGGAATAGAATGAAGTATCCTAAATGAAGGCTACATTGGCTGTCTGGAGCACTGAATTAGAGCACTGCATTCCAGACAACACTGTGATGTGCCTCCCAGTTCTTTATTTCCAGTGCAGTCTTATAATTAATTAGACTTGTTGCCCACTGTGGTACCATTACTTCTCTCCCACTTTATATATTTGTAAAATAATTACCATGTGTAATGTATTTGCAATATTTACTTCCTTACCACTATATTGGTATATAGTAGAGCTGCAACATAACTGATGTTGCTTTTCTTTTTTAATTCTCTGGTTTTACTAAATCAGGTTGCCTTATTCATTCAAATGAAACACCGGTGGATATTTCCCATCAATGTTTTTATTTATGCTCTATTGGTCTTTGGGATCTCTTCTGTAAAAGAATGATTTCCACATGGAAATGACCGCACTGATTATTTGGGCTGCTGTGCTGCTTTGAAGGTGTATGAAGTACAACAAGGGGGAGAGAGAGAGAGAAAAAAAAAAGGGGGGGGGGACAGAGAGGGAGAGAGAACTTTGTTCAATATGGTATACCAAAAAAGTTTTATTAATAATAATTTCTGTTGGGCCAATGCTTTTCCTGTAATAGATAGAATAGAAAATGTCTGTACAAGCAGAAGAATAGAAGGAAACTGTATTGTGTAGTCTAGGTTGGCCTTTGTATGTGTGCAAAAACATGTACTATAGTCTCTTGAGGGTATGGAAAAAGCAAGATGAGAAAGCAGATATGGATAATGAAAGGTGAGCATTGGCAAATGTTGGCAGACTGGAGAAGGCCAGGAGAATTTAAAACAGGGTAACTTGTGTTATTTGTACTTTCCAGGTATTTCACTATTGTTACGGCCTTCTTCATATAAGAGATTTCAGTGAAGACTGAAAGAAGGAATAGGTCTGGATGCTGAAGATTGAATGAAAAGCCAAAGGTTTGTGATGGAATTATTTGAAAGGAATGTAAAAAATAAAAAGATTTCTTAACATTCCTACTATATGTTGTTACAATGGTTAAATGCCAGAAAACTAATGTAGACATTTATTGTACATAAGGCCTAATGGAAAATGTTTGTGCCTTATTTTTCAAATGTTCAGCCCTAACACTGAAAATATTTTCTAGTAAACAACAGTAATGTATCTGAATTTTGGAATATTTACTGAGGGTACTCAGTTGTTTGTAAATGACATTTATTGGCAAATGCCAGAATCTCCTGACATTTCTCACTAGGCCTATACAAATCTCTCTGACAAATGTCAATGTTTAACAAATTTATGACATTTACCAAAATGTATTTTCACAGATGTCTTCCTATAGAAAATATTTATATACCTCTACAGATTAATCTTAGGTATAGTCAGGAAACTAGAAGCATGCTCACATCTTTAAAGAGAAGACACTTACTGTGATGTCCTTAGCAGTAGAGTTGCACTGAAATTTATTCAGGTATAAATACAATTTTCTTAATGATTATTTTAATTTTCTTAAATAGAAATAAATATATTTGTAGGGGAAACATGCAATACTGTACTTTCAGGAGCTCCATCTTAATCTTAAAATCTTACTACCAATTCTAACGTGTGTGCCACAAACTTTTTTATTTTTATTTTATTTTATGCATTTCTTACTGTCTTTCAAGATTACCTATACATACATTTGGGAATTCCACTCCACCCTCCTGCTCCTTTCACTATTAATTCCTTTCTAGTTTTTCTGTGTTTTCTCCCTCTGTTCTTTCTTTCCAACCTTTTAACATCACTTTTTCTTGCTTTCATGCCTTTTTAAAAAAGTTTGGGTCTGCTGTAGAGCAAAGCTATAGTCCTTTTTAGCATGTTTGTTTCTCAAGAAAATCTCTACATAATAGGCACCCCCTGCTATTGTTGTTTTTAAAGATTGTATGTGGCACTGTGTTTGGGGTTCTTTCAGACTACAGGGCCATTGATCGGTGCCTAGTGGTAGCATCTTACTGACTCAGTTGAAGATATTCTATTATTGCTGAATAAAACTGGCAAAATGAAAGAGACTGGGAGAAAAGCATAGATGTTAAAATGTCCTCAGAAGTCTTCCCAAGATTTCTAAGCACAGTTATTTTCACTCCTTTATGGCATATTAGACCTTTTTGCATTCACTGGCGGCCATTTTAGCTCATTTTCTTTACTATCCTAATCTGAAGCCTAGAACAGATTTTGGCATGTTCTGTTCTGTTTAATGCTAATGATAAACCTCTGATCTGGGGCTAGGCTGAAAGATAGTGACCTGCTTAGGGCTACCAATTATGTCCCTGGATAAACTCCATATCACACATCCAAAGCAAATCCTCTATCAAAGGTATGTAGTGAAAAAGATGATGATGATGATGATGATGATGAGTTTATTTCAAATGGAATATAGATTAATATGATTATTAAATTATACAGTAGCAATATAAGGTAAGATTATATAAGCAATAATGAAAACATGAGAGGTATCAGAAAATAAAGCTTAAAATATGAAATGAGAGAGACAATAGGATTTTGTGAACTCAGACCAATTATAATAACAGAATGATAAATTGAAATTAAGCTACATTGCTGGAAAACTATGAAGCCAGCTTGGCTGGACAAATTAAGGCTTCACTTAAATGAGAAATGCAGATTAATACAAATGCATTACTATTTAAAAACAGAGATGAGTATTCAGTATCACTGCTGAACAGCCAAAGTGAGAAGGAAACCTTCCAAGTTTACAAGACCAAAGTGTGCCCTAAGAATTAAGTGCCTTGAGGTTTATTAAGTGTATTATTGTGCACCTCAAAAATTCACCAAAATGTTTTTTGGAACATGACTTAAAGAAGAATAAATAAGGATAGGAAGGAGAACAAATTCAAGATCATCCAGCTCTTTAATCTTGCTGAGTCTTAAGCCAGGCTAAGGCTGTTGAAAAGTGAATAAGCCACATACTTTTGAACTCTCCTATAAACTATTGACAAAAAGTTTATAAAAGCCCCAGAGATTATGTGTGTTGTATAGTTTTCAATGTAGATAGAAATCTTGCACAAAATTCCAGTTCTGTATTTACAGAGAAGTGCTGGCTGAATGAAATGTAGGTTAAGATAGACTTTTGCAAAAGTATCCACAAACATAAAGGGAATATAATTCTCTTTGTATTGCCTTGATTGTACCATTTTATTATGTAGCCTCTGTGAGTTGGAAGTCGACTGCATGAAGAGCCTGTTAGCTAGGTCTTCCTGTATTTAATTTCAGATACTTTATGAAAGAATCCCAAGACACCATAAAAGCATCTCAAAGACAACCCTGTACCTGAAATATATATTAGTTACTTAACTGATGCATTTTTATCCTGCGTGTCAGCTAGAAAGGCTACCAGGTGGCTTAGAGATCAATATAAAGACACACAAAACTAGAAAATGGATGACAAAGAAAACAAGAATACTTTTTATTCATATTCAAAAGGATCTTATGAATATGAATACAAAGTATTCTTGTTTTCCTTTGTCTTATGAAATGACTGCTAGATTATCACTGGAAGAGAAGCAATGGTTGATGGAACTGGCTTCTCTAGGGATCTTCTGGTGGTCCTGCCTTCCCTCTCTGACTGCTGAAGCCTGTGGAATGATGGTTAGAGTGTATCATATCCATAAAGAATAACAATATTTATGGTGCAGTAAGAGTATTGTAGTAATAAAAATACTCTGCAAAAGGATCCATGTCCACTAATAGTTTGAATCCACCTGGTAAAAGGTACCAATAATTTCACCAATCATAGACCTTGAACTCTTTTTTTTAAAACAACTCATTATTTCTTGTTGGGCAACAGCTATATAGTATTTCATGAGGCTAATCTTAAATGACCACACTTATGTCCTAAAAGGCATTTTGGATAAATTGGGTAGAAAAGAGGTGAAAGACATTCAGAGAAAATGTGGCATCCAAGAATTTGTCTCATCAGCTAATAAGGGAGAATTTACATTTGCCCCTGAAAGAAAAATGAGCCCATTTTCCTCCTTAACTCTTCTGCCTATTCATAGGCAATACATCTGGGAAGCAATTGTGCTGATGATATTCTGAAGGGGAGGGATATTTCCTAACAATGTCTTGACTGAGTCTCCCTCTCAGCAGCACCAGGACTTATTTTCTAAGCAATTTCCCACCCCTGTTCTTGGCTGAAAGCAAAACAGCAGCAGAAGCAGCACTTTTGAGTTTGGCCACTTGACAACCATTATGTATTCCTAACATTATATGCTGTACTCAATGCGTTCCTATGGCACTGTGGTAGAAAAGTAAATTGTCACGCATCTGTGACTGTGTTAATAATATTGCTGATATGTATGTGTATTAATACATGCACATACACACACATACACCCCCCCCAATGTTTTTATCTTTTTTTTTTCTTGATGAATGCTAGTTGTTTTTAAAAGTTTTGTTTTTAGCAACTTCCAACTCCAGAATGGAGGAAAAGCAAAAAATAATGTTTAAGCAATTAAGAAATTATGTGGGTTTCTTTTTATTCACTTCCTAAGTAGCCACACATTTTCCAGCATACTTTGGTTTCATGCCCTTTCTTTGCATCATATCTATCAGGCTTCTTATGTAATGCCACCCCACCATGGTCAATGACACCTCATTATAAGTTTGCTTAGAGTGATACAGTGTCATAAATACCCATCAAAGGGTTGATCAACAAAAGGGCCATTATTTTTAATTTGAAGATCATGAATGTTGTAAATTGCAAGCAAGACTCATACATTTCAATTGATGGCTTCAAATATTGACTGGTGTGCATGCAGTCATTCTGATAGAGGACTATATAAACTCCAATTAATTGCACAGATTAAACTGTCTCTCTGGGAAAAATGTTATTGTAGAATGTTAAATGGAGAGCTATACCATGCCTAGAGGGAATTGGGTCTTGAAAGCTAAATACTACATAAAACAAGACAGGGAATGCTAGGGACTACAAGCTAGTCAGCCCACTCCAGAGAATATAGAAATAATGGTTTGGAAGAGCTGTTAATTAGTTAATGTATTGGAAATGTGAAACACATAAGAAGCTAATTAAGTGGAATTGATGTACATAATCTTGGACTGTTCTGACCTTCATTTTGAATAGAGCTGTCATTCTATGGCTTGAATCTTTCTCAAAAAGAAGCAGATACAATTCTGTGGAGCCTAATATAGTTGACAATCAATTCTCTTGGCTGTACTTTCAGTATTTTGTTTCCTAATACTTTGCTCAGCCTGATCTTCCATCCAGACTATCTTCAGGCATCACCACTTTTACCATCAATCTTATCAGGGAATTTGGCATATCAGGAGCAACCCATCTGTACACAACAAGGTAGTTTAGATTAGAATATCAGGCAGGATCTTAGGTTCCTGCCAATGTTGTGCACATTTGGGAGGATACAAGGGCTATTGAATTCTTAAATATCCACAGGTACAATGTTTATATAGATATCAAAATAGAACACATCTTCCAGCTGACATTTTGCTTCCAAATATCTAAGCACTTCTATGGCATTCATCCAAATGCCAAGCATAGAATAAATATCCCTAGAAATGCACAGCTGTGTTGGGAGTCTAGTTTACCTAAATTAAACATTATAAGCATGGAAAGTGATGGGGACACATACTGTGGCCCTTAGAGGTGATAATTGTCCTCCCCTTTGTCTCTTCTATGGGTGCTTACGTTGTACCCTTTTCTTAGCTGATAGCTGAACATGGAGATATTGGCAGAAGGAAATGAAGGCAGCTAGTGTGTGCATGAGTATTTAATCTCTCTCTGCATATATATTGAATGCATGGAGGACTAACAATATAATCCATCCTATTGTCCAATAGCTATTCAACAATTATCCACTAGAATATGATACTTATACATTTAAACAGAACAGGTATTTCTCCTTGTATGAGTCCACTTTTGATCTTCAAAATCTCCCATATTTCCATGAATAAAACAAAGGGAAATATCTGACTCTCCTAAACAACACTTCTTTTAGAAATTGGGTTGCTAACCTCCTCCATTAAAATACTATGACTATCAGCTATAACAACCTACAGCCTAGTCTTGCAATTATAGCCTGCAAGACGTGAGCAGGACTATTGCAACTGCTCTGGTCACTTGCAGCTGTGGCCTTGGTTGATGCCCAAGTTATGCTGGATTTTCTGGGATATGACTATCTGTCATAACCTAGAACACTGAGTCATAGTATAGCAGTGTGCTTGGGAATCACAGCCAATGTTTTATTCAACATTGTTGCTTTTTTGCATGACGTATTTCTAAATCAGGAATCATTCAGCTGGTAATCTACTTTAGAATTCATTTGTTTTTCACATCTACTAAATTATGGTATGGATGTCATTAATGAACATTTGAGGCAGAGTATAACCAGCTAAATGATCTAAGTGTTCCACAAGTATGGGATTACAAGAGAGGTAGCTATTTAAACATCTGGAGCTTGATGTATATAGGAGTAATGAATCCTGCCACTGTCTGATTTCATTTATTTTGACAGGTCCTATAGATCCATGGTTCTGGATTTCTAGGAATCTGAAGGCATAATTCTAGCTTTTCATAGCAGGATGCTAACTTTGCCTGTTCTTGACTTCCAGCCAGCTGATTCATCAATGCCTTTTAAAATGGGGATAACAAGGTACTTTTAATAGTCCCAGAATTGTCTACTGAAAAAGATGAATAAGCCCATCTG
The DNA here is from genome assembly GCA_030867105.1 of Liasis olivaceus. Lineage (NCBI taxonomy): Eukaryota > Metazoa > Chordata > Lepidosauria > Squamata > Pythonidae > Liasis > Liasis olivaceus. The sequence continues at coordinate 218,250,023 of CM061348.1, read as the reverse complement.
AGGGAGAATGGAGAGCAGGAAATGAAATGAAATGAGCTACTCTGTCAGGTTTCATCATGTACTAACCTTTAAAACTCAAGTCAAGCCACAGCCTGTGAAATGCAATGCAGAAATGGTAGAGAAAAATCTATATCCCATATTACCATAATTAAGTTCTTCCTTCATGAATCTCTGTATGTGTGTTTATGCAAATATGTCATTATTGCACCTTGAATTCACAGTATCATCTTTTAAGTAGAAACCAGAAGCGTAGAACGCCAGTTTGCAAAGCTCATTAGGTCTTCAGAAGCCAAGCTTCCCCACAGTTCCACCTCTGAAGTAGCAAACCTAATGAAAGAGAACAAGCCTTCCTCTTTTGTTTTGTTGGAAATAATAATTTTTTAAAATTTCTATTAGTCTCCTGCCTTCATAAATCCATCCATTGCAGAGCAGCTACCAATGATGTTAAAACAGTCTACAATAAAATAAAGCAGCTGACAGGAATACCAACAGCAGAGAGGAGAAAATATATGTTCTACACCAGGGGCATCCTGGTGGGAAGGTGTGTGTCAAAAAAGTCAAGATGGCAGACGCTACCACACAAACGATGCACAGCCCATTTTTAATGGGCTTCAGTCACATGTTACAACCACCATCTTGACTTTTTTTTTTTTACTACCCCCCTCACGTCCAGAACCCCTTCCACTAAATTACCTATTCAGGCTGTTAGGCATTCAGATATGGCCTGTAAAAGAGGTGAGTCTTTGCCAGATTCCAAAATGTCAGTGGAATCAATGTCAAATGGGGGAAAGGATTCCATTTTCAGAGTGTCACCTTTGAAAAAATGCTCTTCTAGGCTAACAATTTACCTACTTTCTCTAATGGTGGGGCAAAAAGACAGGATTCCTGCATGTGTATATTTAAGAGTAGGGGTAGGTTGGTCCTGAGATAAGAATTTCTATAGACATTTGATAGTTAATAGAGTATTATGATATAAATGCATTTTTAATGATTTAGTCCTTGAAGACAAAACTGTCCTTTCCAACTTAAGCATAGATCTTTAAAGACATACACTGCTTACATTATAAAATGCAGATAGCTAATGCTGAATTATTTCTGGCAGCTTCTTTCAGATTCTAAATAGAAAACTATACTAGTATACTTTTCAGCAAGTTGCTCTTGTCTTACATGAACAGACAAACACTCTTCTCTCAGGGTGGCCAGTTATCCTTCACCCCAAATGGGAGAAAACAGGCCATATGTTTACATCATCTCTTCTGAAGTACCTTGCATGCTGAAAAAGCAAATCTTGTCTGCACATGGAAGCTAAGCAGGGTTGAGACAGTTGGGTCTTTGAATGGGAAACTACCAAGGGACTTTGAATGGGAAACTACCAAGGGATACCCAGACTATATGTTAGAAGCTGCAGTTGAAATAACAGTCCCAGAAGGCAGCAATGGCTATTACTTTCTTATTGCTGCCAAGAAAATTACATGAATGTATTTATGTCACTTTAGCTTCACGCTGGAAAAAAAATGTACATAGAAAAATATGTAATTTGAACTAAGCAACATCTCACCACAGGATGGGAAAGCTGGTGATTGGTGGGCCTGCTGAACCTGCTATCCCAGTGCTAAGTGCTGATAGATAACTTTAAGAAGAAGTAGTATGAAATCTTTGCACAGTCCTTCCAGCTGTAGCTGCCTTTCTAACAGCTGTTCAGGCTGAAAACTGTAAAGTAAAACACACTCTGTGCTTCCTACTGATCCATGAGTACTAGAAACAGTGCCTTCTACTAGAAACTTAGAAGGGATTCTTTAAAGCCATGTTTCTCAACCTCAGCCACTTTAAGATGTATGGACTTCAACTCCCAGAATTCCCCAGCCAGCATGGCTGGGGAATTCTGGGAGTTGAAGTCCATACACCTTAAAGTGGCTGAGGTTGAGAAACATGGCCTTAAGGGATCCATTGAGAAAGGAGTTGGGTTTCATGCAGGAGGCCAGCTGGAATAGAACAGAAACAGTCCTTACTGAACACATCTAATGCGTTTGTTAGTGATCCAGTCCCTTACTGCACTGTTTATCATTTTATTCTCTAAGGGCAGTAAATATCACACAGCTAACAATGCTGGATGACATCTTTTTTCTTTCTTTCTTAGCCGCAAGCTCCTGGCCATTGGTGCAAACAATTTCCTCGGCAGACCTGCCACTGTCGCATGGCTAGGCTGCAGTTAATGGGTTGTTTCAATGATCAGGACCTCTTTGCTACTATTGTTCTGTGATATGTGCTCTCCATTCTGATGATGTATTGTGTTTACAGAGCATGTGAAATCTTGCTCTTTTCTTTCTCCATTCACCAAGGTAGGAGAAAGGATTCGAATAGTGTGACCACCTGGTATCAAACAATGGCATTCATCTCTCCCACTGTGTTTTCATTTAATTTACTTGTGGGTATCCCACATTATTTTGCTTCAAACAGTTTCCTTTTTTTTTTTAAGAAAGTAGGACAGAGATAAAATATGTCTTGTATCTACAGAACTTTCTGCCCTTTTCTTACGTACATTTTATTACTGCTAAAGATTAATTCCTGCAGCTTTGTACAATTAATATAAAGGGATCAAAAGACATAGATACTGCTACTCTTAGAAGAAGAAATAGCAATTTATAGGCTGACAATTGTTCTGGATTTTGAAATGTGCATAAATCTGTTGTAGATCTTTGTTGTGAAAAGTTGTTAGATCTGTGGTGGAAAGCATTTATCACTGTATGATTATGATCATTATTTGAAAATGCAGGGATTTTTTCCATACTTTAGTAGCTGTACCTTGAACCAGGAGCAATACCTCCTCCAATATAAACATCTTCTAAAGTGCTTCTAGTTTAGGTAGGAAAAATCTACTTATTTTGTTGCAGAAAATTTGAAGACAGGACGCTCAGGTCTTCATTCAGGAGAGGAGTTTATTTGCGCAAAGGTTCAGCATAGGTAGCAAAAAGTCTGAACCCCCCAGGGTTCTTGGCATATGCTTTTTATACATTTGATCCCAGGGGTCTTGGTGCCCACTCCCCCTGTTTCCCTAGGGATTGTACCAACGAATCAGTGTGTGGCATCTTGGCATCCTTCCTTATTTGGAACTATCTCCCAATTTTACCTTATTTGGTATTCTCTCTCATTCCTTTCCTTATATGGTTACTTCTCCTATTTCTACATTCCTAGCCTTATTTGGTAACTTTTCTTAGTTCTACCTTATTCCCCACTTTGAAAGTGGCTAGCTCAAAGAGCTGCTTACTTTCACAACTCAAGTTTTTCGGTGACTGGGATTGGTTGGTACTCCCACATAGCCGTGACCTGGGAGGTGGCTTCTCGTCTGCATCACCTTTTTCCCAGCCCATCATGTGCTAACCCTTTTCCTTTGCTTGCATATCTGCTAAATTATTTCCCACTGCTTTAAAACTACCTCCTTTCTAGCTACTGTTTCCTTTTCAAATGCCAGGGTAAATGGAATGGCCAATTGTACAATTGCACAGGTGCCTGTCCATAAGGGAGGAAGTGTGGATAATACCACTATAGATCAGTCCTGGGAATTTTCAGGTTAGAGTAATTCCCATGTCCACCACTTATTTTACTTACATTCAGCACATCAGTGCATGCTTCTAATTCTCCTACAGCTGTGAATCCTACACCTTGCCTGGTAAGGCATGCCGTGTGGTTTCCATACGCTGCAGAGAATGAGGGTGGCATTTGCCTCTTAAATTCTTTTTCCATCCCAAAGGAAAGGGGACCACTTGGGCTACAGGTTTACCAGAGACACATGCATAGCAATTGCTCTTGTTTAAGCTTTTTACTGTATATTTGATGCATTCTACCCAGACATTTGAATCTCCCTGCCTTGTCTCTCTTTCAATAGTTTGTTTCAGATCAGTTACCTCAATTATTTTTACTCCTACTGGATCACTAGTTAATCTTACTTTAGATCTTGGGTCTGGTTGTCTATGATTAGCTGGAGACAACAACCTTGCACTAGTGTTGTCCTGTGTAACCTTGAGGACATCCATACTTCCATCCCCAAAAGTGTGCCATTAGATTTAGTAGACCTTTCAGGGTCTACCATGATAGATATTATCACAGGGTTACACTCATATTTCTCACACCAGGGACTGGCAGGTTTTCTATAAAGCTTTGCAGTTAGTTCCCCCTTTCCCAGGGCATATGTGGAATTGGTTTCCCATGGACAACCTAATTTGTCTTCCACAACACATAGAATCTTATCTAAGGTTCTAAGCCCTCTGTGAGTAATAAGACCCCTTCATGACCAGTACACTCTAGCACTTTGCAAGCTTCAAACTGAGTTACCTGGGGGTTACTGGTTTCCTATATCCGCACCATAAACTTTATCCCTTCATTCCCCTTCTTATCCTGAGTTTGACTCAACATCAGGCATAGAGGAAGTATCAAATAATTCCACATTTTCCCAATTCTCATTTTTCTCCCCAGTGATGGTACTTAAATCTATATTATCACACTCCCCTTTCTACACTCAACATGTACAACACAACAATCTACACAATGAGCACAACAATTAGTTATACACTTACAATCACAAAACACACATATTCTTACACATTGGTCGTTTCCACATGATCTGTTTCTTCTTTCACTTCTTCCCCACAGAAGAACTGACGTTTCACACAGCAAACCACAGTACAAACCCCCCATCCCCAGGACACCATACTCCAGCATGACTTTATTTTCTCTGGAACTTAAGGTCCATCGGGTCCTCTTAAGGTTTGGATTGTCCACTCAGGTTTCGGCTCTTCCACTGGGCCCTTGACTCTGGTGTATTGGGTCCAACCCTTTTCTTTTGTCCTTACGGATGTCTCAGTGGTTAGGAGCACTTGGAACGGTCCTTCCCACTGTGGTTGGAGTTTTTCTTCTTTCCAACTTTTTATCAGGACCCAGTCTCCTGCTTGGATATTGTGGACTGCAAATTCTAAGGGTGGTGCTAGAAGTCCTTTATTTTTGAGAAAAGATAAAGAAGAGGACAACCCCAGTATACATTCCAACACAGCCATACTTCCTAAGCATTAGATCATCCATTGCTTGTGCCCCCTCCTTTTGGCTTCCTTGATATAAAATTGCCATTAACTCTCTCATAATTTGCTTATTTACCATTTCTCTTCTGTCTAGGAGAACCCATTTCCCCATTGACCATTGCATATAAACAATCATGCTCAAGATCTTGGTTCTCTGTTTCTTCCCTCCACAGGATGTACAAAGGTGCTTATATTAATGTTTCCCACAACATTAGCCTGGAAATTCTTCCTACTGCTAAGCATCAGAGGGGAGGGAAATCATTTCCTTTTTGTTGCCACATGGTCCCAGAGAACTTTCTACTTCTTCCCAGATTTTTTTTTTTTTTTTTTCAGGTGGCCAAAATATTTTACTTTAAGCTTTCAAATAAGGAAAAAGGTCACCACCAGGTGGAGAAGACACGTGGCGCCAGACTCCTAAAGCTGTTCCTCTGTTCACAGTGGCAAACAGATGGAAGGGCTTGTTTAGGGACGGTTCAGCCAACACAAGGGCAGTAATCAAACTTTGTTTTAAATTATACACCAATTCTCCCTAAGGAGTGTACTACTCTCCATGCATACTTAGAATCTGTCCATATGGTTGCCTCCATCACTTCTGCCAATTCTAAAGTCCTAACTTCTGCAAACACTTCACATTTCTGTGCAGACTAACTCGGAGGTAATGCTCCCTTTTCTATCACTTCTCCAACTCCAGTTACTATTGCAAACCCTGACTTCCTCTTCCCTTCTTCTATCCTGCTAGACCCATCCGTAAACCAAGCTTCACCAGTCTCCAATGGAGTTTCCTCTAAGTCTTCCCTCACTTTTGCCATATCTACCAATGACAGGCAATCATGGTCTTCTGGCTCCCACTCCTGTCTCTGACCGTTCAGAAATTCTGCTGGATTCAAATTCCTATCTGTTCCAATCACTACATCTGGGCTAGTCCTTAGGAGAGTCTCATACTTCAACATTCTGCCTTCCTTCATCCAAGTGGCAGTCAGTTCCACTGGCTCCACTACCTTGCTAAGAAACGCCACCCGTTGGTAGCGCCCTCCCCTCTTCTGTGCCAACACCCCAAATACTGCCACGCCCTGTGATAGGCAGAGCTAGCACCGGGGCGGAAGCCAAAGCCCTCTTCAAAGCCTCCCACTGATCACCATCCTCAGCCTTCTATTCCACTAACTTCTTATACAAAAACCGAGCCAGCACTGTGTACTGGTCTACCCAAATCCTGCAGTAGCCCAACAATCCTAAAGCTCTCCTCACTTCAGTTTTGGTTCTCGGGGGCGCCAGGCTCATGATCCCTTGTACCCGTTCCAGATCAAGCGATCTGGTGCCTTGTTGTATAAAATGCCCCAAGTACTTCACCTTTTTGCTCACAAACTGCAGCTTTTCCTTTCACACCTTCAGTCCCTGTTCCTTTAACCAATTCAGCAATCTCACTGACTCTGCCCGCTCCCTTTCCTTCTCTCCTGGCAACAACAAAGCATTTCTCCATACTGTATCAGTGTAATTCCTTTCCCTCTTTCAAATGCTTTCTCATTCTAAGCATCTATTTTCTGAATCTTTTTCTGAATATCAGGCCATGCTTTGGTAACAAAATGGATTTTTAATAAACTTTGATTTACTGGGTCCTCTGGATTCATACCAGAATATTTCCCCATTTTTGATCTCTCAGACGCTGTAAAAATGCTGAGGGTGCCTCTCCTTTTTCCTGTTGTATCTCAAATACTTTATTAAAATTTTGAGACTTAGGCACAGTATTCCTTATGCCTTGAATCATCATATTTCTTAGATCTTTCATATTATTTCTCCCATTTGGATTGCTGTTCTCCTAGTTAGGTTCCATACTTGGGAACTTCTGATCTTCTACTATTATTCTCTCCCTTGGGGGATTTCTCCTATCCCATTCTACAATAGCTGCATATCTAATTAATCCTTTCTCTTCCAAAAACTGATCAAATTATTCTGCCAATCCTACTGGATCCTCTATGAGACTCTTCATTTCCTTTCTAAAATTCCTTACTTTTGCAGCACTTAAAGGGGCATTTACATATCCAATTTGCCCCTGCCCCATAGGTACTTCTCTTAAGGGACACATTTTATTTTTCTCAATGTTTTTCCAAATGTCGGGATCAAAAAGGGGGGGGTCCCCATAATCCCCATCAAAAGCTACCTTAAAGTTTCTTAACTTACACTTCAAAGGGGTGTCGGGGGTGCTCTCTCCATTACCCATTTTGGTTTTGAGATCCCCAAACCTGGATCTGTCTATAAATGTAGACAGTTGGCCGCTCTGAGGTTCTGAGATTTCAAAACTGGCCAGTATCAGGACGGTCGTCAGGATGACCGCCTTATTGATTTCTCACTCACACCAGATCAGGACATTCACACTGCACTAGGACCAGGGGTTTCCTAACAAGTCCTCTCCTGGTCCCAATCTGTCCAAGGGGGGGGCGATGGGAAGATCAGCCCAGCAGGCACTGGCTACTTTTAAAGGACCCTTCCCAAGCTAAGTCTCCCAGCAGACGCTGGCCACTTTAAAGACTCCCCGTCAGACCTATCGGGACGATCGAGACTGTCTCCCTTTCCCGACAGAAAGGGGACCCCAACCCCCTAATCCACACTACAGCTGACCTATGGTGCCGGCCACTCAACAGTCACCAAAAGGAACTGTGACTGTTTAACCACCCACCTAACCTATATGGACTTCATTAGGCACGCTGGCCCGAGTCCAGGGGGGTGCGCCTTCCCCCTCTTCCGTCCACGCCGAGACGGGAAACCCCAAGTATATACTTGCCTGTCCGGTCGCCGCCAGTTCACACTCACACTCGTCCGGTCGCCGCCGGGTATTGCTTCTCTAGTCACCTGTGGCCTCTCCGGTCGCCGCCGGGGCCCTTCTCACTCACTCACCACTCACACGTAGCCGGCCGGGCTTGCATTCAGACTTCCCGTCTCCTGACCATGAAGGGTTCTTGGATTCGGAGGAAGAGGTCCCGTTCCCCGTGGCTGTCCTTTGAGGTCGAGGCCTGGAGGAAAATTCCCTGTGGCGTGCCTTGGCGTCGAGCCCCGTCAGTTGGCCAAGGTCCCGGGAGTTCCTCCGATCCTGCGAAAGCTCGCCCTTGAGAGTCCCATCTGGGTCGCCAGAAATGTTGCAGAAAATTTGAAGACAGGACGCTCAGGTCTTCATTCAGGAGAGGAGTTTATTTGCGCAAAGGTTCAGCATAGGTAGCAAAAAGTCTGAACCCCCCAGGGTTCTTGGCATATGCTTTTTATACATTTGATCCCAGGGGTCTTGGTGCCCACTTCCCCTGTTTCCCTAGGGATTGTACCAACGAATCAGTGTGTGGCATCTTGGCATCCTTCCTTATTTGGAACTATCTCCCAATTTTACCTTATTTGGTATTCTCTCTCATTCCTTTCCTTATATGGTTACTTCTCCTATTTCTACATTCCTAGCCTTATTTGGTAACTTTTCTTAGTTCTACCTTAATTTTAACTAATTAAATGAGTCATATGCCTTCAGGTCAAATTTAAAGTAACATATTAATGTTGTATTGCAGAGGTCCTTTACAATGATGTTGAAAAGCTAAACTTCAAGAACATACTTGAATTACAATGTTTCATACAATCAGCACCTTCTTTCACTTCTGCTAGAAAGATAAAATAGGCAGACCATACCCCAGTATGATAGTACTAGTATGGGAAGAAACATAAAGAAGAACAGGGAGTCCCAGAAGAAGAAAAGGAAAAGCTCAGGACAAGCATATGGAGATATCACATTATGGTCCACACAAAGGCTTTCAGGATCAACCTTCAGTTCCATGAAACTATATATGTGCAATGCATCCACGCTTTATGCACTATCCACTGTGAATATTAAGTATATAGTGTACACTTAATTTTCATGTGTGCTTTCTACTGTACACAGTATATAATATATATGGTATATAAGAGGAAGGACCCTCTCAATGGTGCACCTAAGCCATGAAACTCTGGCTTAGAGTTTCTCTCTGAAGGCCAATTTAAAACATTCTCTTTTGGCTGTTTGCTGACTGGCTTAAGAGGTTCCTATTTTGGAAATACATTCATACCACAGGCAAAACAAATTTTACTTGAATGTTTTATTTTTTTTTTTTCTTCTAGGGCTTTTCAACTTTTTATTTTCAAACAAAAAATGTTTTATTTGGTTTATTTTCTTTTAGGGCTTTTCAACTTCTTCAGTCATAAGACTCTCTGTGGTTTTCTTATTTTGTTTAAGTGTTAGCTATCCTGAATGGGGTATATGCATTAGGAAAGTGGCATATATATTTTAATTACATAAATAAATGGTATTTACTATTATGGATAGGTTTCTGCAGGGGGAAGAAGGGGGGCAGGGATGCATCAGGAAGCAAACTGTACAACTAACGTGCTTCCATCATGTTTTCTGCCATTATCACTACCTGCATATGCATATATTCTTTAAAGAACCAAGTAGGCTAAATGTGAAATGATCTTTCTGCATATACAGTTTCATGAGGTATTAAAATCTCCTTTGAGTTGAATTTAATTCCTGGTGACTTTATGATATGCAGCCGTTTTTCTTGGAAGTAGCTTACTTCTTCTGGGATGTTTATTTTTATTTTGGTTTTTGTTGTTGTTGTTATTTTAAATTCCCAGTCTAGGTTATAACACTGAAATTCCCTGGCAGTCTCCCATCCAAATACTAGGCAGGCCTGACCCTGCTTAACTTCTGAGCTAAAATCAGCCAGGCAGGAGTGTCTGTGGGACAGGGTAAAAAAAAAAAAAAAATCAAGATGGCAGCTGCAACTGCACTACATTGAGCATGACACTTATAAAAAAAAGTGGTGGGGCTTTGAATGTGTAGTCATAGCCACAACTGGACTTTTTTGACACCCCCTACCCCTCTTGAACATGCCCTTGCAGTCAGGTGCTGTGATCTGCTGAGCCATTATTACACTGATTGTGAAGGCTGCTCCTGAAGAAGGCCCCAGTGATCCTGATGCAGATGAATTTTCCCCTTTGAATAAACACCATCTTTTTATTATTATTCCTCCTCACATTTGTACATAGCTGTTTCTTTTCTTCATCTCTGATGTGTTTTACATCCATTCCAGTGGATTCCATGTGGACTGTTTGGGGGTTAATACAAAAATGTGAGACTTTTGCCCATTGTGAAGTTTTGAAAAGCACAAACGTTCTGCCAGGGAGGGAGGGAGGAAGCAAGCAAGCAAGCAAGCAAGCAGCAACTGTGACATACAAACATGCATCTATTTATAATTGGCTATAATACTGAAATAAGATGATGCTTACAACAATCATAGATGGCCATTTAAACATTTTAAAGCAATTTCATAGAATATGCAGTCATTTAGGAGCAGGATTACTTTCCACAATAAGCACTGATAAGTCCTCCAAAAAGACCCCTGCCATGGGCAAAAAGCAAACCAAGAGGCACAGGAGCTTTCTAAAAGGTTGTTTTTTCCTTTGCAATGCTGGTGTTAGTACTAAATGTTTTATGCAGCAGTAATCAACCCTACGTCTTGCTGCGATATGGAGATGCAAAGATGTCATGGGATCAAAGTGAAAGGGTTTATGGTATCTTCTGGCCAATCTCGGAGGGATGCTAAGCACCTGCAACTCTCATTAAATTCAGCCTGATCTAAAAGCATTCGGCAGGTGTTCATTTTATCCTTTGTGTGTGTACTAAAAAAAAAAACAAAATAAACACCTCTGAAGAGGAGAGAAAGGCCCATTAGCGTCTTCCCTGGCTGTCAAGAAAAACACATCTCATCCCTTGATTATTGTTATAATTGCTGATATTTATGTACTTCAGCCACCTTGCATTCTTCCTGTAAAAATCTCATTTGATGCTTCTGAACCTCTTGTTTGCTGTTTAACCACTTAACCATAGAAATAAATGAGAGAGTGAGAGCTCTCAGGATCTGACTGATGAGCTTTAATGCCAGCGTAAGTGTGCTTAGGCATAGAGAATTTTAAAAAACAGAAGTAGCAATGAGATGCAATTCTTTACAGCCTTGGCAGACACTTGAGATACTGGGCAGTATTTTTATGGCCAGGAACTAAATTTGTCAGTGGGGATGGACGGTGTTTTGGGGACCAAGGGAGAGGGGCAAAGGTCAAGATGGCAGCCAGGACTATGTGATCAAAGATCCTGGCTTTTATAACACTCCAGCCCACACGAACATCCCTGCTTGGAACCAGGAAATATGTTTGGGGGAGCTGCAATGTGGCTCTAAGGCTTTAGGTTTCCTAACCCTATCTTAAAAATTTAAGATTAAACTACACAAGACATTAGATCCATAATATCCATAAACTTTGGGCCAGTCACTCTTTCTCAACCCAACCCACCTCACAGGGTTGTTGTTGTGGGGAAAATAGGAGGCAGGAGTATTAGGCATGTTTGCCACCTTGCGATAGATAGATGATAGGTTCACCTATACTTTTTTAAAAATGTTATTGTTTAGGGCACTATAACACTGCAAGGAACTGGTCATGACTGAGGCTACCAGATACAAAAATGAAGAGTTTCAAAATCATATAAAATGGTGCCTAGATATCCAGATGTCTGAAGTGGACCCCATTTTGTATGGTTAGATCATGGGTATGTTTAACCACTTTCCTTTTCTATAGTACTCTAGTTTGATAGCAGCAGTGATGTAGAGAATGTTGGGGGTTGTTCCTGTAAGTTTGAGTGCCTGAAGATTCTTTTCATTCTATGGTAGCAGCCCTTCTCTCTTGATGGAAACCGAAAGATTCATGATTTTATTTTATTTAGTATTAGATCACCCTTAACTGAACCTGCTACCTGGTGTACCAAATGCCAATAATCAAATAACAATGAATCAAGAAAGGCTGAATGAATTGATAATTGATATCAATTATAGATTGAGCTGGCTTGCCAATGTACCTTATAGGTGTTTATGACATAAAGAAAGAAAAGATGAAAATAATTTGAAGGGACTTATTATAAGACAAAGTTTGGATAAATATGGAATCTTCTAAAAAGAAAGAAAAGTCTGGTGATTTCACTATTAGCATAGCTGTCAAGTGCCTTTTACTTCAAGGACAGCTACGGTATGAAAGTTTTAATCTCATATGCTAACGTAGTTCACTCAGAGTTAGAAAACAAACTAAACACACAACAAGCACTGTTGCCAACCATGTCCATACCTACGCATTTAATTTTTCCTGCTACGCTCAGGACATTATGTTTATGTTTATGAAGATTCTCAGTCATCCAGGTGGAATTGTCTGGAGGTTGAGTCATGGCAACTGGACTTCTTTTCTTTTCCTTTTTGGTTAGACATGTTTCGCTACTTGTCGAAGCAGCTTCTTCAGTCTAAAAAAGTTGGTTAGGGGAACCCCATATAAGCCTTGGCTAACAATGGGTGATACGAGGGAACCAACACCACTTACTTCACTTACAAAGGTGACTTCTACAAACAGAAACACGGCTGTGCTGTGGGTTCCCCCGTATCACCCATTGTTGCCAACCTATGCACGGAAGAAGTGGAGAAGAAAGTTCTCAGCTCTTTCCAGGGAATAGCACCAACCCACTGGTTCAGGTATGTGGATGACACCTGGGTTAAAATCAGAGTCCAGGAGGTACAGGCTTTCACACACCATATAAACACCATAGACCCAAACATTAGGTTTGAGAGAGGAGTGAAGGAATCCATTTATGCCAAAGTGGAAAATCCTTTCCTCAACAGAGGTGGAGGCTTCAGACACAACTTGTCTCCCATTTTCTAGGCTGCCCTTTCAACAGTTCCCAGAAAGATTAAGAACAGTTCAAAAGTTCACCAGGAAGGCAACACTTAACATCCCCCTGGGGATGAGTGAGGGATTAGGAGTAAGAAATCTACAACTCAAAGACTCCACTAATCACATCTCCTTTTGTCCCTTCAACGAGCCTATCATGCTGGTAAGAAACAGAGCCACCCTGGAAGACTTATATGGGGTTCCCCTAACCAACTTTATTAGACTGAAGAAGCTGCTTGGATAGAGCAAAAGGTCTCTAACCAAAAAGGAAAAGAAAAGAAGTCCAGTTGCCATGACTCAACCTCTAGTCAGGACATTACACTTGCCAAAACTGAATATCATCCCACTGTTACTTCCTAAGTATCTTTGTATGGTCATTAATTTTATTCCAGAGAAGACAAATATGTACTGCAATTAGAATTTTATGGCATGAATTTCACACCTAATTCTAAAATCTCTATCATTCTAGATTCTGTTTATGAAATAAATAAGGAGATTTTAAATATATATGAAGAAATTTACCTTTCCTTAATATATATAAACACTATTAATAGTGTTCAGCTATTGCACAAGTACTATTCATCATCATCATCTTCATCATCTTATTTCTGACTATCTCTAATACTAGCCAACTCCTCCCCACCCCTAAATCCTGCTGGGCTCCCTCATCATGGTGGGGGAGTGTTCTTGGAAGGGATGAACAAAAAACACCAGGACTGTGTGCCAAGAGTATACAATTCTTTCCATACCAGCTATGCAACAGTCACGGTATAATTTATCGATTACCACAAGCCCACTAAATTTTGCTAATGCAAAACTTCAGGCTGAATATGGAGGTATTTGCACAGACAAAATATCTAAAGAATATATTTTAAAAGCTAGTAGTATCTTGATAATAGAAACATTTTTGCATATATTTAAGAGGGCAATCATTGTCTGATTTTCTAGGATAAAATGAAACACTAACTATTGTGTCGCCTTTAAAATATTACTCCTTCAATAATTTAAATGCATGCTTTGTAATTGGAATCTTGGTTTTAATTATTATCAGCTGCTCTGCTTTCTAGAAGAAAAATGGGATGAAAGATTTTAAAAGAAATAAATATAGAGAACAGTTGAAAAATGCTGAATTCAGCAAAAATGATATGATATGGCTTCAACATAGGAAGAGTAAAAGTCGGATTTGAAAACTGATTTCATATTCTTTCAGTGATTGGAATCCATATATAAAGAAACATTTTAGTAAAATCCATATGGATATGCATGTACGGCTATGATAAATACTCTGGAAATCAACTCCGCTTCATCAGTAGATTCATCAGTACTACCAAATATAGTTACTATGGTAGGATATGCTTTATACTCTTTTAGCTTCATTGTTTCTAGTCATCCAAGAGCTCATCTCTTTTCAGACATGCTCTTTTTCTATTCAGTAGTCCTCCTGAACTTATTTTTCCTATTGTCAGTAAAGACTGAAGAGGATTTGAAGATTAAGCTTCAGCTCTGAACTCAAGACTGTCTAATTTCATAAAGTCGCCTTAGATGTTTTCTTTGTCATTTCCATCCAGTGTACCATGGGCAAAAATCCAATTACTGGAATTCAAGCAATGCCTGGCTAGTGTATATAGTCCAATAAAAAATTATTTCCTTTACCTCTCTTTCTTGATAAGTAGAGGGGCAATTGCTGGGAAGCTGAAAGATTACAAAATAATATGGATCAAATTTTCTAGAGAAATGTAAACTTTAATTAGATAAGCACGCCAAAAGCTTTCTATTTACAGTACTGTACAAGTGAAGAAATGAAAATGGGGAATTATATATTTTAACCTTTGTTCTTTACACTAGAAGTGGGTGGAAGATTGAACCTGCTGATACACTTCTGGATGATCTGTAGAAGTGCTGTAAAGGTCTTTGATTCTTGTTTAACACAGAGGAGAAAGGCAGGAATAATATTTAAGGAAACTACTGTACCCTAACTTTCAACATGAAAAAGAATTATGGCCTTGAGCATGTGGCCAGAGGTATACTGATCCTTAACTCAAGGATCTCTGCCTCTAATCCAAAATTTGACACTTAAGGGATGCTTAACATGGGTGCCATGGTCAACATTAAAAAAAACAACAACTAATCTTATTTCATTTTTATTGAATTTAAATGTAACTGGAATTGAATAAAATGAATTAAATAGTATTCATATGATCACTTTCTATATCTTTATTCATTTTTCCCTTTTGGTTACATTTAAAATGGTAATCAGCAGCAACCCCTGGAGCAGCCCAAGGCTTTCAGTGGGCCATACGTACTTTAGGATCAAAAGTTGCACACTGCTGTAGTTTGTGAACATCAGGGACCTATTAAAAAGAAATTGGCTCGTGGAAGCTGGGAGCATGCTCTTCTTCAAAAGGAAGAGTCGGCAACCTTATATGTTGCAGAACGAAGATTATATAATTAGAAAAAAAGGAAGTCTTTCTAATCAATGGAATGAAGGCACTTTCCTTATACCCCTAAGTCTTTTTTTTTTTTAATCTGGTACTTCAACTTTAACAAATTTTCCCAACAAAAATTTTCATTTCTCTTATAGTTATACGTTTTTAAATTTGAGAAACAAACAACTAATAATTTTCATCAGTCTAGGCTGCAATATACTCAGTGGAGAACTCAGTGACAATTCAACAGAACTTATCTATGAACAGAATAAAATACAATTACATAATTGCCACTTAGACTTCCTTGATGATTCTTTTGTCTGGCACATCCCTCTCCCAGATACAGCCCTGGTCTGCAAAGAACATTTGGGAATCTGGAAGTGTTTCTCCTGGACTTATTTATGGCCAGTTCTATAATTAGGCAAAGGTGGGAACCCTGTAGCCTTTCAGATGTTGCTGAACTACAATCCTCAGAGTTCCAGAAGCATTGCCAATGGCAAGGGCAATGGAGAACTGGATTACACCATGATCTGGAGGGCTACAGGTTCTCTATCCCTGCATTAGGCAGACAGAGGCAGTCTTCTCAAGCAGCAGATGTTCAGCAGTCTGGAAAAAGCAATAGGAACAGCAGATATGGCTATTCTTCTGTTCCACAGAGTTCCTTAATCCATGATCTCTCAGTTTCTCTCACAAAGATGGTGCCACAGTAATTTGATGATAAATCATCCAAATTCAGCAATACAATTTTCTAGGGCTTTTCATTTTTTATCAAATAAAAGGCAAACAAGGCCTATTAAGCCTCCACTGAAATGAACACAGTTATTTTGCTGAACCTCTCCTAGCATTCCTCAAAAGCAAGATGTTTTGCTTTGGCTATTGCAACGAAGTCTCTGCAACCTCCCAAAGCTGATGATGACAATGATGATGACAACGATGATGATGATGATTACAGTATGGTCCCATCATCAAACACTTTGTCTATCAATGCTGCTGGAAGACCCTAACCAGGCAGCCTACCCCAAATTCCCTTGCCTGCTGGCCTCAGGTGCAGTGTTGGATGGACTAGCTGGTAGATGGAAAGGCAGCTCAGAGAATAAATTTTCTTGGGCTATTTAAGGGTTTTGCTGATTCCTTCTGCTTGCTATATACATGCACTATGCTCAGTGCAAGGAAGTTATGGAAGATAAAGAATCTAAAATTGGGTTTTAAAAAAGAAAATATGAGAAGAAATCTGGATAATTCCCTTGATGATGATGTTGAAAAAACAGATATTCACTATTTTCCAGATGCTTTGTATTAAATATTTTATTAAGAATGCAAGCAGATGTTAAAGTGATTAAAATAAATGACGTTATTTATTATGGGGAAGGAGTATTATTAATGAATACTCCTTATACATTATTGTGAATGGGATGAAAATGAGACGTTCAAAAGGGACACAAGCAGCTGAAAAAAACATTGTTGGAAATCTGTGTAGCTGCTGATGTTTTTGGCTGTGCCAACATAAACCAATCATGAGGGTGTTGCAATAAATAATAACTTCTTTCTGAGAGAAAGAATTAGAGATTATAATCTGGCATTGCTGTGTATTTAAAAAGCAACTGAAGAAAGGAATACAAAGAATTTCTATATTAGCTGATGAATTTTGTAGGAATAAAGGATAGAGTGAAAAAGAAAATTAGGAAAGTGATATCATCAGGCGATGATGTGGAAGTGGCAGTAAACAAGTTGGCAGTTGTGAGACCAAATGCTTAAAAGGAATAAAGGAAGTCCTGAATGTATAGTATGTGGGTGTATGTGAGAGAGAAAGAGAGTGAATAAATATATTTGTATTTGCGAAGATATTGAGAAAAGAAAGCAATAAGGAGCTTCAATAAATACACTGAACACTGCAATGTATAATCATACTATATTTATGTTCATTCATATGGAATGAGAAATCAACACATGAAGAGAAAGAAGAGGCCTTTTTCACTCTATGGCACTTCCACGTTCTCTGTTTTAACCCATCCCATATTGATGGAGAAAGTCAAAAGAGAAGAGCCCCATTTAGGCAATATAAAAATCAGAGCAATCACCAAGTAAGCATTCCAGTTATTCCTTACTCATCCAGGATTGTTCAAATGATACTGAAGACACAATATACTGTGTGCTGATTACCACGTAAGCTACAATTCTGATTTGTACAGAGGTACTACCATCAAATCCTTCTTAACCCAGGATATAGCTAGGCCAAGGCTGGGTTAAGAATTGTGTGACCCAATGAACACATATTTAATGCAAGCTTGTAAAATGTGATGGCATAATATTTTTATCGGGGGGAGGGAGGCAGTGAGTTAGTTAGGTAAGATAGTTTTTATGAAAAAAATAGAAAGATTTGAGGGAGGAAAGAAACTAGAGCTATCATATTGGGGTTGGACTAGAAGACCTCCAAGGTTCCTTCCAACCCTATGATTCTAGGATTCTATAAGGGGAGTGAATAAAAAGTCTGACCACTGGTTTAGGGTGAAGGTAGGTGGAACCATAGAAAGACAGAAGCAGGGTTCCTAACAGGCAAATTCAGGAAAAGATCACAATGGCTGTGCCCTTTTCACAGCATAAAAAGTAATAAATAAAAGTAATAAAAAGTAGTTGAACAACACACCTCCTTTTTGAACAGAAGGGGCGGCTCTGGTATGTCCTTTCACAGTCGCCATTTTTCCTCCACTGGAAAGCAAATGTGCAAGAGAATGAGGAGCAGGGGAGGTGGGGAGGGCAGGGATAGAATACTGTTGATTCTGGCATCAGGAGGTGGGGATGTTCGTGGTCAGTGCAAGTGCAAGTGCAGTTGTGGGAGTTTAGAGGGAGCAAGAAAATGAGCTTTGGCTCTGTGAAAATGCCCTGGAAGCTATTTCTGAATCCTAGTATCTTCAAAGACCATGAGGCTTAAAAAATTTAGCAGAGTGATGGTGTCTCCTTTTTTCCTTCTGCAACCCAAAAATTTTCCTCATCATTTTCAAGTCCTGGAAAAAAAACCCAAACTTTTATTTTTGAAACAAATAAAACAATATAACTCATACTTTTGGAAGCTCCTCAGATTTAATCCTTCATATTATTGTACTAGCAAAGTCATGTGCTTTTTTAATGAGAGATCATTGTTGATATGTACACCACTGCTTTGAAAAAGCAGATCAGAAGGGGGAGAGAAGATGCAAATCAACATGGAGATCAAATTGCCACTTAGGGCCTTTCCCCATTGCTGGATTAACATGCCATCCACCCATGCCTGAGTGAGCAGAAAACTATGCCATGCTGGCCCCATTCATTTAGTCAAAGGGCTATAGGGAAATTCATTTGTTCAGCTGGGAAGAAGTTTGGCAGGATTCTGGTTGAAAGGGTACAAGAGATGACAGCAAGCAAAATTTGGGAAGTACAGATGGCTTGATGTTGAGCAATGACTAGTCTTTAGCAAGACGCTGAGATATATATGAATATAAGAAAAAATGTATCTTGATTTAGCGAAAGCATATGATAGAGTGAATAGGCTTGAATTATGGAATGTTTTGTGTGAATATAGAGTTAAAGGTTGATTACTGTTTTAACTTTGCACAGAGAATAAGAAAAAGTTGTATAATGATCCCTTGGTTCTTTAATGTATTTGGAGCCTCTGCTATAACATAGGGGCTGAATTCAAGAGCTGACTCCCCCTAAAGAATCCAGGCAGGGTCTTCTTCAGATCTTACAGCATTTATTCTCATCCTGTCTGCTACCAAACCTTCCACCAGCAGGAGGTGGTTTAAGAAGCAACTAAGTTTCTTCCTGAGATGTCCAGTAAGAACATAAATATCACACCTCTAATTGTGAACTCTTTTATGGCATCTATTGATATGATTTGAAAAAAACCCACAGACATATGAATAGTAGTCCAAAAGTACAATAGTATTTTTCTACAACATTAAGCTATAAAAGTCTTCTTAAGAGATGCAATATGTTTCTATACATTTCCTCCCCACCGCCCACCCACTTCCAAAATATGCTCACATTTTCTCTTGACAAGACTCTTGTGTAGCAGTTATTCTCTCACTCTTCCAAGTTTTATCCTTTTGTGCTGGATTTCCAATCCGCTTCTATTAGCTTTTCCTCTTGGCCTCCAAAAGATTGCACTCCCAGCCAAATCCACCTGGTGACATCTTTGTAATTTAAACTTCCAGCTCTCATGTTCCCATTGGCTGAGCTGCCAAGAGGTGTTCTGGACTTCTTTGTATAAAACTTCCTGCCTTCTCTCTTTTACCTCTTACTCATGATAGTTTTTTTTGCCAAAAGAGGGGCACTCCTCACTCTGCTGGTTTCCAACAGCCTTCCTTCTTTCCTGCTCTCCCCCTTCTCCTCTTGCTACATCCAAAACTGTTGGAGGTTTCTAAGCCAGCTCTTTCTCTTCCCTCTCCCAAATTAGCTTCCTTTCCTCCATTCTATCCTCTCTCTAACTGTGTGAACTTTAGGATTGGGGCTATTTAAACATAACCTGCAGGGAGGAAGAGCTTCCCTGTTTCTTCCAAAATCTGTACTTCTGTTAACCCCCCACCACCCACCACCCATCTTAGATAATTCAGTTTATGCACCTTGCAAGTAACAACTTTAACTTTCTTGACTTGCATCAACTTTATTGCAAACCCTTGGGATGAATGTTAATAGATAAATTAATAACAAATTGTTGTGTTGTTAAAGGGATATGAAGTGTTTATTTGTATATATTTTTGTATCTATGCAGTGTGTGCGTGTGATTGCAAACAGTGTATGTATACTTTGTATTTATGCAGACAGCGCCATGCTGTTGTCTGAAAACCCAAGTTATTTGCAACAACTGTTAGAGAATGAATCTTGAGTTGACACAGGCAGAAGGATAAGCACACAGGTTTAAAGAAAGGGTTTTTCCAAATATATTAGGGAGGCAGATGGGTGGGTTGTTATTTCCAAATGAGGAAAGGGCTGAGTGCTTGCTTGGTTACTGCTAATGTTTGCTGTTCGCTCATTGATTGCTTTTAGTAGCCAGCCCCAGGCTTAGTTGTCTCTTTAAATAGGTATTGGTAGGAGCAGTGTTGCTTTGGCCTTCATTCACTTTCTCATTTCATTCATTTCCTCAACTCTCCCTTGTGCTATTGAATGAATGAATGAATGGATGGATGGATGGATGGATGGATGGATGGATGGATGGATGAATGAATGGAATTACCATTCTTCTATGCTGGTCTTCCCACTGCATTGTGAACTCAGTTCTGCTCTCTGAATATGGGGTCAAAGCTGATCATATGCACTGACAAGCTTTGACTCAATCCTTACTTTTACATTCTGCATGACTGGGAGATATTGGTGAGTGAGTTAGTGAGTTAATTCATGCAGACACTGGTCAAAACTTATATTTCTTTTAAGAAAGAGAGAGGCAAGATTGTGAATGCCACTTGTTCTATACTAGCCTCTTTATCAATGTCCCCTTTTGCTGCCTCTGCGTTATATTGCCTGCAAGCTACAATCAAGAAATGGGTATTGAGGGGGATTTTTCCAGGAGAGGCCAACCTAACTAAACAGCTTTTCTGGCACCCCAGAAACCTCAGGGAGGGATCAGAAGCACCAAAGCTACACCACCCCACAAGGGCAGGAGGATTCATTCTCCCCTGGTCTGCCTGGAGAAAGCTGGAGTTTGTTGGTCTATCCTACCAGCCTGGCACGCTTCCCAGAGGATAGTGTTGAGAATGCCTTTTCAAGGAGAATCTAAGCGGCTGTGCCAGCCCTCCAGGCACTGCAGAAAAACCAGACTTAGAGGCAGCAGCAAAGCAGAAAGCTGTGAAATCTGCCTCCCCCACCAGAACTGGAAATATAAGTTAGAAAGCTTTTTAAAAAAAACAAAGAACAACCTTTTGAAAACAGTTTTAAAAAGTTTGAGTAGTACACTGAATTGGTTAGCTAACTTCTCTATAGACCAGTGTTTCTCAACCGTGACAACTTTAAGATATGTGGACTTCAACTCCCAGAATTTCCCAGTCAGCCATGCTGAGAGGTCCTTTCAGACTTGCAAGATTGATATCAGCCCTTCAAGGTGATCCAGACAAGAAGCACCAACTATGAGTACTAACATTACCTTTATTGTAAGGTTACAGTAATATAATTTTGCAAGTCTGAAAGGACGTCTCCACTCCCTTAGTTTTACTCTCCCAAAAACTAGGGAGGGCTCCTTCTGAGATGCTTTCTTCACACCCCCCCCCCAACTCCTCCTTCAACCAGATTTTCTTTATCAGACCATTGTCTAGGCTGCAGCTCTTCCTCCTTTCTCCCACGGTCATTCCCACAATTCCCACATACCATTACACATTGTGCCAAAAACTGAAGCAGCTTGAGACATTTTGAAGTTCTCCATTATAACCCATGGATTACGACTACCATATGTTGGCTGCAATAATTTGGATCGCTATTAGAGAGCAGCAGGGTTTTTCAGAACAATTGGAATATTTTCTGCCATCTAGTCGTCACTGGGATTTTAACAGCCCAGATATGTACAATTATTTTTTTAGAATCAATTCTTTCAGCTTAGCTCAGCTCATATCAGCTTGCCATCAAATTTAGAATCAGAGACTTGAATCTAATCAAGCCCTCTTTGAATCTTGAGCTTCCAATTCAAAGATAGTTTGCAGAGGCCAACTTTCCATCCATCTTTTCTGTGTATTTCTTACTCTTCTTCTGCACTTTGCATAATATTACTTACCTCAAAATATAATAATGTGATAGATGTATTTGTATGTATACATGCATGTATATATCTGGATGGATAAAGTGGCTTATTTTTCCCCTTCTGAAATGCTCATAATGGGATCATGTTATACTGTATGGATGCTGAAACAGTTTGATCATCACACTTGCCATTTTGCACACTTTTTACATCTGAAATGAAATAATAATGGTGGTCCTGGTGAAAGGTTTCTCCTTTGAAGTCATTATTTGTATTGAAAATTGCCCATTTCACTTTAAATAAAAATTTACTGTTTCTGTTTAAGATTCATTGTTGCAGAAATTAGGCAAGACAGGACACCTAATCACTTGCTCCAGGCAATGATACTGAAGTTTCTTAATGTTAGCGACAAAACAGAAACAGAGTGAGAATACTGTCCGTCCATCCATCCATCCGATATAAATATCTATTACTCCATTTCATTAAAATAGTCTTTTGGTTTATTCTACTGGATTTACATTCTGATTCTATCAGATCTAGACTGCAAAACATCAGATAGCCACTAGAATTGCCATCTTAGGTATCTCTTTGCTGCCATCAAGTGGTTATCCATATTTTTACAGTTCAAGTCTAACAGATCTAAAGATAAGATTTGGATAAGATTTCCAAAATAAATTGCATTGTAATGAGTAGAATTTGCTGGCAAGACTGTGGGAGAAAATATTGTCATTCTCACTGGGGGACAGAGTTTTACGTATGGCCATATTCCCATTATCTCCTGATCTGACATTAAGTTTACATTCAAAATGGATTCAGACAGGAAGAGAGGCTTTTATTTCCTATAGATTATGTTAGCACTGCTGGGATGTCACTTCTCTTTTCTTGGAAGTGGCTTGTAATCATCCTGTCTGTTCCTTGCTGAGAAATTTGCATCAATTTCTTTTTGACACAGATCTTTTTCTACCCTCGTGTCTTTCTAGCATGCACATATTTTTGTGCTGCTCCTGGCATGGATCTCATTCTTCATTTTTCTCTTGCTGTGACAATCACAACAACAGCATCAACAACAGTCATCAAGACCACCAGTTTTAAGTTCCAACGATATCTACTTCAGGATTTATATGGAGTTGATGAGATTAAGGTGCAAGTTTAAAAAACAAATCAATATATGAATTGATGTATGGATATGATGGACACGGTGGTAGCAAAGGTAGCTCACAAGGATAGAAAGGCATGGGGCATTGTGTGGGTGTAAAGTAGATTTACTTAGATTTCCTTTCTTTTTTCCTCCCGATTTTAATTTTTTTAACTTATTATTACTTATTGTTTTTCTGTGCTTTGCATGATATCACTTAACCTGAAAGGGAAGAACATTATGAGTATATGTATGTTTGCATTTTACAGCTGATTCACATTGTCCTCTTAATCAGAGAAAAAGCCCAGACAAGCTTTTGACAGACCACGTTTGACATGCAAACACTCTGAGGGCCAATCCTTGCCCTCTCTATTTAGAAAGATCAGTAATAGGAGGCACTGGAAAGTGTGAAGTCAGCCTCTGTCTCTGTTGGCACCTTTGCCAGATAGTTATGGCGTGAAATTCCCTTTGTAGGACTTGTTCTCCTTTTATCTAGCTTTCCTTGGCAGCAAAGAAGATGTTTGTCCATAGCACATCTCTTTTACATAATTTCTTCTGATTTATTTATTCATAAGAGTTGTAGTTCAATTTTCTTCCAGGAACTGAAGCATAGTTCTTCCCCTTCCATTTCCTCCTACCACAGCAATGCTGTGAGGTCGGGCTGAATGGAGCAAAGGTCTTCCATTCATGGTGTTCCATGGCTGAAGGAGGATTTGAATACTTTTCTCTCCAATCTTAGTGAAATATCTTGTCCACTGTTCCACACTGGCTCTCATTAATAGGACTTGGCTTTTCTTTTAATAACTTTTTGGTCTGTGCAAACAAAAGCAGCTGCTAGAGCTTCAAACTGAATTCTCATTATTGGGTTTGTGGCACATGGGGACAGAGATTTTAACTCTTGCCTCTCCTGCCATGGTCCTGATGATGGCTTCTACTTTGAAGCTATTACTTTTATTAGACAGAAATCTACCATGATTAAAATCTCCTCATCTCCTACTATAATTTGGACAATTATCTTTTTCCCCATCACTGCTGTACCTGCTTTTTTTTTTTTTTTTTTTTGCAAGTATACATTCAATGTAAAGACACATGTTATGTTATTACTGCTTTGGCTCTTAGACAAGCCACACACTCAGAAATACTTTATTTTTTTAAAAAAAATGTATGTACCAGTTTGGTACCTTGCAAGTTTTGATTTCTTACTTCACAGCCAGGCCTACTTTTTAAACAGAATGTTATTCATTTATTCTGTCTTTCATTATGAGTTTTTAAAATAATTATTGGCCTCTTAGACTGCTAAATCTCTGGGGGCTCCATGATTGCTTTACTTCATTGAGTGATATATTATGTCCATGAATGAGTTCTACACAGCTTATTTTTTTTTATCAGTTACATACTGAATGTTCCATTTTATCTAGAGGAAAAGAATGTTAAATTTAGTTGCTGCTGTCTGATACCATCTTGTTCTTGAGATGAAATAAAGAATTTACAGGATCAGTATAGGCTATGAGCTATACTTTAATACCCCAAAGATGAAATACTGTAACTAGCAGTAAAATATAGAAAAGAACCCAATTTATCTTGTTAAAATACAATCTCTCTTATTTTTCCTTTGGTGATCTTAAAATAATATGATGATGTCAAAATTTTTCTTTTTGTTCTGGCTGTTAATTGAGCTATGTGCTTCTACAGAGGGACCCAGTGAAACATATATTATTGCTTTGTAGATTTTTTAAAAAGAGCCTATGGTTTCTGCAATCCTGATATGACTATCAGTGACAGACCATTGATATGTGCTTTTCTGTATCTCTGTCAGGAAAGTTAAACATGCATTATCATGATTTGCTGCTTCAAATATTCTGAAGAAAGCATTAGACACACATCAGCTACTTCTAATTACTACCTAGAAAGCTCCACCAACACTTTTGTGTTTGTGCTTAATAAACTCTACTAATAGTTTTATATTATCTTCAAATTAAAATAATTCTCCCTTTTTTAATAAGAAAGACCCCATTGTAAATAGCTGAAATATGTGATGCTGTGACTTAAATTTCACGTGCTTTTCTGCATTAACTTGCTTTGTTATTTTTAGGTTACCTGTAAGCCTAAACATCCCCTTCTCCCTGGCCTAAGTTCTGCTTCCTATTGATTTTCTCTCTCTCTCTCTCTGTGTGTGTGTGTGTGTGTGTGTGTGTGTAAAATTGCAGCACAGTGACAAAGTCCTGGATATCTGCTAAACCCTTGCATTGTCCTACTCAAGATGACCAATGCACATGTCTGCATGTATATATGAGTGACAAGACTGATTTCCTGGACTATTCTAAAACTTATATACATTATCCCATGTATTTTTTCAAAGTGAGCTAATTAAATTTTTATTCAGTAAACATGGTTATTGCTGATGCTTTATTGAACCAGGCAGATCCCTAGGACAGTTTAGCCATTAGAAGTCTTATAGATAAATAGGTCAACCTGGAGAAAATCCATCCATATAGTCGCTAAGAGTCAACATCAACTTGATGACATATAATCAATCATGTAAAATAGGACTGAGCCACAATATTTTTGCTAATTGCAAAATAAGGAGGAAAATATAAAATAGAAAACAAGTTTGTCTTTTTCCAAAATCACTACAATTGTCTTTTTCTTTTTCTCAAAGAATTGTGCAAGGCTCACCTTGTAACTCATCAGGCCAGTTACTGGGTGGCAACCATTAATTGCAGATGGTAAGATTCCCCAGTCATCCTCCTCTTATAACTACTGCTTTTACAGAGACAATGAAATCAATTTTGCAGATCTTAGAGGGGCCACAATATCTGAGCTGCAGACTGCCCTGAGCCTTATACTTTACTGGCTAATTAGTAGATGTGACTGATAAGCCTTTCAAGATCCAAGTTAGGTTCAAAGGCTTTGATCTATAATGCTCAGTATGGTTTAAGGTTTAATTATTTGATAGAATCCTTCTTCCGAGGCAGATCTTAAAGTCATCAATTAAAATCCTTCTTTAAATGCCTCTTTATTCCAAGGCTTGGAGAATGGCACAGAAATTTTTAAAAATCTTGTGGTGTACACCTGGGCATTTAAATTGAACTCTTCTTTTATCTGTTTTTGAGCAATTATATTAGCTATTTAGATTCACTGACTGAATCCTACCAGTTTAGTGTCTTGTGCTGCTTTTAGTTTGGTTTTATTTTTATAGTTTTACTGTATATTGTAAATCTGTTTTCACTGGAGATTTATTGTGTTGCATCATGTAACTCCTAAAGAATTGTGTGGATAAGATGTTTATATATTGAAAAATAAAAATAAAAAAGTCAACTAGTTATTATAAAAGTATAAATTCATATAATAGATATAATACATAATAAAATAATAGAACCACAAAATCAATGCATGATAACAAAGGAAAGAAATATCAACACAACGGACTTATTTAGTGATTTCTCAGCAAATTTCCAACCTCAAAAATTAATAGCACTATCTGACAGCCTACAGAGCCTTTGGTATACAGGTAGCCCCTGGTTTAAGATGACCCATAGTTAAGAATGGAGCCTATTGTAGCAAACCTCAAGTTAAATACACAGTGATTGAAGTTAAATACACAATGGTTCGAATTCATTACACAATACTACTTATACAGTATTATGTAATAACACTGTTGTGGCTTACATACAAATTTGACCTAAGGACAGACCTTGGGAATGGAACTCGTTCTTAAACTGGGACTGCCTGTACCTCTGTTGTGAAGATTAAAGAGATGGTAGACTCTGATTGAGAAAGATACACAATTGCTTCCTACCAAGTCATAGCAATGGATTATTTCATTCCATATTAACTACAGCAGGATTGACTATAATCTTTTCTTCCAACTGCAAAGAAAGTGGTACAGCCCAATCCAAGCCACAAGCACCTTCCAAAGATTTTTGAACTGAAAAAGAAGAAAAGCATAGCACAGTACTAAAAATGAGAATGAATAAAGAACATAAGAATTATGAGAGAAGGAAGGAAAAAGAAAGTGTCTTGCAAAGAATGGAATGAAATCTTCATTTTCTGTTTCTTTCATTTAGTTCTCATATGTTTCTACAACTCTGTTTCTTATTAACCCTATATTCTCAACTGCATAAAAATGTAGTTCTTAGCACACCATTTTTTTTCCAACAGCACAAAATGTCTAGTCAGACATTAACATAAATCCAAGTCTACAGTTCTGTGGATTAGCCTCTTCTGGCCTACATTGACCAGCAATGCCTTTTGCTTGTGAAACATGCATTTTTATTTAAGCTACAAGCTTCTGCCATCAGGAGCAGCCAAAAATGATGTCTTGAGACAGGTGTGTTCTCATCTCCCATTTCACCTACATAAACTGACTGGACTGGCAACTGAATCGTACTACATTGGTTTAACACATCATCCATCCCACCTGAAAGCAACAGGCTAACTTAGAAGGCTCAGAGCAGGCTGTAAAATATATATAGCTCTTTCCTCCCAAACCCACCCTCTGCTTTCTGCCTCTATTAGCTATTACATGAGAAAATCTGCTCAGCTTGGCTAATGTTTGGGCTCTTATATTCCCCATTATATGACTGTCCTTTTCTCCAACATACAACATGCCTGTTTCCAACTCTTTTCTAATGTATGATTAAACTGTAGTACTGGAACTAGTTATATTATTCCATCTTTGATAAAGAAACCACATTATAGCTCTTATCCTTATATTTGGCCATGTTTCAGTGCTATCTGGAGCCAATGTGAGATTGAAATAAAATGAATGTGGAAAGCTGATGCATTGACAAATGTAGTATTTCAACTGCTTACCTTTCAAATATCAAGATGCTACAGTGAAAGATATCAACTGTTTTGAGTATATATTAGCTTCAGTACAGCTTCTGTGTGGTTATTTCAGGGAACAGAAATATTATTTTACAGACTTAATATTTCTAGTGCCACCATTTTCCTTTGATATGAGCAGTGTTCCACCTAGTCCTCAGATTCTGCCAGATAGTGCAATTAATGTTCCAACTGCAGATTGTGGCAGTTCCATTCATGACAAGATGAGATCATAAATGAGTATTATATCTCTTCATTTCTTATAATTTTTTAGCCTGCACACAAAAGCTTGGGGTTTGGAAGATAAAGCCAAGGACTTCATACTAATTACATCACTGCAAGTAAAATGGAATTATCTCCTAGTAAGTGGGCAAATTTGGGGCCTGCCCTCTTCTAAGAATAGTTCCTTTCTCCAAACACATTACTGTCTTTTATATGCTCTTAGCGCATATTGTTCATTTTAGAACGTTTATGCCCTCTTAAAGACTGAAAGTATATATATTTAGCCATTGCAAGTCCTAGTTAAGCACAGGGAAATGAAAGCAGATGAATCTAAATTCAAATGTATTTGAAAATAATAGAACCCTAAGAAGGTTTTAGTATTTGAAAATAATAGAACCCTAAGAAGTGATTACTAATATATGTGTTTTTATTCTTTTGCATACTTTAATACAAATTTAAACTTTTTTTGCTTATTACCTTTTAACATAAAAGAATGTTAATGGGAATGTGCTTAGTGAAATAAGACATTTCTGATTTCATTCATTCAAACTTTTACTTCAGAAATATATCATTTGATTTCAAAAGATACAGGTTTTTCTTTATTTTGTTTCATGAATAAACATGATTATTTTGCTTGGTGAGATGAGAATACTCAGACAGCGAGAGGTAACTGAAGACTCATTTTATGTGGAAGCATAAAACAAAAGCTGCTGATCAAAAGCCCAGGGCCAACTTTCCAGCTAAAATAATTTCATGGATACTTAATAGTTTGCATTTGGCGTGTATGCAAAACAGCCACCCTTTTTGTAATCAACTCTTTTTTCTTAGTCTGAAGCAATCAAGACCAAGTAATCCCTGTAAACCACTTAATTTGTTAAACTAAGCCATCTGCTCATCACTTCTACAGTGAAAGAAGTTTTTCAAAACCCTGAAATAATTTAGTAAAGCTTAGTTGACTAGAGACATAAGAAGGGGTAGTCAAGGGAATAATAGTTTCTTAAAACTGAATTAAATTCCCAGTCCAACCTTGTGGAATAAGAAGAACCTCACAATGTTCTTTCCCTCATTTTCAACATTTTGAATCAATCCAAGGAAGGACCAGATATCCAGAGAAACCAGGTCAAGTGCTAAGATCTGTTCTGTTCCTTTCCCTTTCCTTTTTTCTCAAAGCTGTTTAAATATTTTGAAAATATAAACTGAATGTGTATCTTCCATTGCATTGCATGGGTATGTATTTTTTTTTCATATTAAAGGCATTTGACCTCAAAAGGGAGACACAAAGAGTAAAGCTCATAGAAGAAAAATATAATTAATGAATGTAGAACTCATACTAAGCACATGAGAAGAGCTTTAAGATCTCCGTTGATTCTGCAAGGGAATAAATGTTATCTCTGTGATCCAACAACAACAATAAAAGAATTAGTTGGTTTAGATATTACTGTTGTAGTCGAAGGGGAGGAAGGTGTTGAAGAAATATCTGTTGTGACAGTTTCTCTTTATATCATTTGAGCAGGTGGGTCAAAAAGTCAAGATTGTGATTATGCAATCAAAGCCCATCCCCTTTTTAACATGTGTCATACATGCAACAAACATCAAAAGGGACAGGACTTTCTTTGCATGATCACAGTTCACCATCTCAGCTTTTTTTCCCCTCCGCATGGATGCCTCTGCATTTGACTGTGATATTCCAATTAAAATAAACCAAGTTTCTTCACCAAAGAGACCATTTCTAGGACCAATAATACCCAGGTATTGCAAATATTTTAATAGATAAAGATAGCTAAGTGAAGACTTATTAGGTCCACAGGAAAATGGCAATCTCTAAGAATACTGTGAGAAAACTTCCTGAGATATGGTCATTTGCTGAAAAATAATGTGATTTTGAGCTTATATGTAATAGCTCATCTCAGTCATTTAGGATACCCTACTGACATTTATGGGCTATATTAGCAGCATTATTCAGTGGCAGCATCTACAAGGAGAGTCAAAATCTGCAAGATAGCAGGATTTTTTCCATATATTCATTCATTCATACATACAAACATACATACAAAGATACAGTGACTTGCATACTACCCACTCCTTGGATTCTGTGTCATTTACAGACAAGTGAAATACAATCACAAAGAATAAAAATAAAACCTAAACTAACAGGCCATGAATAAGACATAGCCTACTCATGTAACCTTTCTAAATTCATCTGCTCAATTTTTATATGGATTATATACATATGCTGGTCCATTTATGCAACAATTTAAATATGAAAATAAATTACTATGTTATTCTAAAGTGTATTTAAATGAGGTGAGGTTCATTTGGACACCTTGCATGGGTAAAATCACCTTTGTAGCTATATGTTGTTTATAAATTGAATACAGTATCTGAAGAATGGTGCTGAACAATTAATATCTTAGCTAATAATTTTGTATCAGGAAATTCATAAAAATACAGTGGTACCTTGGGTTACGAACGCTCCTCCTTACGAATTTTTCGGGATTACCAGCTCTGGCCCCAAAAATTTACCTCACCATGCGACCTCCGCCTCGAGCTACGAACTGGATCCGCAGCCATTTGCCCTGCTGCCACGTGGTCGCGGCTTCCTGTGGGCGAGATCACAGTAGCAAGGAGATGTTTGGTGAGGCTTGTGGTGTGTTTTGTGGCGTTTGGAAGGTTTTTGGTGTGCTTGTCAGCATGGCTCCAAAGAAAATGCAGAGCAGGCTTGGCAAGAATAAGTTTACATTGAACCTTATGGGGAAATTTGCCTCGTGGTGCGACCAAATTCAGAGGGCGGATTAGCCGTATTTACATTGAACCTTATGGGGAAATTTGCCTCGTGGTGCGACCAAATTCGGAGGGCGGAACGGATTAACCGTATTTACATTGAACCTTATGGGAAAATTTACCTTGGGTTGCGACCAACTCAAGTTGCAATCAGAGTCACAGAACAGATTAAGTTCGTAACCCGAGGTACCACTGTAATGTGCTTTTTAAAGGTTCAATATTACAGAAGCAGAGACCAAAAGTTTGGAAATAACATTAATAAAATACAAGACACAATGATAGGCCTTATCCTTGAATGAAATCACATTGAAGCTTAGCAAAATTATGGCCAATTATGACTTTCTGAATGGGTTGTCATTTAAAATAAAAGACAGTAGATGGGAAAGCAATTTTTATGTTTATTCTGGCACAGTATAGATTCTTAATTAATGGTAGAGCCGAGGAAGCACAATAGAAGCAATTTCAGTGTTATTATATAGA
This sequence comes from Liasis olivaceus, assembly GCA_030867105.1. Lineage (NCBI taxonomy): Eukaryota > Metazoa > Chordata > Lepidosauria > Squamata > Pythonidae > Liasis > Liasis olivaceus. The sequence goes on along the minus strand of CM061348.1, from coordinate 218,218,622 downwards.
ACAAGATTTTAAGAGCTGTAATTTTATACTTTTTTTTCCTTTTTTCCTTTTTTAAATCAAACTTCTCTATTATTCAAAAATAATCTGGTCTCAGTTATTCCTCAGAAAGAAAAATCCATCCAACACCTAAAGTTCAACACCAAAACCGATTGTTGTTTATCATAAATGGATAAAAGAACAAAAGCAATTTTAGGTAAATTAGATTTTTTTTTTTACATTACATTTTGAAATACCTTCATTTTAACAGTTGAATGAGCTTGTGTAAATTCCCTGAGTATTTTCACTGATCTGCTTGCAATAATTATAAAAACATCTGTCAAGTGCCTACACTGTACAGCAAATCATTAAGACATAAAAAAATTAATATTTCACTGATTAGGTAGGTTTAATCAATACCATCATTTTTTAAAAAATCTAGTCTAGAAAGAAAACCAAGATCAGAGGGTTACCTTGGAGTTATGATATTTCTTACAGTTAATTGCAGATATAACCACCATCACACATCTAGAAACAGCCACTCAGTAATGAATATCATAGCTCAGTGGTAGAACTGTACTGTCCGTGCCTAAATGTCTTTGACATTTTCCCATAAAAGGACCAGGTAACAGGGGAGAGGATAAACATCTGCAAGAAATGCCTTAGAACCATTGCCAGCTAGAATAGACAGCTTCCTAAGGGCAAGCGTCAATTACATGACCTGCTGCCCAGGATGGTAGCCAGCTATAGTTAGGGATATGCCACCAATGCTAAGTAAGTGACTTCCTTTCCCAATTTAATGTTGTACCCAATATCTGTTTTTTAATGTTCTATATGTGAAATTCAATATTTGATATGATGCAGCATGGGACAAATTGAAGCTCACATTGCAAAACTGCAATTTGGAAGCATTGCAATTAAAGATCAAATCTCAGCAACCCCATGCATCCTAACTCTATTATTAGCTATCTTTCAAGGAATCACTCTGGAAACTGTACAGAAATTGGTTAACACCAGTCCGACCCTTCTATTCAGCAACTTGACTTCACTGCAACTAAAACTGAATTGATTTAAAGTCAAACTCCCAGTTTGAATTTCAAGGCCTCTAGGAGAGCATTTCATTGAATTCAACCAAATTATTTCAGCTTTAAATTAGAAACATTAGATTCACATAATTAAGGAGCAGGAAAATTCTCCAGCTCATGACTAGCATATTCACTTCTCTTGGTATCATGATTAGCTAGATGGATTTGTCCTCACAATGTTGAGTCCAATAAATTTCCAAGAAACCATATTAAAAGGTATCTCAGCATCTAAAAATTGCAGCCTCTAGGTCTTGTCTAGTTTGAGTTAAAGCAAGAACATCTATCAAAAATCTGATATTGTAATAAGCCTGATAGCTCTGTATAAATCCTGCGTGAGCTGAGTGCACTGTCATTGGAGGAATGTAATAAATAGGCTGTAGTAGTTCTTAAAATCTTAGCATCTACATTTATCAATAAAATTTATTTATTTATATTTATTTATATTTTGAATTTAGATACTACCCTTGTCACAAAGAAGTGACTCTGGGCAGTTAAAATATAATTAGAACAAAGTAGAATCCTTGCCTATCTTAGAAATAACTTTGGTATTTGCTTCATTAAACATAAATGCAGTGATTGGTTCAAAAAACCTTTACTATATGCTTCTGATAAATAAAATTCCGTATACTTTTTATACAGACACACTGGAAAATCCTCAGGGCCATGAGTCTTCCCCGATTTCACAGATTTAACTGCCTTTAAGCAAAAGAGATACAGCAACATTAGTAATCTAGTTCTATGATAAATATGATAGGAGGGAGGGAGGGAGGAAGGCTTTATCTCATATTTTGTTGATAAGTATAGTTCAGGATTTTTTTTAAAAGGTTGATTACTGAAACTGGAATCTGTATACAGCATTCCATTTGTATCTCTAATAGAGGGCACAATATTACATTGCTTAATGCACTTAACTTAGAATCCAATAATAATGTTCTCGATTTCTCTCTCTTTTCCCCATGTTGTTGTCTTGTGCAATGTAATAAAATTCTATTTTGGAAGTAAAAAGCTAATTAAACTCATGTTTGCCTACAACAACCCCAGAAACAGCAGAAAAGACTTCAAATCTTTAATTTCTGTTTTGGAAGGCTCGGTTTGCAAATCTGCTTCCACTGGGTAACCCAACTGAAGCTGTGTGAAATTGACCACTGATTAGAACCTTCAAATAGCACTAGTTGTTACCAAGTGATGGGGCCCTCACCATCTCTCAATTTTTCCTCATCATTACCCTGTGAGAAAGTGGCTGACAATGTCCTCATGCATCCAAATGCCATCAAACTTCCTCCCTCCCTCTCTCTCTCCTTCTCTCTCTCCTGTCAAAAGAATTAGGTCAGTGCAGAACTTCCAAGCTTTAAAATTGAATTTCATATTGTTAAGCTGTAGTGTATTTCCCCAAAGAACATTTCTGACATTAAAGAGGCCTTTGAATAAAAAAGCTAATATCTTCAGAATTCAGTTACAGTATTACTTGGGCACTCTGCTGTGTGAACTTGCCGGCATGAGCTCACATCCCATCCATTTCTCCAAACTTCACAACTTTGGCATGTTAGTCTAACAACAGCTGAAAAGCCATCTCCTCTGAAGTGAATGGCATTTTAGGATCACTCCCTACCAGGCTAAAATTGTAATCAGAAGTCTTATTGTTACTTCAGCTGGAGCACACATATGTCTCCCCAAGTAGCTGTCTTTTTCACAGTCCCCTATGGGCCACCTTGCAGCAGACAGTGCAATTATAGGCAAAGAGCAAGAAATGCAATCATATGTTCAGGCTGCTGATTAAAAAGTGGATATTGTTTCCTTACAAAAGCATCAGCTGCAGAGCTTCAGACAGGATATGGCTGCTTGTCTTTGAAAAAGACTGATTCAGTTAAACACAGAAATCTTTCTGGAATGCTAATTAAGAGATTGAGGCAGAACAGATTTATTGCTGATGTAGTCTTACAGCCAATGATAGAGATATGTACAAACTGTGGGACAATAACATGGAACAGCAACAGAATCAAAGCATTGTCATCTAAAGCTACTTTGCAGCTAAAATCCTATTAATAAATTTTGAATTAATAGGCCACAAATTGTTTAAATGGTGAGGCACAGGTATAGACAATGTATATTGGAGGAACAGCATTTTTTCATCTGCTGATGAACTTACTCTAGAGGTGTTTAACCTAAGGCCTCTGGGTCACACAAAATCCACAAATCAGAGACCCTCTGACAATTGTCGCCAAACTGTAGATCAGTGTTTTTCAAACTTGGCAACTTTCAGATACGTGGGCTTCAATTCTGGGAGTTGAAGTCCACACACCTTAAAGTTGCCATGTTTGAAAAACAGTGTTGAAGACTGTGACAGAAGAAGAATGTTATTTAATGCATGGCTGAAGGGTAATCATAAATACTAATTTAAAGTTGAATGTAAATGAAATCAAACATTTATAAAAAAACCAAATGCTTGATTTCCAGTCCAGCCCTCAAAAGGCCTATATCATAACTGTGCTTTTCTCACAGTTTTCTTGATTTTTGTCTGTCCACATCTGGGGAATGCCTATATTCTAGAAGTTCTTAGTATGTCCCTCAGGTACCAGTTCCTGCCTCTGCTTATGGCATTGCCTAAAAAAAAGGTTGTTTCCCCCTGAAATGTGGTATGGCTCAAGGGTGTTTGCAGCAGGGAGATGTTGCAGACAAGTTAAAAGCCCATGTAAGTCTAAGTATCAACTATAAGAGTACTCAAATGATCTACTTAATAGAGAGGAAGTACTATAATACTTGGAGGGGCATACTGCCAAACAAAGCCTGCAAACAAACATGCCTTTTATTTGTTAAGGAAGGCTGTTGAGTTTATTTGGGACTGAAGGATATATTTGAAATGAAAATGGGGTTGAAATTTGGCTCTTCACTTTGCAACACTCTAGCTTCCTATTTTTCAATATAAATATTGAATATAATGGTTTATATTTATATTATATAAATATAAACTAACACATAACTATTTTTTTTTTTCAAAAATATAAAAAGTCAGGTGGAGCTAGCAGATTTTCCAGCAGGAAATCTTTGCCCACTTTGGGGTCCCAAGATTAAGCAATGGTCCTGTTGGGTGGGAATTTCTATCCCAACTGATATGAAGGGTACCACGTTGGAGAAGACTGCCATACATTTCTTTTGTATTCTAGTGTAAAGCTCTCCTGACCTACTTAGCCAACTGTTATCCAAGGATGTACTTTCCTTCCTTGGTGCGTTATTTTCAATTGCTGCAAAGCAGCCTGTTGTGCCATTGATGGAAAATCCATACCTTTGTTGATTATACCAGTGCTGCAACCAGGAGTTCACTTGAACAATGCTTCTCTCCCTCCCTCCCTCCCTCCCCCCCCCCCCCCCCCCGTCACTGGACTTTTGCCTTTTATGGGAAATAGTGAAGAGAACACCAGCTGGGCCCCAAGCCACAAAGTCACTTTTGATACATGCTTTCTAGTGTTTTTTGTGTCCACATGGATGAATAGGCATCAGCACGTCTGATGAGCCTTGTCAGTTTTTCCAATCACATCTTAGATTGGGCACCTAGGAGATGGGATACATGTCTTATTGTTTAAGCCTAACCCTGAAGGCACAGAGGCTGCCTGCTTGAGGTGGTCACAGTGACTTTTACCCTCTTCCCAGAATATGCAAATGATGCCTATGTGCATCTTTGAAGGAGAATGTTTTTGGTGTATCCTATATAAATTTTATACAAACATATCCTGGCCTCAGCCACTGCTTTGTTCCGTGCAAAACAGGCCATGTGTTTGTTGTTAAAAATAAATGTAAAATCAGTAGTAAGAGCAATATTTCTTTTTTTAAAAAAATCTATTTGTTTTCTAGAAGCATGAAACATTTTGAAAAGAGGATGGTGACCATCTAGAAAGGAATGTACAGTAAATGTTCCATTTCACACCTAGGCCAAAATAAGTCTTTGCTGTAGTACTAGCATGAGTTTTGTATACCAAACTTTTTTTTAGAGGAATGTAACAGAATGAAGCACTGTTTTCTTTCTCTCAGGCAAACTATTTGAGCTGTATTTTCAAGTAGAAGTGATTGAAATGCCCTGCTGGGGAATATATGTCCAGATCCTTGTCAGGAACACGGAATAATACACCAAGCTGGCAACCTCCTGTGAAGCAATGACAGTAACTACAAGAAAGAAGCTGCTTGCTGAAATGGAAGCAGAAAACTTTCACTGTTTCAGTATCTCCATTATTCTTAGATGGCCCTGGCTAACTATCTGAATTCCAATATGCAATAGTCAGAGTAAAATTATATACTTTGGTGCTACTATTTCCTTTTTATCTAATGTTCATTTCTTTGGGATGATCAATTTCCTTTTGCTCTTTGTCTTCTGTTTCTTTGGGTGACTTTATCTTCTTTCCATATTCCATTGATTCCTACTCATTTCAGTCATTTATCTCCTCATTTCTCCTTCGCAGATACCTCCTTTCTCCTTCTATGATCATCTTTCTTTTACTCTCACCTCAGTGCTGATTAACTTCAAATCTATATTTCTACTCTCTCTGATTTATCTTTTCAGGTCCATTCTTCTTTTTCTTCTAACCCTTTTTTTCCTGTTAGATATCCTGCCACCAACACAGTTAATATAGGTAAGGACAAATCAGTTAATAATGTTTGCCTACCAAAGCACAATTGGTTGAAGTTGCTGCCTCACGTTCTCTTGCTCTTTTCCCAAGATACTGTGCATTTACCATTTATTTTTATGGGGCTCAGAGATGTACTTAGAAAGAAAAATGAGGATGGTCGGTACCTTGGTAGTTAGCAAGCTTCTCATTCTCCCATTTTATTTAAAACAAACAAACAAACAAACAAACATACACAAAATGAAAATAGGAGTCTGGAGGCCACTAAGGTATCTGTAGACATACTAATGCCATGGGTACCATATTGCTTAAATCAGCAGGCAGGTTGGGTAAGTTTTCTTTCCTCTGCAGAAACAAACAAACTAAACTGAAGGTGGCAGTTGAGCCTACTGAACACTGCATAATAGTCAGGTCAAATAGCTAATTAAAAAAAAAAAAACTACCAGGGACATGTGTGAATGAAGCAAAAGAATGATTTATTAGCTGTGGATTAGCAACCGCATTTGTGAACTAAGAGCCTTCAAGACAGAAGAAAAATACAGTACTAAAAGAATTAATGTTAAAATAATTGTAATTTTATACCTGAACAGAGATAAACAGTCTCTATATTAGATACAGTTGTCTCATTCTTAGAAAATGATGGATAGCACTGTAATTTTTCTCTCCACACTAACCAGCTTCAAAAGTGATAATTTCTTTGAAAAGCATTAGGCACAGGGGGAAAAAATCTGATTGAATCGTATATTTTAGAGGAAAAGGTGACATTAATTCTCTAATTTAGCAAAATTAAGAGTTAGCTGAGGCAGCCCATCTTTTTATAGTGTTCACTCATTTGTCAGCCTAATGGATAGTTAAATATTCTTTTCTCTATTGCTCCATAAAGCTATGGTGTAAGCAAAGAATGTTTAAAGTTAGAAAGGGGACTTTGCTCAGAATGCTTAATTCTTAATTCTTGGCAAAGATTGGGGATATTACAGATGCAATCAATGCTGTCAAATACTGATTTTTTGCTTTAGACAGATTGCACTCCATTCTTTAAGAACTCCTAGCATATATGATCAAATCTGGATTTCACAACTCTTCCTCTTCAGTACATAATAATTAGGTTTTGGGGTTTTAAATATTGTTGGCATGACCTATGAATTATTAGTGGTTTTTTGAGTGCTTGAGAGACTTTTGTGATCCTCACAGAATAAAATTCATCTTCAAATGGCCAAGATCCTCCCCAACAATTCATGTGCATTTATCTGGCAGTTTTTCCAGAATTCTCTCTTACCAGGCAGTCTAGACACTCTGCCCCCTAGACAGCTAATACAGGGAATCTTAATGCAGACATGTGCACTTCGATGGACTGCAATAAACATTTAAATAGAAAGCTTAATTAGAGACACATCAGGTAGTGTCAAAGCAGGAATAAGTGTCAAAGAAGAATCCCTACACTAACTTTGACTATATATATCTCCTTTTAGAATGAGAACCCTCGAGGGGCAATGCATGTAGAAATCAGTTTGGATGATGCTGCTACACCCTGGCAGCGATATTGTGCAATGCCCAAGACTGTTTTGTTCCCACTGTTATTTAACATCTGTATGGGCATTTAGTTTGCTTGTTCTAAACTAGATTGCATTGCTTCAGAGAACTGGTTGTTCAGTTGGAGGTGTTCCTAGAGTTTTCACTGAGAGCACACATGACTTTGATGTCCAAAATTATTAACTTTGGTTGTATAACAACTGTAACTGTTCCTCGACAGGGATAGCCTGGCAATGTTAATACACTGTCAAACTCATACTCAGACTGCAATAATGAATCCCATGAGGGGCTAGTCATGTGCTTGTTCTGAAAGTACAGCAGGAACAAAATGTAGAAGTGAGGTTGAGTGGAGCACTTGGTCATGTACACACTGCACTTCTTTTGAAGCAACTGCACTGGACACCAGTTAGATACTGAACCGGGTTCCAAGTTTGCTTTTGACATATACAGCCCTAAAATTGGGAACAGGTTAGCTGACAGTTTGTCTTCACTATTACAGGCCTGGTCAATCACTAAGAACAGGAGAAATCTTGCTGTGCATCCTGACAGAGTGCCAACTTGTCATTATTCACAGGTGAACCTTGTCTGTGATAGTGCCTATCCTGTCCCTCTTATAATTTAGGAGGCATCTATGGTTACATCTTTTGGATTCTTGTTGAAAACCATTCTCTTCATCTTAGCTGGTCTTCCTTGGATAAATGGTTATTTTGTTTTTGCTTTCTTCTCCCTGCATTTTTTATTTGTTTTTAAAGCATTGTTTTAATGTCTCCTTTTTATTATCGTATTTCAGTTGTAAACCATGCAGTTGAAATGGGAACTCATATATAAACATATCAAATAAATAAATAGATTACTTACATGAGAGCTAATGCGGTATATTGGTTAAAGTGCTGGACTAGGTGTGAGGAGATGCATGTTCTAGTCTTCCCTGAGGCACAGAAGCCAGCTGGGTGACTTTGGGTCAGTTACTCTCAGCTGTAGATCAGGAAGTCAAAAGATATCTGTCCACCAACCTGCACTGGACCAGTGTGATAGATAACAGTCCATAACCTTCAACAAAGAGGACTTCATCTTGAGTGGATTGACTTGGGTTGTCATCATCATCACCTCATGCCTATGAGGTTCTGAAACTGCCTGTGATATTTGTTTCCTCAAAGGTTTGATGTAAAGGACTACCCATATATTAACTGCACAGAAGCAAAGATGTTGACCATATGCATCCTTCCAGCTAGAGTTCTCTACAAGAAAAAAGAAAAATGGCAGCAACTGGAACTTGCTGTGCTTTTGATTACCTCAGCCCCTACTTTTCTGCCACCTCATATTCCTCCTGCAGCTACAAGTTGTATGTCTTACATGCATGCTGGGCATTGTGCTGCGATATTTAGCATGTATATTCTGAGCAACTGCTCTATTTTAGAAAACTGCTGCTTCTACTACAGTGCCTGATCCACAAAATTGGTATAAAGTGCTCTAAACAAATGTTAAATGTTAGAGGCTAAATTACTTGTCAATGAATTCTCACATGTATTAAGATTTGGCTTCAGAACCTTAATGCATTCAGAGCCTATAAAAATGATACATAGAGAAGGTTTTTAATCACACTGACACTTATGTATGAAGAAATGAACTGCATTCCATAAAATATATCAAACTGGATCTTGATGTTAGAGGTGTGCAAAACATTTCATGTGTTCCGAATTAGAGCATTTTGAGTATAAATTTCACTGAATCAATTGTCTTAAGACTCTACAAAATATTATGATTTTTATAGCATTTCTCTTTTTGCATATTTCATATGTGAATTCTATGAATGCCTTCCTTTCAGAAAAAATAACTTACTGATTGTTGTTGTTGTTGAAGAAGCAGGGTGCCCAACTGAGCAAACAAAAGGACTAGGAAAGGAAAGAAATTGACTTTATTTTACAAGTTTTACAAGTAACAAAGAATTAAGCAGCACAAAATAATATTAAACTGCATTAAACAAGATGATCCTGACAGAATACATCTCAACAGTGCACACAAATGAGACCTGGTACGTTTAATAGCAGTAGTACTATTTAAGAAGGCAGTTTCTGCAAACATCCTTCCTCTAATATATACAGTTAAAACAATTGTGCTTTTGCCTGTTCAGGACAACAGTGCTCTTTTTTATAGGATGAAATAATAAGGAAGGGGGAGGGGATGTAAAATTGCACAGCTCCAGTGGTTTCTCCCACTGGAGAAACAGAGGTGCTTGTTTCCTGTAACTTTATGGCTAGAATTTGGTGCCTTATAGTTATTTCAACTTCTCTTTCCCTTGAACTGAGACATACCTTCAGTTATAATCAAACTTTTTGAGTATTAGTATTTTAAACTCCTTTCCCACAGGCCAACTTCATTTGAACCACCACAGCAAAAGAAGAGGTGGGCGGAGTTGATCCTGTGAGAGACTGAAAGGTACACTGAATGCTGTGCAAATCGTTGAAAAGACACTTTCCTTCAGTGAAGGTTCTAGTATTCCAGTGAACCTTTCCTTCAAAGTGCCACAGTAGTTCATTTGGCAAAAATGGTAGCTCTTCCACTAAGCGAAGTGGCTGAGCAAATCCATTTAGGGCAAGCTTGCCACAATGTTTTGTGGGGACAGATGGACTCACTCCCTGAGGCACTTCACATTGAGATAGAGAGATGTGTTGCAGTGAGCAAGAGCAACTCCGATCCGCATCGTTCAGATGGCACTGAATGCAAAAAACTGCTAGGTTTTCATCTGTCTTAATAGACCGTTCACTGGACTGTAACCTAATTCTTGGTTTCTTACAGTTATACAACTTTTATATTTGGTGAACTCAACGGAAATTTCAACTGGCATCAAAGTCACAGAGGAGAGTTTTTAGAATTGTTGACAAGATTTTGAGTGTCCATGTGCCTTTATCTGCAAAATGAAAACTGTCTGCAAAATGTGATCATTTCAGTTTAAACTGGATACCTCTCAATTACCTTTGGCTAGGTTCCTGGCTAAGACATGCTTAGAAAAAAATGAATGTATTCATTAGTCATGGCTAGGAATGAAAGAGAAAGTGTTTGATCAGAATTAGATAAACTTCCCAGTGCATACCCTTGAAAGATAAACATAAAATAGAATAAATCTGTGTGCTGTAATTGGTGCTTTTCGAATTTTGCAGGATAATATGCAACTGAACAGTGCACACAAAATATGATTATTCAGATACCCATATAGTACCATATAGAGAAATCATTTGCAAAAAAAGAGCTTTTAATAGTTATTTATTTTTATTTATTTATTAAATTTCTTCCCGCCCATCTCCCCCCAATGGGGGAGGAGATACATATAAATACATAAAACATAAAAATTTAAACAAAACTTTACTAAAAAAGAATGTCCATGAAAAATATAAAAATATAAAAAATATTTAAAAGAAGAATATACATGAAAGATATGGATCTGAAAATGCATGAATTGTGGAACATATTTTATTGATAAAGAATGCAAAAACTGATGCAAAAATATTTAGAAATGAACTTAAACAACACTGAAATATTTTCCAGTTTCTACACATGGCTATTTTAAATCAACAAATATAATTATCAAATTTTATTTTATCAGCTCATTTTTACTACTTTATTTTTTGTATCAGTTTGTGATTTTTTTTAAGTATGAACATTCATACACATTTTTTTGCAAAAGTTTTCTACTATATTTAGACACACTTTTCCTAATATATGCATCTTTTGGAAGTGATTTATGCATTTTTTTCTCAATTTCACCAATATAGTGAACTTTCCCAATATAGGCATTTTATAGTATACTATTCCTGGTATACACTCCTTTATCTTTTCTTAACATTTTTTTCTGCTTCATAAAAAAAGCTGCTTCATAAAAAAAGTATGGATATTGTACATATGAATTTTGGCCTCCCTATAAGTTTGGATAATTTAAGTTGAACAAATTTGCAGTAAATTGTGAATCAAATTTATCCTGCATTCTACTGCTTTTAATGCATCTATTTCAAATAAGTATGACTTAATCTAGATTCAATTAATTATATTTCATTTTGTGAATCTTTTTTGTGGGAGTTATAAATTAGGGATATATCAGATAGGCCCTAAATAAATGAAATGTTGAGAACATTTTACCTTTTAGAAACAGAGTAAGAGAGGGAGACTATTCCAAGGGAAAACAGTAAAACCTTAATTAACTGGATCTTGATAAAACAGACTTTACATGAAATGGACCAACTTTTCACAATGATTAACTTCATTTGCATAATGACATTATGCAAATAATATAAATTGACACAAATGATGTACTTTTCATCATTTACATGGCATGTGAGAAATCTCTAATTTAACGGACATTTCTTAATAACCCCCCTTCCCTTTTAGTCCATTTAAACAAGATTTCACTGTACATTTATCTTCATTAATCTCAGAAACTCCAGAGTTCCAAACAGAAACACCCCCCCATTTATAAACACTGATTTATGATTTACATTCATAAGAAAAACATTCTTGAATGAACACAAATTCCCTTTCTAATTTCATATTTTAAGAATATTTTCCATATATTTTCCATCAATTTTGATCTAATTTTGCCATTGGATATTTGTTGGAGATAGTGCTGGGCAATAATAATGGGAACAATATTGGAGGGTCTATTCATCCAGAATCCAGGCAGTAAAACATGGTACAGAAAAGAGTGAAAATGAAGAGAAATTACAATTTATTCTTTATAAGCATCTGAAAAGATGTCACCTATTATTTCAATGCATTATTAGTATGTATGCCCAAAACGTTTCTGTGTATTTTCTGATTACCTTTTCTTTTCCCAAAGCTCTAGTCCAATTTTTCCAATTAAAAATAGTTGAAATCTGAGGAGATCATCAAATTTAGCAATATCAATATCCCATGGGTTTGACAGCCTGTTTTTATTGTTTTATTAAATTAGTTTTTAATTTAATTTTGGGGCCCTGTGGATGATTTATGAAACACTATATTTTATGGTGCCTGCAGGCACTGCATTTCCAATCCTATATTTTAGGTGGTAGTTCTTCTCAAAAGCTTTCAATGACAATGTAAGTCTGCATAAAGGAAAAACTTGCTGTAGGAGTTGCATCACGAGAAAGAATAGTAATTTCAAAGTAATCTTAATTTCAACTCATATAAAAAACAAAACTTAGGACAAAGACATCGGTAGGACCTTAGGCAAGGTTTTCCTCAAGAGCAGCAGAATCTGACAATCAAGAAGAGGCAAGGCTGTTCTATGGATGGAATTTACCATATATAAAATAAGAGAGGAAGGTGAGCAAGTTGAAAATGCCTATAAAAAAGAGAGAGATGACAACTTGAGTTATAGATAATTTCAAACGTAATACATTAGGTGAAATATATATAGTATCTGAAAGATACTGTGTTCTTAAGAAACTTGCTCATAGTTTCAATTATTTCCATTATTTTTAACTTGGAAGCATTTATTCTGTTTTGTTCGTTTTATAGTCCAGGTCTACACATCTATATGCATTTACTCTGTCTTCCATGAGGCTTACTTTACACATAGAATTGCAATGTCTTATAATGAAATACATTAATCTATTTTGAATTCTAACTTTCTTCTATTGTTTTTGATTTGGAAGATTGAAATTTCCCTGAGATGAAAAACATAAAAGGGGTTCTAATCAGTATTTTAGCCCTTTCTTTATAATGGACATATTGAAATAGTCTGTATAAGGAAAGAACAACACAAATCACTGACAGGTGAGTATTAAGATTCAAGGTATTGCAAGATGATTATAAAGGCACTAGTCTTAACATCTGTAAGATGGTTGCCTGTAAGTTTAAAAATTTATAGGCTGTCAGTCTATTCTGATTAGACTGCTCTAAAATTACATTTTAAGAAAATGCATGCATCATTCTTAATAAAGTGAATACTGCAGCCTGAAAAAATATCCTAGGACATTACTTGAAGGGATTAGAGATCAAGATTGTTAAAAGTAAAAGGAAGGAATGTAAAGTTGGTTTATCTGATCAAGGTTAAAATAGATATGTTGTTATCTCTGGTAAGCCTTAATGGACTTTTGCTGATCAGGACTGGATGAGGCTTTAAGGATTTGTTTATACATAAGAGATGGGATACAGAAAGAAGAGATCATTGTTGTATTTTAAGAGAAGGTGATAAGTTACTAACATTGTTTATATTTTTGTGTTGAAAGGGGAGGTACTTTCTTTATATATTTCATTTATTTTTCTTTACTATATTCTTATGTTTCTTTCTTTTCTATTATTCTTTATACTTTTTTTCTTTTTTGCACTTTCCTTTTTTTCTTTTTAGTCTTTTCTTTTTCAGTTTGTATTAGTTTTTATCAACTGCAATTTTTAATTACTATATATAAAAAAAACAAAACATATCCCCTCACATTTTTATGAACTAAAAAAATGACTACAACAACCAGTCCTGTTAACATCGTTGACACTCTTTTTTATTTATTTTCTTACTGTGTTGCAAACAAGTGAGCTTGTAAATAACCATAAATACAAATTGAACCTTTTTTATTAGGAAGATCAATCTTATTTAGTGAGCAAACAAGAAAGAACATAATTTGCTAGCCTGATTCCAAATGCCTCACTGAAACAAAAGTTTATGCTGGAGTGAGTGGACTACAACTCCTGTGTATAAGTTTTGTTTTGTTATGTTGTTTTAGAACAAGAAAAGGAAAATAACTACCCCTTAAAACATGCTGCAGGAATCAAATACTTTTTCTAGCAAAAAAATAACCAGCAGCTAAATTCTTAGCATTGTGATATATACTTTTCTCACAAACTTGCTGCTCAAGTTCAGTATCACCAACAATGGCATAATGTATTGTTGTGAATTGTTTACCAATCTCACCCAATTTACCAAGCTTAAATAACTTCATCTTTGCCTTAGTCAAAAAGAAGAGTAAGAACAGCAGTTATAGGATAGTCATAATGGGAGAGGACAAATGTCTGTGAGCTTCCAAAGACATTTCACTGATTATTATGGAAAACAGGACACTGGATTACACAGAATATTAGAATGATCCACCCAAGTTTCTGTTATGGTCTTCTGAAGGGACAGTGATGCACAGGCAACTCATTAGTAAGTGGAAGAGATGAATAGTTGATCTTAATAAGGCAGGTTTTAAGCCAGAAATGAAGTAAAACCTTAAAGTAGATTGTTTCAGCAGTACCACGGGCATCTGTTTTTTGTAGACACAGATAGGTAGGCAAAAAGGAAAAGAGCGAGAATAGAACTGAGGGCCTGAAAGGTTCTTGCATGAGCTCAAGATTTTTCCATTGGTGAGGAAATGACATCAACAGCCCATTCTTCCTTATATGTTCTATTTTATAAAATCCAATTAAAGTGTATTCTGTGTTTGCTTTTCAGCAGTTTTTCTCCTCTTGCACTTACTTAGAAATTGGGGATAAATGAGGAGACAAAGAAACAGTACTTTGTTCACCCTGTTGCAATTTTGACATCACTCATTAAATGTGCTTCAAATACTAAGGTTTGCAGCTATTCTGTTTACAACCCTGCTTGACGGTAGTGCTTCCATTAATAATTCTCTTTATAAAACCTTTCAGAGCAAAGTGCAACAATATAACTTCTTCAAAATAGTACAAGAAAAAGAAGCTTCTAAAAAGGAGAAAGGCAAAGGAACTTAGCAGTGAGGTTTTTCATTTACTATTGATCAGAATATTCTAGGTCAAGAAAAAATAGGCATATTGTCCAGCACTATAATAAATATATTATAAAGAAACTAAAGATTAGTGGGGAAACTGCCAGTACAGCATTTGAACTAGGCATTAATGTTCTTTTCATTATTTCTACTATCCTGTTTTGATTAATGAAAATTATGGGCACATTCTAATTAAGAACCGAGAAAAATTTGTTTTGCTCTGTTTAAAATATTCAATATTCAATAAAATATTCAAAAACAGAACCAAGTCAAGTGAAGGAATTTGTCATTCAAACAGAATCTAGCTACTAAGTTAACAGGAAACAGAGGTGACTGAAAACAGTTTCCTCAGCAGCACAGCAACACAGTGATAGCACTAAATGTACATGTTTTTGTCAATACAAGGAAAATAAACGTACATCATCAATTACAAAATCAGCATAATCTTTGGTACCAAATGTAAGGGCACCTGCTTGTTAATGGTATTCTCTTCATTTGCCATACAAGAAAACAATCTTGCTTTAATAACTGCTCAGAATATGAATTCTTTGAGGGTGGTTAACTTATGCCTTAGGGCCAAACTACATGGATTTCTTCTCCATTTAGCTTGTCCTTTATCAGAGCCTTTGGCAGGAGCCCGTGAGAGTCAAAAAAAGGTCAAGATGGTGGCTGCAGTTTTACAATCAAACCTCACTCCTTTTTTGACACTCCCCCCCCCCCATGGATACTCCTGAACTTTATCATATGATCTATTATCATGGATGTGCTTTAAAAAAACATGCTTCAGATAGTTGCTTTTAAAATGACATTTTGAAGAGAAAGCCATGTGAAACCCTGAGCCAGAACATGTTCCCAATCAGATTTCAACAAGCCAACCTCCATTTGGAAATATTTCCTTTTGTTGCTGCTGTTTGAAGGCAAATAATAATTGAGAGTAGATGCAGGAGCCCCAACCTCAGGATCTCACAACTGCTTTTTCTTTAAAATTGAAGAGACCAGGAAGAATGTTTTTCATTTGAAGCATATTTATATCATTCCCTCCAACAGAAGCACATAAAGCAACTGGGAGATTCTAAGCCCTAGTAGTCAAGTTATACTGTTTTTCATACTGCTCAAAACAGCCTCTCTGAGATCATTCTTCCACCACTGTCCACTTTGTATAAGAGGAGGATATATGGTTAAGTATTAGCCTTGTCAGCACCACATCTTTCTGACAACCGTCAATGCTAGTATAGAGCATCTTCCGGGGCCTGTGAAACCAGGGGAATGGCTCTGCATATTACAGCCTCAACAAGCCCTCACATGGAGGCAGTTTTAGCTGTAATGCATATACCAAGCTTAAGCTGAACAAGATGATACAATGCAGATTTTAAGTTTCAGGGTTTTTTTTTAAAAAATAAGACATTCTTCTAAGACCACTTCTTGAAGTTCACTTACAATGTCCATATTATTGTCTTTTCAAAATCCCTTCCAGAGTTCCAATACCCAAACACCATGAGAAATGCATGACAATTTTAAAAACAGGAAAGAAAAAGAGAAAAGGGTTATAATACAGTCAGGCATTCCTCTAAGGGTGCTTTACTTGAACTTTGAGATATGATCCACTGCTCTGCCAATTCCACCTTGATTTGGTTCCTTTCTCTACAGGCACATCCCAATGCCTAGGTATTCCTTTGGACGTTGCCTGACCTTGTGTGGAGGCAAATGAGCAGTGAGCAAGTCATTTGCTTCTTTAACAAGTGATGAATGCATTGTTGGATCTTGTAAACACTACTGATTGTATACATTCAAGATTTGTTCTTAGCAAAAGTGGCACTTACTTGAACCATTGCACTCAAGATTTAGCACTTCAACAGGTAAAACATTAGCTGGTAATAGAGTCTTGACGCACTTCCTTATTCTCTGATGGCTTGGTACAGAGCACTGGGCTATATCCACTGCTTGGATCCCACTGCTGTTCTATAAAATCTGAATTTCCTGTATTTCTCTTGGTACTTGACTTGTGCATTATTGCTGTATACATTTCCCTGTTGTCAATTTAAGTGCTCCTCTATTATGTAACATGTTCAGTGTTTTAAACTCTAATGGCATCCTATGGGGACTGGCGTTCGAAAAGTATCTGTACTTTAGGTCATCGTAATAATGATATTTGACTGGTTTTCCATTTATATCCTTTGGGAAGGGCCAGAATCCGTAGAGGTGAATTTCATCACAGAACCTCGTTGCGAGGGTATACATAAGGAGTCCTGTGCTGGGTCGCTTGATGTAAACTTTGTTGGTTAGCCAGTAACTGTAAAAGAAGTTAGAAAGCAAACAGAAGTACATTTGGTTATTAAGAAGCTCCATTTCAACTTCAGCAAGAACTTAAACAACACAAACTACATACAAATTTGTGTTAAACTATTTTTTTCTCAAAATATACCTTTCTAAGCCTTTTGTATCAAAATAAACATATTAAACTGCATTTTGATATTATTTCTGAGGCAAGAACTTTGTGGTAACACTGAAGTAGAAAAACTGGTGGTTAGCAAAAATCTAATCCACAGATAAGTTTGGGAGATGGCAACCAAATCACATGTAATAATTCACTGTGGTTTAATTTTAAGGGTCACAGCTCAGAGATTGGAGCATTTTCTCCCAAAAGCAGGTGTTTGTATATTGAATTAATATTTAACTATAGGATTTTTAAGTATTCCCCACTTCCCAACCACCCCCAATAAAGCATGAACATCAAATATAGTTACACATCCAGAGAAGGGCAGATATTATATTAAAAATTAAATCATGCTACTGGCTTAACCTATATGAACAACATGGCTCTTATTCCCCTGTTCCATAATTTGTTCTCTGTCCCACCCACGTTATTGCCCATAAAAAGAAGTACTTTCATCACAACATGCCTCCCACCACCAGCCAACAAGTTTAAAACAGCAGCTCTTAGAAAGCCACATTGCTGGAAATTAACAGAATCATTGCTACTCAGAGTAAACAGCACAGCTATAATATCCAGTTCTATCACTGGCCTAACATCTCTTGCTAGCCAAAAATAGACCAAGTGGTCTTAGGCAAGTTCCATTTTTTTTCAACTTCATCTATGCACCTCTATCACCTTGTAGCACAATAAATCATTGCTGTATCTTGTATTTCCACTGACAAACAGAAGCATCTCTTCTATTAGGGATTGATAGCTAAAATTCTGCCTGAAGCAAACTACTACAATAAGGCTAGGGTGAGGGGTGTTCACAGGGGATGGTCAAAAAAGTCACAATGGCAGCCGTGACAATGCAATTAAGGTTCCATCTGTTTTTAATGTGGTACTGTTGTGGTGGTCTTCTTTTTTTTTTAACTATATCCTGCAGGTGTCCCCTGGCTGGGGTGAAGCAGATTCAGAGTAACAAGAACTTTGAAACTGGTTTCTTTCTTGCTTCGACCCAGCATGAAAGGAAACCTTGCAACTAGAGTTCGGTCACCTTATCCAGAGCTGATTTAGAGTTTTAAAATAAGACTAGGAAAGTCTTCCAGGAAGGGCCACCATCTCAGTGCAGAGTTTTGTCTCACAAACGAACAGTGCTGAACTGCTGCCTATGTATATTGCTGTCCTGCATCAGTTCACTGGATGACACAGGATAAAAGCAGCCATGGGGATCCCAAACTGGATCAGAACTGCAGCACTGGATGAGGAGGAGTTTAACCCTTACCTACTGTTTTCACATACACATCTGCCCCTCAGCCCCCTTGCAATCTACCATTTGGGAAGAGATATACATATTTTTATGTGTGTGTGTATGTGTAACACACACATTTCCCCATTTAGTAAACAGCAGCTGGTGAAAGAATCTATATTAATAATATGGTCAGAGAAGAAAAGAAAGATCTATCCCTGCCTCTGCTCCCCCCTTGCTCCCCCAGTCGCTGCAGTTGTGGTCTTTGTGGCTATTTTAAAAGGAACTTAAATATATTGAGATAGCCAGTTCAGTCTGGTGGTTAAGGTACTGAACTAGGAGGAGAGAAACCTGAGTTCTAGTCTTGCCTTTAGGCACTGAAGCTAGCTGGATGACTCCAGGCCAGTCAGTCTCTCTCAGCCCCAGGCAGAAGGCACTAGCAAGCCTACTTTCAAAAATGTTGCCAAGAAAACTGCAGAGACTTGTCCTTGTAATCACCAGGAGTCAAGGTTGAGTGAAAGCTACAGAAGCATAAGTATAGATCTCGATTCCCTTTTTATATCCGAGTCTGTCAGCTGTTGTTTTTACAGTCTGAACGTAGATGGAGAAATCCATCTCAGAAACATGCTTTTGCTCATGCAAGAAAGCTTAAGCATACAGAAATACATTTGGTGGGAAACCAGATCTTCTCAAATTGAATTAGCTATTTTTTTTAATACAATGGCACGCTCCTTTCCTGATTTTTAGTAAGACTTCCTTCTCAATATAGCAACAATAAAAAATTGTTTTGCTATCTTTAGATGTCATTAATCCCATGTTCAATAGATTTTTTTAAAAATTGTATTAGTTGTGAGTTGGATCCTTTAAAAAGCAACTGTTGAAGCAACAGCGACAGATGGGGATGGGTGGGAATGAGGAGACTATGCGAAGCATTTGCTAATTTTAAACTTATTTTGTTCTTTGCTAAGGGAGATAAAGTATTCTGTCTAGCAGCAAACCTTTTAAGAGATATTATAGGATGACTTTTTCTGATTCAGTTGGAATAAATCTGAAATAACTGTATTCCGCAGTTATTTGACACTTAGCCAAAAACTTGTCTTAGAAAATGCACATGAATACATGCACATATAAATTCAAGCCTGCTAATGTGCCACAAGATACAGCTGGACATTTGTTGTTGCTGTTAGAAGCACAATATGAAATATATAAAACCTTACATATATAAGTATATTAGATCACATTTGATTTTTTCCAAAGACCAGTCATAATTGCTTTCAAAAGCAGACGTTAATTATGCTAGTCAATCACTCATCAGTCACTTAAAACAGATTAATAAAAGCCAATAAAAGGCAATGTTCAGTAGAGTTCTGCTGCAAGTATTAATAGATTTCTGGTACCTATTGAAATACTTTTAACTTTGAGAGAAACAGTTTGCAGGTCTTCATTACTGGGTTGCTTGTCCTTCTGACTGGCATATGTGTTTGCATGATAGAGATGCTATGATCCTTCTTTGGCTGAAAAGGCCAGAAAAATGTTCTTGTTCAAGCAAGAATTATGCAGCAAATGACAACTTCTTGCCAATATTGGCCACACACTGAGCTGAAAATGTACTGAACCCCAAGCAGTAATGGAAGATCATATTTAACACCAGAATGTAAAAAGGTCAACAATATGTGGATTTGGTTTCCTATCTGGACCTCAAATTCCCATGGGGAAGTAGCTTTGGAAAAGGTCACTGTTTGTCTGCAGAAGTTGGATTCTTTGCCGTAGCAGTTGCAGCATTACAGTTTCAGCTTGCCAGGACACAACAGAAGTCATTTTTATGGCTCAACCCCCCCTGACATTTATTTCACCAGAAAGAATAAAATCAACAAGCTGCTTTTGTGTTATACCAACTATTCTTAAGAAAGTAGAGTTGGACATAGCTTCCTGATGGTGAGCCAAAGACCTTTAAAATCAAAGATGAAAATGCCATACTGCACCAACAGGAAAAGTTGGCCTACTGATTGTAAGTTAGGTTCAGCTTCTATCCCTATAACACATCTTCAAGATGAAGGCTAATCCCCGTAACAAGGACTCATCTATGCGTCCCCCTAACAGTGGTTGAAGATGTCTCCCTAACCATGGCTGAGGTTAGGGACACCTATCTTTGTTTTCATCTGAACTAACACTGAAGTGGTGCTCTCCATTTTCTCCCAACAAAAGCCTTGCTCTAAGCACAACTTCAGAAGCAACTGTGGTGATGACAAAATAGAGGCGGGGGTCTACCTGTACCTCCAGTTAGCCTCTTTCAAGAGCAGATTCAGCCTGGCAACTACCTGGGGGGATTTAATCTTCAAAGAAAAAAGGGGGGCTCTGTGAGCATAATTATACCTTATTTTCTCATTTGTTAAACAACTCCATTAAAATGTATGCTATTTAGAGCCTATACATATGAAACTGGAGTAATGCAGACCCTCTTTTACTACAGCTTTTGATTGCCATTTTGCCCATGAGAGTGGCAGAGGGGATGAGCAAAAATGACAGGAGTGGGGACATGGTGGAAGGAATGAGGAGTCTATCTGCTGGAGCTTACAAACAGCCTCCCCATCAGTTGTTTTTAGACATAGTGAGAAAAAAGGGCAATAGAGAGCATGCAAGACAAACCAAGCAAGAAAGATCAAGAAACAGAATGAGAGGAAATGCAAAAGAGCACAAGGGGGAGAGGGTATTTTCAGATCATCCCTGGGGTGGGTGGAGGCTTCCTCTTAGTATAGGAGGACAGCTTCTCCTCCTGTCCATCCTGTGAACTGGCTACAGAGCTTGAATGATAGGGTGAATTGGGGCTTCCTGGTAAAGGAGGAAGGCATAAAGGCCCTACCTATTCCAGTAGATCGGGTTCTGACAGATAGCAAAAGCCATGGGTCTCATCCTTTGTCAAAATCCACCTCACCCCAGCCCCATTCTGATGAGCAACTGATGAATATTTTCCCTACCTGTAGGAAATCTCCCAATTACTTTTCTTAACTTGCCCCACACTAAAAATGTAAAAACACTCACTGGCCTCATCACTGAGACAGATTAGAGTACAGCTGTCAGGACCAAGCAAATTTTGCCAGGATACTTTTATGCTGGCATGCAGATTGGAAGAAAGCATATTAAAGTGGCTACCTGGATCAGTCACAAGTTTCTATCTTCAGTTAGCTGCCTTAGCAAGGCTGGTGCCAACCCTTAACTAGTGAACCAATGCTAATGAGAACAGTGCTCCATTTTCTTTGACTGGACCATTCCTACTATGAATAACTGCAGGACTTTTAATTTGGTCTATATTTCTCCAGTTTCAGGTTTACCATATTGATGCATGTTCGACACAATTACTTCCTGGTTATAGTTGGGGAAGACATTCAGATAAGGTGGTCCATTATCAAAGGTTTGTTAGAGATAGGCACTTCCAAAGCAAAACCTGAAAATTCCTTATGACATCTATCTATTCATATATTTCTAAAAGAAATGCTTGTAGCTTAAAGAAGAAATAACATAATAATGTGCATATGCATTATGAATGACTATCATAATACTATTCATATGTATTATGAATTATTAATCTCATCTATCCAGATATCACACTGGACTCTGTCAACCCTTCTAACTTTTTAGATGTGCTGAGGGAGACAAGGTAAGAAGACATCTGCTTAGCAACTATACTCCAGTACTTAACTCCTGCAGTCAGTTTTTGCTGATCTGGGTACCCTAGTACATGTACAGATTATAAATCAAGTTGACTTGTGTGCCAGAACAAATAGAGTAATAGACCATGGTAGTTTTACTGAAAATTTGCTATCATACTTAATTACATTGATATGGTAGAGGATCATGAACATTAATATGACCAAGGCATAAAAACAGAATCAGGTAAGGAATAATAAACATTCCAGTTCATTTCTTTGAATGTTGCTGTACCTGCGCCAAGTCAGTTTGGATTGAGATACACTATAAATATTGTCAAACAATAAACAACCAAACACAGAAGCTCACAGGGGGACTTTGGGTCAATCATACCCCTCAGTCTAGCTTAGCTCTATCCTCCAGGTTTTCATTGGGGAGAAATGGAGGAAAGAGTGCTATGTACACTACTTTTAACTCCTAGAGGAAAAGCAGGATATAAATCCTAAATAAATAAATGAATACAGTCTTTCATGGAACATCATATAGAATATAAAATATAGTGTACAGCTTTGGAGAGATGCTGACTTCTGATTCCTGGAATGTAGCTTGGAACCCAAGGCAAGAGGGGAGATTGTCCATGTTTTTGTATTTCACTTTCTTCCACAACTCTAGTCTTTCCTTCCAAATGATGAACTTAACTCCAAAAATAACTCTAGGACTGGTCTGCATAATTTTATGTTTTGTAAGTGTATTTTTATGAACATCTGTATAGTTTTGATTTGCAGGGAGAAACATCAATAACCTCAGATATGCAGACGATACCACCCTAATGGCAGAAAGTGAAGAAGAACTAAAGAGCCTCTTGATGAGGGTGAAAGAGGAGAGTGCGAAAGCTGGCTTGAAACTCAACATTAAAAAAACTAAGATCATGGCATCTGGACCCATCAATCCCTGGCAAATAGAAGGGGTAGAAATGGAAGCAGTAACAGACTTCATTTATTTGGGCTCCAAGATCACTGCAGACGGAGACTGCAGCCATGAAATTAAAAGACGCTTGCTCCTTGGGAGGAAAGCTATGGCAAACCTAGATAGCATATTAAAAAGCAGAGACGTCACCTTGCCGACAAAGATCCGCATAGTCAAAGCTATGGTTTTTCCAGTAGTAATGTATGGCTGTGAGAGCTGGACCATAAAGAAGGCTGAACGCCGAAGAATTGATGCCTTTGAACTGTGGTGCTGGAGAAGACTCTTAAGAGTCCCCTGGACTGCTAGGAGGTCAAACCAGTCAATCTTAAAGGAAATCAACTCTGATTGCTCATTGGAAGGATTGATAATGAAGCTCAAGCTCAGATACTTTGGTCACCTAATGCGAAGAGAGGACTCTTTGGAAAAGACCCTGATGCTGGGAAAGATGGAAGGCAAAAGGAGAAGAGGACAGCAGAGGATGAGATGGCTAGATAGCATCACTGAAGCAATGAGCATGAAATTGAGCAAACTCAGGGAGGCAGTGAAAGATAGGAAGGCCTGGCGCAATATGGTTCATGGGGTCACGAAGAGTCGGACACGACTTAATGACTAAACAACAACAACAAAAATAGTTTTGATTTAATAACATATGTCTTGTTTTGATTTTAGTCTGAAATCAATACAATGCAATTTGTGGAACGATAATAAAGGGAGGACCATGAACAGATGAAATTAGATTTTCCCTATTTGTTGGGTATATTGGGCTGTTAAATGTCAGTCAAATCATTGGGAACAGAAGAGGACAACCTGTGGCTCCAGGATCATATAGGACCCCGAAGCTGTTCTGAGGCCCCAGAGCACACCCTCATCCTAATTACTGAAAAGTAGTGATATGGTTTTCTCCCATTTTGAAGCAAACTACATATGAAAACTGTAAAACTGCCCCTAAAATAGGCTTGATATACTTTGAAATAAAGAAAAACACGATTAACACACAACATAAAACAAAGCCAAAAATCCCAGGGTGACCCATCTGCAACATCAGCCCACCCAACAGCCCATCCAATGCACCCTCCAGGTTCCTCTAGAATATTAATGAATATTAAGAAAGGCCCAAGCAATCAAAAGGTTGCCCACCTCTGTCCTCAAAATAAAAACTGGTTCACGGTATATGGAAGAAGAATGATACACACAATGAGCTAGCAATGATCTCTGCAAGAGCTGCTTCATGAATTAACATTTTCCCACTTGGCTGTTAATGCATATACACAAATATATGAAGAAATACAGTCATTTCAGTTGGCTCTTATAACATAATTCAGAGGTGAACAAAGGAAAGAAGCACTTAACAAAAGAAAACAATTCCTTTATATAGTTTATGAATGGGAAAGGAATTGAAAATCTATCTCAATTTCTGTAATTCTTGGAAACTGTGAAATTCACAGTTACATATTGCAACATCCAACCATCTCCAAGAGAATCGAAGGGCATCCAAGTAAGAAAATAACTTGAGGCATTTAACCTGCAGATTATAACATACCCTTTACAGAGGCTGGTTTTGTTCTTAATTAGCTAATAATGCATCACACTGCAGTATATCCTTGGCTTCTAGTTTTTGTGAAAAGAACTTTAAAACTGACCCAGAAATTGAATTAGTATCTACCATTTCTTTCTAGATTATATGACCGAACTGGTTACTTCATAGCCTTGACATTTTGTTAACTGATCAAAGCTGAATACTGGAAAACTATTAGAAAAGTAATTGAGTTGGACTTCTGGGGAAGCAGTGGTAGACTGAAGATGGTTCAGTGGAATGAGGAGCTGGTGAGTGGACTGTCTTCTCAGAATTCCTCTCTGGACAAGGAAAGAACCTGAGATTGCCCATAAGTGCTCCATATAGTGACTCTCCATGAGGAGACAAAGATAGCAGTCTCTGGTGGGTTTTAGAGCTCTGAGAGTCAAGGGATCATCTTCTTTGCCCAAGCTGTGGCTTGGTGTCTTCAAAAGGACAGTGGGTTTGTATACTTCCTTTTTAAATCACTTCTGGAAATTGCTTGTTAATGGCTTTTTGGATATTAAGAACCTTCAGAAAGGCAAGTTTCATTACACCGGGTGAGTTTCCTTCAATCCTTGGCGAAAGAAGTTTTATGTAAGTTTAAGGACTTAAAAAATTCCTGGAACAAACAGCAAAGGGTGATTAGAATGTTGATTTTGGAAAATTATAAATGGACTAAGGGGCCAGATGGATTTGAAATAAGATTTTGAAATTAATTACAAGATCCTTCCTGTGGGTTGTTTAAAATTCTATTAAAAATGTATGAGTTTAGTTTTTGAAACTAAATGTAAGAAATCTTCCCATGGGAAAATGTTGTTAAAGAACTAAAGATTATAATTAAAGAAGAAGAGGCCCACTGATACAGAATGTAGCAAAATATTCTAACTTTGGAAGAATTCAAGGATATTTGGGAACAATGCACTCAGAAGTTATTTTTAAGATTGTCTGCTATTATAAAAATGGTTTTAAAAGAGATGATAGAAGAGGGTAAGACTGAGACTGAGGTTGTTTTGAATGTGGATTTAAAAATGACAGGTTACAAAAATGATATGGAAAAAGATGTTACACATTTACAAATGAAACCGGTTGATATCTTAATAATTAAAAGGGACATACAAATAATAAATCAGAAGAGTGACTTGGATAACTTTCTTATCTTGGATTTACAAAAGAGATATGTTAAATTTATGAAGGAGTTCCTGAGAAGAGACAAAGAGAAAATGAAAAGAAATTAATTTTGGGGATGCTATTTAAAGGGATTAAAGATTCTTAAAAGCAAAGGGAAGGAATATAAAGTTGGTTTATTTGATCAAGGTCAACAATATATATTGCTGTTTCTGGTAGCTCTTAATGGATTTTGCTTGACCAGGACCAAATGACAAGGGCTTTAAAGATTTGTTTATAGATAAGATATGAGAAGAAGAGATCTTTTGTTGTATTTTCAGAAAAAGTGCTAAGTTACTCTGTTAAAAGTAAAGTAAAGGAATATAAAGTTGGTTTATTTGATTAAACTTAATATATATATATGCTGTTATTTCTGGTAACTTTTAATGGACTTTTGCTGATTAGGACTGAATGATAAGGCATTAAAATTTATTGATAGTTAAGAGATAAGAGCTGGGAAGAAGAGACCTTTTGTGGTATCACAGAAGGTGATAAGATACTGAAAAAGTTTGTACTTGTCTTGATGAAGGGGGGAGTCATTTCTTTATATGTCTCTTTTCTTTTTTCTTTACTATTTTTTCTTTTTAATTTTTTTTCTCTGCAATTTTTATTTTTACTTTTTATATTTTCTTTAGTTTGCATTAGTTTTTTATCTTTGGATCTGTAAAGTTAATAAAAAAAATTTTTTTTAAAAGTATTTGAGTCATAAGTGCTTGCACTAGAACTATCCTATGGATGGACCAATTCAAGAATTTTTGACCAAGAAATCTTTTTTGGCAGGTTGTAGTTTCTTTGGAATGCACAGTTTCTACTTTGAATATTTATTTACTCTCATATTGAAAACCATGTGGATCCACCATGTTAGCAAAGCCGTGCTAGTCAACTTCACACACCTCTGATTTCAACCATTCCCATCAATGCTAACAAAATCATCAATAGCTTGTGTTTCTTAGTAAAACCTGTATCTAAGTGTGTGTGGCAAGAGACTTTTGCTTATGTATTTGCAACCAAATGAACATAATTCAACCTGTAAAAGATGGCTACCCTTTTTGCACATTTAGCTGACCCAAAGCAATTTGCTGCAATTTTCAAGTCAAAATGAAGAGCACCCAATATTAATAAAATTATTTTGACACCTTGATCTGAATATTTCAAAGGATCCACTCCTATTCTGGCAGTAAAACCAGAAAAATAATGTATTTGTTATTTAACAATACGCTGCCCTTCATGATTCACCAAATCAGCTGCCAGAAATAGCCACTTCACTCTGACGAGGAGTTGGAAAATACATGCACATACACTGAGGCACATCCTGTAGCCATATTCCAAAAGTTCAAGAAACTTCCTGTGAAGTTTTCAGAAGCTGCCATGATTTCCATTAAGAAAGAAAGGGAGATAGTACATTTTTAAGAAAAGAGAAGTGATACATAGATACAGTGCAGTGTTTTTTCAATAGAAAATCAAATATAACTGTTGGGAATTTGAAGACCCTGATATAACAAGCATTCATCAATCACCAGAGGATACACTTGCTTTTTGTCACAATTTCTTAATCTATGCAATAACAGTATATTAAATCATATAATTCATATCTGTCACTACATAAAACTCATTTGGTCTTGATATCATTTCCCTGAGGGGAAAGACATGCTCTTAATGTAGTACTTGGTTCAGCAATGTTGTTGCTTTATAATTTCTTGGAGTTGAAGCAAATGTGATAGCTTTTAAAATGTGTTTTTGGAAGGTTTCACAGCCTTTCAATTGCTCCAAAGTATTGGCCTTTTGTTGCACATGTCCACTGAATATAATCATGTATATTCTAGCATATAAAGATCATGTGAACCATGCCACATGAAGAAATGTTCTGCAGAAATATCCAATATTGCAGTAGGTGAATGAAAAAGGCAAGAGCCGCCATCAGTGCATCTTATCTGAAGCCCTAACCTAAGCCCTAATTAATGGATTCTGTGCATAGTTACTTAGAAAAATAAGTTCTTCTGAACTGAGTAAATATGCACAAAATTGTGTGTTATAAGGGAAAAAACAGTGAAATATGCAGCCTGGACAATTTATCACCCAGAGTTATATTATTAGGACTTGAAAGCACAGATTTATCTTGAGCATAAATATTGCAATGATCAACTCTAATGCTCTGGATAAACTGACTATGTAAGAATTTTGAGGTTGCATCTGGGAAAACAGAAACGCTCAGCAAATCAAGCAACCATTATACAATATCTTTAAAGCACAGAAACCAACCACCCTCCTCAACTGGAAGTGTGTACTTTCCTTATTCGAAGGGATGCTCAGGTAAAGTGATCTTTCTTGATGCCTCCAACAGGTGCAAACCTTGATTAAGCATTTACATGCCATGCTGGTAACTGGTTCATAACATAGGATATGCCGTTATGGAAACACCTGCACTGGTAACCAATTGTTTTCTGGACTTCACTTAAGGAGATGGATTTATCCTTTGAAATTCTATAGTGCTTTGACCATGACTATCTAAGTGACTGCCTGTCTTATAATGAACCTGTCCAGATATTAAGATCAATCAGAAAGAAATGGCCTTATTTTTTAAGAACCATTTGTCGTATGTGTGGGAAATGGCCTTATTTTTTAAGAACCATTTGTCGTATGTGTGGGAGAGGGCTTTCTCCTATCTTGGTCCAAGCTATGAAATGCATTCAAGAACTTTTTTTTAATCAGCTAGGCCTTTTCAGTCTCTTTCAGTAACTATTTCAATTGTTTTAGGTGATTTTGAGATAGATAGATAGATAGATAGATAGATAGATAGATAGATAGATAGACAGACAGACAGACAGACAGACAATAGATAGATAGATAGATAGATAGATAGATAGATAGATAGATAGATAGATAGATACTTTTCATTGCTAGTTGCCTTGAGTGTCCTATGGCAGAAAGGCAAGACAGGTCCACATTAGTTCCACCTGTAACTCTGGATGGGGTTGCAATCCCTCTGGAGGAGCAGGCACACAATGTGATGATCCTCCTGGACTCTGAGCTCTGTGGCCAGGAGATACTTTGGAAATCTGATGCCCTTTACATACATTATATGGTAGTCCTTCAGGTTCAAAGAAGACATGCTGTTGTGCAATTCATCTGTGGACACAGAGGTGGCTCTGCAGTCCCAGTCTGGAAGCACGATGGAGGCACTGAAAGCCCATTGCTGTAGTAACTGTGGGCGTTATTCTGTGACGCTGCTCATGGTTTTCTATCAGTTTTGGTGGCACCTGTTTCAAAGCCAGTGGAGGCTTCATAGCACAGGGATCACCAGTGGGTTCTGTCATAATGCATTCATTTATTACAGTGGGTAGAGTAGAGATGTTCTTCAGCAGAGCAGTTTTGACTGCACAACCTACTCTGTGAGTCCTATTGTCAGTCTGTGGTTTCCATTTCCAAAGAACATACTTGCTGCTTCCTGTAATGGACCTTCCTCTGCCAGCTGGTCTCACTTAGTACAGCAATGTCAATGCTATAGTGGCAAAGTTTGGCTGCTATGAGTGCTGTTTGTCTTTCAGGCCTTGCCACCTTGTCTCTAACCAGCACGGTGCAGGCATTCCAGGCTCTGAAAATGAGTTTTCTTTGATTCATTTTTCTTGATGCTCAAACACCGAGATGATCTGCCAGCCATGGTTAGCTTGCCAGGTGTTGTGGGGCAGGCAATGTTTAGGGTACCTTTTCTAGCCCCCTCCCTCATGTAAGGGTGGGTAGTGCTATCCTAGAAGGGCTGCCCAGTTGCCTGGATGCTGCTGGACATCTCTGCTGCCTTGAGTACTGAGATGAATGACCGCTAGTCCATGGGCTGCCCATATGTAGGATTGTGACTAAAACTACCAGTGGTCATCTCCACTTGTTGCTTTGCCACTCCCCCATCACCATAGGGCTCAACAATTAGGTTTGGACTGAGATGATGTGCAGATGAGTTGTAGATGAAGATTAATTGCACAACTGAAATATGTGTGTGATGGGAGTTTTAAGTGGAACAGCTGTTGCACAGGGGCAGTCCCACTCTCTTGGCATAAGAGATCTTAATCCAGTGACACAGAGAACTATTATACCTCTCCTCCTCCAGGACATCTAAGTGTCTTGTCATGCTCTTAGTGATCCACAACGCCTGCTGGGACTGCCTTCTTGACTGCTGGACCATTAATCAGTCTCTTCCATTCAATCTGCCAGGGCCAGACTTCACATGCTGGGACAGACAAATCCCCTATCTCACCGAGAGTCGAAGACCCGTCGGCTACCCTCACCTGGTTTGGCCCGTCTGCCAAGATGGTTTACATGGCTGTGGTCACTGCATGTATTACAGCTACTTGGAGTCACAGGTGAGAGCTGAGCGCAAGCTGGGGACCAAAGGTGAGTGAGCAGCCCTAGAAAGGGCATGGCAGGCCCCTTCACCAAAGGTGCTACCCCTCCCTGGACATCTTCTAAGAAATTCCCCAGCCAATGAAATAGACTAATGAATAAGCACAAAAATTTATAAACATACAAATAAGTCCAGGCACAGACAGGAAATAGACTGAGCAATCCTTCTTATCAAAAGGAAGTATCTAAATTGGGAGGGGGGAGGAAAGAGAGCAGAACTTTCAAAAAATGACTTATTTTTTAACCATGTTTAAAGCATGATCTAGTTTAGGCTATCCTTCCAAATGCCATGCTGGCTCAGGGACTATGGAAGATGATATGTAACACCTCTAGAATGCATCAGATTACATAAGGCTGATCTAATTCTTCCCTATAGTGACAAAATGGCATATGCACCCATCATATTTCATTTAGACTGAAGATTCATGGAAAGAATGCACTTTTCAGTATTGACTAATACTGAATAATTGACTGAACTAGGGGCCAGATGAAATAAAGACAAATACAAAGGATAAAAAATAGACTTTCTTCTACCATAAGAAATCAAAATTTTGCATTCAAATGCGGGAGGTTCACACACTGCACCTGCCAGGGAGGGATGAGTTTATGCTGTTGGACTTTGCTAATTTCCAGTGGAAGGATAATATTAGCCTAAGCCAGGTCCAGGCTGCTACAGCTGAGGGGACCAATGTCCTGCCTTTTTTGTGACTTTGAAACTAATGTACTCAAGGCTGCTTGTACCATGCTTTTAAAGCAGCCCATCACAGGGCTTTAATCAAGACTTGTAATGTTCAGCAGGCTGACAAAAGTGTGTGTTTGGAGTGACCATCCACACTTGGAACAGAATGCGAAAGAAGTTGTCCCAGACATCATGCACAGCAAGGCTTACACATTCCTTCTTCAATGTTATTTTTGTCTCCTGCTACTTAATTATTGATTTAAAGACGGATAAATTCTCTGATCACAACATTTCCCCACATTGGCTAGTAATTCTGGTAATTACAGCCCCAGCAAAACTAGAGTGAACTAAGGGTGGGAAGGTTGAGTTCACTTCTTTGTCCTTACTCTCTAATGTTTAATAAAAACTGTAAATCTCTCCAGGCAAAGAAACTTGCTCTTGTGCTTTGTAAAGCACCCTGAACATATAAACAATAAAAAGTTGCACTCTAGTAAATGCAAAGATGTAAGAAAATATCATTCTAGACATGGCTTTCAAAATAAGTCTGAAGTAACAGTAAGTAACAATAACAGTGTCATGTACAACAAAATGTAACATCCTGAAGATGGCCAAACATCTGCATGGAGGCATATGCAAGAGTTTTCAATGAGCAGAATGTCCTCTTCTCAATACACATTTCTTGGCAGCTTTCTTCACTGTTCTTTTTATGCTGACCCAGTAACTGGAATTGCCTCTCCTAGAGCACATGGTTTCACTTCCAGAAGGAGACTTTGAAAGCCCCAATGTGCAGTGATGCAACTCATTACTTTGACTGCTGGCTGTAAGCTTATTGCCAGGATAGATGGTGTGTTATTGAGTGAATGATTTCACTAACCCCTGAGTGCTGAGTGGTACAAAATAAATATGTGAAGAATTCCTAATGTCAAAATACAAGCATCCACCGAAGCACATTCTCAAAAAGTTAATGTAAAATAATACAAATAGCTGTTTTATCAAAGGTCAGAATGCACTATAATAAAAGGGGATAGAGTCAAACATTCAATCTCTTTTTAATGACAAGTTCTACTCAGTCAATCAGTACTACCTTCTCCTCTTTCCCAATTTGACCTCAGTTGTGCTAAGCATTTCTGTTAAATATTTCAGGCACAGCAAGATTCCTGTTTGCAAATCAGATACTGGATGAAAATGCCATTAATGTGGCCCTTAATTTTAATGTCTTTGTTTCCTACTGTATATAAAAAAGTGAATACAGCTTTAAAGATAATCAGAATATTTTGTTTATGGCAATCTTATGCATGTTAATTGAGAAATAACTTCTATTGTTTCTAACAAGTCTTACTGCTATAAAAGCTATGTTTATAGAAAATAGGATAACTTGGAACTAGTGATTTAAAAATTTTCGAGCAAGCATGATTAATTTTGGAACAAAGCAAATTATAGCTTAAAACAATCATATATATGGAGAATGCATGTGCCTGATTTAGATGTGATTTAAGATCTGATTCAAGGTGTGAACTTCAATCTACATAAAGGACTTAGTTCAATATCAAATTCAGTTTAATTATTAGAAGAATGCTTATTTTAAGAGTGTTTCTGTTATTGCTTTCAAATGCATTATAAGGCCTACCTCTTATTATAAAACAGTATATCACAATATGCTTCAATATGTCATGCCAGCAATCTATGCTACTTTGACTATTCTCCTTAGAGAAAATCTAACAGTAATTAAATTATGAGTAATAAAATAATTCAAAGCACTGAATTCCAGACCTCATATATTTATTTCTATGTAAAACTATTTCCACTCAGATATCTTTCAGGATGAATCCTACACATTTGTTATTTCCAAGTCACAGAACGTTTGGAAGCAAGTTCTCCAGAGTGCCCTAGGAACACAGCATTAAAAGCCACCAAACTATATATAAAAATGGCTGAAAAGTCTATAATGTAAGGTACATAGCACCCTAAGCAGTTGTCATAGTGTCAGACAAAGCAGATAAAACAGTCAACTTCTGTATAATAAGGGTAAAAGAAGGAGCATCATCCCCTGTGGACGCAGTTTATATACAGTGAAGCCTTGATTTAATGGATTTCAGTTTAGTGGACTTTAGATTTAATGGATAAAACTTGCTGGATATGAGTTTTGTCCAAATTTCAGGTAATAATGGATCCTGCCACCAACAACAGATAGTAAATCATTCTAGACAATATTTGCTGCTTCTTCTCAAAAGGGCTATTCACCGTTATCAATAAAGTAGGTTTTTGCATGTTCAAGTATGTTTTGGGGCTCAAAAAGTGATTCCATTTGCCATTTAATGGACATTCAGTTTTAATGGACACCCTTTCCTTCATTAGCCCATTACACTAAGAATTTATTGTACTGATATTCCCTTAAACTTTTCTTGTACGCATATGAAATGAACCAAATATCTAGAGTGGTTTGAAAATAAAAGAATCAATTAAACAATGCTGTTATTAACATAGGGGCTTCCAATTCATGGTGACAAATCATTGCTTCATATGCAGGCCCAAGTCAAGATGCTAGATATTACATTTAAAAATAGAACTTATTCATTTTCACTTTCTCACTTTTGAGAAAAAGCCCATATAAGATAAATGATCCTCCTGCAGCTGGAAGCATCACCTTTTTCCTAGTTGCATTCAGCATTGCTACTGAAACTTGTAAGAGCATTGAACTAAATCAGCAACATCAGATGGACTTTAAGGTACAATGCACCTCTGCAACTTCTTTGAGAAGACAGCAAAGGGCTCTAAGTTGTCAAGAGAAAGACTGAAATAAATGGGATTCATGCCAAAGTGTACTTGCATTCTTGTGCATCTCACACTTACTTGCTTTTAGAGGAAAGTACTGCTGTACTGTTTCCTAAGTCAGCTCCGAAGATATGGAAGATTTCATTTCTTTACCAAATAAACTCCCAGCATAAATAAGTTAAATTTGTTAAATCTTGCAGTTGTACTGAACAAAAACTTCCATTTGATCTATCATAGTATCTCCCTAGTTCTTGCCAGCAAAGCGAGGAAAGATTTACAGATGAGACATGTTCCTGAATCCTTTTGCCAAAAAGCATGGGAAAAACAGTATTGGAAAGCTGAGATGGAGAAAAGGGTAACACATAGTAAGGAAAACTTACAATCTTTCCTTTGGCAAAAAGCAATCCTAAACATCCTCCCCTCTAAGGAAATTTATTGATTTCCATTGCTTTCATCAATGTGTTGCTAACATCAGTCATTATACTAGTATTGACTCTCATGTCAGATCTGTGTACACACTTAACAACCTTGACAGAGGAAAGGGAGACAGCATATGACTAAAATCATCCTGCTAGACATGGTATCTGGACAGGGAGGAAAACAAACAAACAAACAAACAAACCTGAAGGACAGTGTAGAAGCCAATGTGGCTACACAAAAAGCTTAGTGAAGATCTGAAAAGAAAAAGGACACATAAAGGAAATGGAAAGAGGCTCAGGTAACAAAGGAATACAGAACTGTAAGGCTGAAGTCAGCAAAGTGTAAACTCGAAATAAGCTGAGTCTAGGAAAAGATGCTAGGAATAACAAAAAGGATTTCATTAAATATGTTCAAAACAAAGCAAAAAGCTGTTCAACTAGCTGATTGTCTGGCCATACCCTTTTATCTTGGAGAATGGGAGACATGCTAGATGTCTGGAGAAGAAATGGTATCCTACCTTCAAAAAGGGGAAAAAGAAAAATCCAGCAAACTATCTGAAAGGAATCAAGTGCAAATCCTAAGATTGTTGATCTGTAAGCATCTTGGAAACAAAATGGTAATTGCCAGATGTCAACATGGATTTGTCAAGAACAAAACTTACTAAACAAATTGTATCTCATTTTTTGATTGGGTAACTTTCTTAATAGATTGTGGAAATGCTGTAGGCATCAAATATACTTTAACATCAGTGAACCATTTGACAAAATATCCCATGACATGCTGATTAGCAAGCTACTTAAGGGTGGGATGAAGGGGTTGACAATTAAGTGGATTCTGGAAGATTGTACACTGGTATATTGTCTGTTGGATGATTTTATTTATACAATAAATGAAGCAACCACCAAATATTCATGTTACTTGTTCATCCAGATTCCCTTTATATATCAGTGGGAGCCACATGAAACGCTGATTACATTCAGTGGCAAAGATATGCAAAAATTCAGAACATCTGAAATCAAATTAGAGTAAAAGCACATATTTACACTATAGTCTAGTGAGTCCAACTTTTAATTCCAATAAAATGGGATAGGATTGCAGCTACAGAGCCTTGTAAAGCCTGAAGAAATCAAGCTATACAGCACCCCACATCTAAAAATAAAAACACTTTGGAAGAAATGATAATTAGGAATCAGGGACTGAAATTTAATATTCCTTTTCTTACCATCCCTCACCAACCTCCACCAAATCATTCCAGGGTATACAACCCCTTGCAATAGATTCTGAAGGTACATGAAGGGCTATAAGAAGGTTGTGGCATTCTGTATTCTATCCCTGGAACTATAGCATTACTGTATAAAAGTAAGAATGCAGTAATATCTACATATATCCACACACCAAGAAAAGCTGGAAGTGTCTGTCCTGGTTATTCATCTATAACTTTGGTGCCTTAGTAACAGAGCTTGTTTTTATTTTCCTCTATATAATAGAATCCATTAAATAGAAGATTACAACAATATTATTATTCATCTTATATTTTAGAAATAAGCTGTCAAGTGTTTCTGGAAGTTCAGCTATAAGCTATGTATTTGCTTAGCTGTTGGAAGACTAACCACATAGCCCAGCAATATTAGGACACAGATTCACTCTCTCTACTTTGAATAATAATACTTTGAATCTAGAGACTTCATTAAGCTATAAATAATTTCTCCACTTAATTATCCCCCCTCCCTCCATTATATACATATAAAAGCCTCAAATACTTTTAGTCCTTTGATATAGAGAAGTCTGCCAGATTCCTTTCCTGTTCCTGCATTATTGTTTGATGGGGTGGGGGGAAGTTAAGTGAAATGACCCAAATAGATAGAGGTTTCTTTCAGCCAACTACGATAGCAGTTCCATGAAAGAGAGAGAGAGAGAAGCCAATGGCAGAAAATACTAGTACAACTATAAAAACTGATTCCCATATTAACAAAGAGAGTGGGAATGGGACAGTGGGTAAAAACAGTGTGAATGGATACAGTGGCACTGGTTTTCATTTGAATTTTGTGTTGTGAATGGTCAGGATTGATTTAGACAAAATACAGCAGTCAAGATCGTTCTTTGGAACTATTCCAATTGTTTTCTTAATTATTAGCACAACAAGGATAGAAAGGCATCTGTTTTTTTGAAATGCATACAAACATTTGTACAATGTCCCCACATTTGTCTCCTTTCAGTATCTGCCTTCAAAGAAAGATGAAACATAATCAGTTTTTTAATGGCCTAATTGCTTTACAGTTCTGAAATTAACTAACTGTTGACAGAGACTGCTTTGACTGAAATGAGTGTGTCTATCTTAAAATATAGCAGCTGCTAAATTCCCCCAAAGAGTTAATAAAAGGTTCCATTTCACACTTAGCAGGCAACCTCTTGTGGCTAGCAAAACATAGATCTTCTTTGAATCCTCTTTTTCCTCTGGATACCTGTGCAAGGTAGACAGATCCTAGACACTGCATCCTCCTCCATGCATAACCCTTATGCCAGTTCATCATTGGAGTCTTGAGTCACCTTGGAACCTACAGCAACCCAAGACTGCCTAATTCCATCTTTCCTTGCAAACTCTTTCCTTCTTTCTCTCTTTCCAACTTTCTTAGCCCATTTCAACCTTTCCCTTGTGTGAGAAATTATATCTGGGTGAATCCCCATATTCTCTCAGTTCTTTTCCAGATTCTATACCTCTACCTTATATTTTTTCTATCTAGATTCAGAACTTGACATTTTTCCCTATTGGATTCCGTCATACTCATTTAAACACATCACCGAAGCCTGTATAGATCTTTTTGAATTTTCTCTCTGTCCCGTAAAGTATTAGCTACCCCTCCCAGTTTTGTGCCATCTGC
This sequence comes from Liasis olivaceus, assembly GCA_030867105.1. Classification (NCBI taxonomy): domain Eukaryota; kingdom Metazoa; phylum Chordata; class Lepidosauria; order Squamata; family Pythonidae; genus Liasis; species Liasis olivaceus. Next base: position 218,181,593 of record CM061348.1, on the reverse strand, counting down.
AAACTTGGTAAGTGACCCCTAAATTCTCTCATACAAATCATGATAAAAATGTTGTCCAGGAAAGAGCCCAGTAGTACACCACTCAAGACTTCCCTCCAAGCTGAATGGAGACATTTAGGAGCACTCTTGTTTTGACAACAATGATGCCCTTGTAACTGATAATCAATATTTGAATAAACAGCCAGTTTTCACTCTGCTGAATCTCTTGAGAACTAAGGAGGATTTCAAAACTATTCTACCTACTATTATAAAAATTTAAGAACATTCTTGTAAGTGCTGTTGTGAGGGTTTTTTTTTTTTTTCATTTCCAGTGGACTTAGATGTTAATCACTGTGCTACAGAGAATATATTTTCAAATACAAATATCTAAAGTGGAATCTGTAGTCTCCCCACTATCAGCTATATATTCAGTTAATATTTTTTATTTTATATATATTCTGCTTTCCATTATTATAACTCTCAAAATATTTTACAATTAATTAAAATCTAAAATAAAATAATTGATTAAACTCCATAGAACACAAATACAAACAGATCCAGGACCAGCCGAAGACACTTTACCACTGGATTAAATGAGCAACTTTTCCTTCAATCCACTTTCAGCTTGCAGCTGCAGGCAGTGTTCTTTGCTGCTTCACTTTTACCCACTGTCCCTCATCATCATACCAGGATTGTATAGACATTTTGAGGACCAACCAGGTAACATGGCCCCAGGGAATTGTAACAGTAGCACAACCATTTTGCTGCAATGGCATATATTTCAATTTAGTAAGCTTTTAAACCAGTGTTTGCTACCGAGGAAAAGTAGCTGCCACCAACCATTATCCTTCACTGATACATGACAAAAGTCAGCTAAAGCTACCACTGGCTCTCACTTTATGCCTGGCAGGCACACCTGTCTTCTCTTGGGATAGAGTGATGGAGAGCACCCTTGCCTCTCCCTGCAGCAAAACTGTTGTCCTCCCAACTGACTGTCTGCATCAAAAGGTTCAACACATCCCATGTCAAGACTAGCCCTGTGTACTTGCCAATTCAGATGTCAGTAATACACCATAATAAAGAAATTGCAACTCACTTCCATGAGAAAAAGGTTGACACCTCCAAGGTTTTTGATAGTATAAAAGCTAAACTCACTTATCCTTACTGTGCAGTTCTCTTAACTGTTCTTATTATCTTTATGAAAGGAATGGTCTTACCAATACAGCAATTCATTTTGTTGGAACAGTAGATGTGCATTTTGTAACAAAATACATCACAGTCCTGGCAAGAATTTATGATTGACTTAAAATTATTTTCTTTAAAAGGTAAAGGTGAAACTTAATATTTATAAAGTGCTCCCTTTAGCCTATGATATTGAGATATATATATATATATATATATATCAGACAGAATCACTAGTGACATTGATCTAAAGAGAGAAATATTTCAGAATAAACTGACTTCAAAAACTTTGCTGGAAAGAAACCCATCATATTTAACGATTGTAATTGGGACAAGAATTTCCATCATTAAGCGATGCAGTTGTAAAGAGCAACGTCACATACTCTGTAGCAAAGCTCCTTGGGAGAAAAACTGGTGGGAGTGACTTACACGAGCAACTTGCAACCTTCCCTACTGGCTTCCCCATTGACTATGCTTGTGGGAAGTCGGCAGGGAAGGTCACAAATGGCAATCATGTGACAGCAGGACATTGCAACCATCATAAGTATGAGCTGGTTGCCGAGCACCTGAATCATGATTACATGACCATGGGGACATTGTGATGGCTGCAACTTCAAGGACCAGTCATAAGTCCCTCTCGTTCAGCACCCGCTGTAACTTAAATGGTTGCTGAATGAGTGGCCACTAAATGAGAACTACTTATATAACAGCTTAACAGCATCTGCATAACGTAGGTATTTCAGTCATCCTCCTCCCACAGACTTGTATGGGTTCTAAACAGCACATGTACTTTCCAAAATCTTACAGTATGGGTTGTACCCAAAAGTAAATAAATAAAAGAGTAAGTGGAGCAATGAAGTGGATAAGAAGATGGGCTATACATTTTAGTCTATGAAAATACTACTTATTTTTTCAATGTATGTCACAAATTAACATTTCATCATGTGCCCTGGAAATTCTGAAGTGTTCGTATGTGCATGCATGCACAGACATGACTACAGTCCAATCGCCCAGTTACACAGAACCCTTTAACTTGTTGGTATACTTCATAATAAATAATATATTAAAAAAAATATTCACTCTTTGAAAGGCAAATTGCTGTTCTAAAGATTTTATCCAGCTATTATATACATTCTATAATGTATTTAATGTGTAAAATTAAGTTTAAAAAAAACTGAGCACAAACCACCTTTTATGGAAGATCAGAGCTCCATAAAAGTGAAGATAAAGCCTTCCTTAAGTTGGGTTAGAATCCTGATAACTTCATAGGTAACATCCATATGTTTTCCTTGAAAGTAGCTCGTCACTGTCTTTTTCCAGGATGTTATTTGACCTCCTATTCTAGACTACAAGCAAGTATTCTCTGGTAGTCTCCCATCCAAGATTTAACCAGGTCCAGCCCTTCATAGCTTCTGAGCCCAGACTACATCAGTCAGATGCTTCCATCTGTCATTTGCTAAGACCCCAAAGCTTTGGGACAAAATGTAATTTTATTTTTTTTTAAATCTGCACTCAGTTCTTACCGACTTAATAGGCATAATTAATTCCATGCCCACTTTTATTCCAATGAAATACTGGAAATAAGTTGTATAAAAGGGGTGGCACTATGCCGATTTGTCTGCCTATCTAACCAAACAATATAGGACCAAATTTGGTGTGGGAGGAAAGCTGGCAAAATCAAGATGGACTTTGATAATGAGCTGGATCTGGTCAAGGGCTATGGAAAACAAAAACAAAAGCAATACATTCTGATGAGAGAGCCAACTGGGTAGTAGCTCAGAATATCACAGAATATTCTAAGATCCCTTCCCTCTTCCTTCCCGGTCATAAGAATTATTCGGGGGTTAGAACGAATTCCAGAATCATGCTCTGCATGCTTTCCCTACTTTGTTTTTACTCTACCATTGGAAATCAAGGCATTGTGATAGTTAAAATCTCATCTGGAGAATGCCCAGGAATTGACTCAACAAATAGTTGCCAAAAAAAAAAAAAAAAAAAAAGTTTGATCATCTTTCCTACAGTTGAAAACTAAATCTATGTTTATTTAACTGCACTGAACCCCATTCTTCTATTTAGTTCTGTAATGAGCCCTGTTTCTAATTTAAACAATGCCCAAGGAGAAGCCACCCCAATCTCTTTGGGGATTGGGGGACAACATTAATTCTCTATCTTTCTATTATATTTTCCCTCCATCACACATACAATTACTACCCAATGTCAGCTATCAGCATGTCAAGAAAAGTTATCTTGCACAAGTGACAGTATTAAGTAATAACTGATGGATAAGTTTAAAAATAGTGTTTTCCAATGTATGTGGCATGTTCTTTGAAAGATACACATAAAAGACAATTTATCATTCTTCTGGGATGCGTATTTGAGATTGACTCACATATGAATATATATCAAACAATTATACACCATACAGTGATTTTTGGTTAAATGCCTGAACTAATTACATTGGAAAGTAGTGTGCTGGAAATGATGCCAGTTGGTATGACATTTCTAGCTGCGGTTCTGCTATGTGGTAGCAGTTGAGTGGCAGAAGGGCATTTGTGAATACATTCTTGATTAGGTCAAGTGCTCAATTGTCAACTGCCTCCCCTATTAGTCATAAATTAGATTAAAACTTCATTCTTCCCAGTGAGAGCTTCTGCAGGCTTACAAACTGAGTTTCTTACTACATCCTCTATAGGGTGATCAAGAAAAAGGACACCTCGCTTCTTTAAGGCTGAGGGTGATCTTTAGCATTTGAAGCCACTACAAATGTGGCACTAGACACTGCCCTAGAGGCATCTGAATTTTATGTTCAGACATAATACCTGAACAAATATATTGTCCTGTGCAGAAAATGGTGTTGAGACATCATCTAATGAACATCTCCTGGCTGAACTAACTGATTGTGTGAATGTACCATTAGTGAGGAATGCAGACTTGGTACACCATGAGAGGCAGGGTTTTTCCAATGCCTGCCACTGTTTTAAATCCAGGATATGTTGGCAGATGCCAGGATATATTCTAGTTTATAGCTAGACACAGTTGGTACAGGGTCAAACATTTATGCAGTGTGAAATAGTTTTTGTGCAGTTAGACAAATGAAATTTAAAATACAGCTATATTGTTGTTGTTTTTTTAATGATACAAATAAAGAGAATTTCAAGATGTGTACTGTTTTCTTTCCTTTCTATCTTGTTCCACCTGCTAGGCATGTGCTGTTCTTTAATGCTATTAAATTACTAATGTAGTTTGGCTTTAGTTTCTCTATGTCAAAACATGATTGCATCCTTTTGTAACTATTTTTGGTACCTACATAAGATCAAAATTAGAACAACTGAGAATAATAGAAGCACATGCTTTTCAGCGTAACTGAATTACATTGATACTTAAGAAGAAACCTACAACATTTAAGTGGAGATTAAATGATTCGATACTGCAAAAAGAATTAGTAGTAAAAGAATGTAGAAAGAAGCTAAATGAATACTTTATTAACAACTTGGATAAAGGAACAGATTTAAAAATTGTTTGGGGTGCCAGTAAAGCAGTGATGAGGGGCTACTTCATTCAACATAACCGGGAACTTAAAAGGAAACATCAAGAAAAAATTCAAACTATTCTAAATGAAATAAAGAGAAAAGAAGATAGGTTACAAAAAAACACTAACAGATACTGATATCTTGCACCAAATTAAGCTTCTACAACAGCAGCTATCTATGTTAACTGTAAAAGAAATAGAGACAAAGTTAAAACATACAAAGCAAAAATATTTTGAATTTGCAAATAAACCAGGGAGATGGCTTGCTTATAAACTGAGAAAGGACACAAGAAAATGATAATGAAAATACAAGAAGGAAATGCTACACTCACAGATAATGTAAGCATCCAAAAATCTTTTCATACCTTTTTTTCAAATCTGTACAAAAGACAAAAAGTTTCATTAAATCATATTGATGCATACCTAAAAAGACAAAATTTACCAAATATCTCACAATCAAAAAAACAAATTATGAACAATCCTGTGAGCCCCTTTAAAATATCAGAAGCTATCAAGAAGGCTAAAATAGGGAAAGCCCCTGGACCAGATGGATTAGCAAGTTCTTACTATAAATGTTTTGAAGATTAACTGTTTTTACCACTTAAGCAGATGATGAACTCTGTTCTAGGGGGCTCAGCAACACCAGAGTCTTGGAAGGAAGCTAATATAGTGTTATTGCCAAAAGAGGGTCAAGATCCAACTGTGACTAAAAACTACAGACCAATCTCTTTGTTAAATAACGGTTATAAGCTCTTCACATCAATATTAGCAGAGAAAATGAATTTTTTTTTATCAGACTTTATATATGAAGATCAATGTGGCTTCTTCCCTAAAAGACAACTGAGAGACAATGTAAGAATTGTTCCAAATACAACAGAATATTTACAACATCATAATGAAAAGCAAGCAGCACTGGCCATTTTGGATGTGGAGAAAGCTTTTGATAATTTGAACTGGTTGTTCCTGTTTAAAGTTTTGGAAGATATGGACTTCAGTGATTTTCTGCAAGGGATTCAACTGATATACACTTCCCAAAAGGCAAGTATTATTGTTAATGATAAATGTACAAAACCATGTGAGATACAAAAGGGGACAAGACAGGGTTGTCACCCCTGTCACCTTTACTTTTTTTTTTACTCTTGGAAGTGTTAAATAGAGATATTAGACAAGATATGAATATTAAGGGTTTACAAATCAAAAAAGAAGTCTTTAAATTAAGAGGCTTTGCAGATGATTTAGTTTTGATTTTACAGGAACTTCAAAATGGAATTGAATGTTTAATGAAGAAACTGAAAGATTTTGGTGCACTTGCTGGATTTAAGGTAAATAGACAAAAACAAAGATGTTGGTTAAGAATATGACTATAAAAGATCAAGACATATTGATGAAGAATTCTGGCTTTAAAATTGAAAAAAAGGTTAAGTATTTGGGAGTTACATTGACCAATATGAATTGTATGCTATATCAAAATCATTATGTTAAAGTCTGGAATGATATTAAAAAGGATCTATTAAGATGGGGTAAACTGCAACTGTCATTGTTAGGTAGAATCTCAGTAATTAAAATGAATGTTTTACCTAGAATGCTTTTTTTTTTTTAGACAATACCAATGTTGACAAATGATGTACCATTTAAACAATGGCAGAAAGATATTTCTAAATTTGTGTGGCAAGGTAAAAAAAACAAGAATAAAATATAAACTTTTACAGGATGCCAAAGAAAGAGGTGGGCTAGGTCTTCCAGATTTAAAGTTATACTTTGACACTTGCTGTCTGGTATGGATGAAAGAATGGATGATTTTACAAAACAAGAGTTAAGATTTGGATGGCATGGATACTTATGGTATGACAAAGTGAAAGCTAACATTTCTATATTGAGAATTTGGAATAAATATAAGATAAGATTGTCTCCAAAAATTCCTCTATGGTTGCAACCTCAAGAAGCTTTCTATAGAAGAGAAATGACGGTTAAGCAACCATGGTTGATGTACGCAACTCTCTTATCGTTTTCTGAAGGAGAACCTAACCTGAAGAGAAGAATTAGAATTGGAAGGCTTTGTTTGCCAATGGTTTACATGTGCACAGTTGCTGGAAAGATTTAAACTAGATAAGGAAAAACTATGAATTTACCACTGAGAAAACTGAGTTTGAATATGCTTTGTGTACTAATGATGAACGTCTTATTGTTAAAATGTATAAGCTTTTGTTAAAGATGAATTTGGAAGATGAATATGATAAAGATTGTATAGTTAAATAGGCAAAAAACTTTGGATATAATATGTTGGATCAGTGGGATAATATGTGGAATAAAGGGTTAAAGTTTACTCTAAATTATATGTTAGAAGAAAATTTTTATAAAATGATGTACCACTGGTATTTGACACTAGCTAAATTGTCAAAGATGTATAAAGGAATTTCAAATGTCTGTTTGAAATGTAATCAATGTGAAGGTACATTCTATCACTTATGGTGGACTGGTGAAAAGGCTAAGGAATATTGGAATATGACATGTACTATGATTCAAAAGATTTTGAAAATAAATTTGTAATTGAAACCAGAGACTTTTCTTTCAGGTATGATGGATAAACAAATGGAAAGACAACATGTACATTTATTTATTTATATGATAACAGCAGCAAGACTGCTATATGTGCAAAAATGGAAGGATATACAAATACCTACCGCTGAAGAATGGATATTGAAATTAATGGAATTGGCTGAGACGATGAAACTTACTGCTTTGCTCAAAGACAGGGCACTGTCTAACTTTGCCTCTAATTGGAAACCACTCTCACACTTTTTGCCTGATACTCAAAAAAATGCAACTTTGATTTTGGGATTTGCTGATTGATGTTATACTTATAGAAATATCTTGTACAAATTGTATGTATTATTCAAATAGATTAATTTTTAGGAATCTTTCTGAATATTAGATTAAAAACTATTTTTATTATGTAAATTTTTAGATATTACAGTAAGAGGTGAATATATTTTCTATCTAGACCTGTACCAAGGAAAGCTACTCTTTCTTTCTTATACCTCCTTTTCTTCCCTCCCCCTCTTCCCCCCCCTTCCCCCTTCCTTTTTTCTTGATTTTTCTGTATTTTAACTTTTTTGGAAAACTTATTTAAAAAAAAAAAAAGAAGTACATTCTTTTCCTTTCAAGATGAAACGTAAAACACAACACACGAAACCACTCTGCCTTTTCTTTGGAGTTCAGTAAGAACTGGACTAGAATATCCAGGATTCCAGTACTAAATTCCTAAATAAGGAGAACTTCAAAAGAATATGAGAGGAGTAGTTGTTAGTTTCTACAGTTTTGAAGTTCTCTGTATCTGAAATCTTATGTCCCTTTCTTGTTATAAGCTGTTGCAGACCTCAGTGTGTCTCTGTTCCCACATGCTCTGAAACAACTTTAGGAAATAGAATCTGAAGCATAGTGCTAGTTTGGACCACGTTTGGCTTTTTAAAAATATAATTGTTATTAAGAATTTTGATTACAATAGGAAAACAAATACAAACTAAAATTAAAGAAAATAGAAAAAAAGAAAAGAAAAAGTGTAGGAAAAAAGAAAAAGAAATATAATAAAGAAAAGAAATATATAAAGAAGTGATTTCCAACCTTCATCAATTTATTTAACTTCCATATAAGATTAGTCCCATAGTTTCCACACCAGATTTTTCAGCAGAGAGATTGTTGCTGATAATCATCCAGTTTGGAATGAAAGAGAGACCACAAGTACATTTTTTTCACCCATGTCGATGACAACTCTTCTAATTTGTCAGAAGCTGCAGTAGTCACCACAATTAAACTTGTGGATGGAGACCTGATCAGCCTCCCGGTTATGCCTTTAACAGAGGGAAAGAGGTTCAGTATGAATTATAGATTAATGGAGGGAGGAAAACTCATCCTTCATTCTACCAATAAAATTGGGGGGAAAGGGGAAAATGTATCATCTTATTTCCATGTTATTTTCAAGACATCTCTGTCCTCCTTTTTCCCAACACTCTTATCTTTGGAGTCCTTGGTGCACTCTTGATGTTACCTAGTTGGGTAATGAAACATCTGCAAGCAAACAAGCAAGCTCAGAAGGCACCAAGGACTCCACAGTTCAACCCTGAACTATGTATATTTTTTCTTCTATTGAAACTCTTATCTTTTTCTCCTGCTATTTCTATTACTTCTAACCTGCCCATCTCTTTCCCTGTTCATCCACATTTTTCACTGAGTTTAAAAATGTTTGGGGGTGGCTGCTATGCAACAGGAAAACGAACAAGACACTCTGACATGTTCAAACCCCTATTTGACTAATCTCCCCAAAATTGGTGCTATATTCACTGTACATCAGACAAGCATGTCAGAGGACCCTAATTACTTCTCTTTTACAGCACCGATTAATCTTGAAGTTACAGGCCATAGGGTATAATTGTCAGGATGATAGAGCTTTGAGGCACAACTGACATCAGGACTGGTCTTTTGTTTTTGTTTTGAGGCAACAAAAAGCTGCTGAGGGTCTGCAGGTACAATGTGATCATTAAGTCTTGTGTACATAAAATGTGCCCTATTGATCAAGCGGTTTATTGAAAAGTAAAACAGAACAATCTGCATACCTTTGCTCTGTTGCCATTCTTCAATCAACACATGCTGCTACTGTGGCACATCTAAGCTCAGAGACTGTAAATAGTGCCGAATTATGACTGTGAAGTAGATAAACACACCGGGGCCTTTGGGCTGGCTGAGCTACTAATCTAAATCACAATGGTACATGTTAAAGGCTACAAGCTCTACCATGCTTCAGGGTGCCAGTGCCATAATTCACTGGGTTACAGTGGAGTTTTAAGTTGTAAAACTGTGAATTACAGTGATGTTGAGCATTAGTGCACAAATACAATCCATGCTTCTTTCTACCTAGTTGCTGCTCTGAAAACACTTGGGACCGACCAATGCCTTGAACTGTCCAGCGTGCACATGGAATTTGCACATACACACATAAACGCTATCCTAATATGTCAGTGCGTATGTGTGCATGTGTGTGTGTGTGCATGTGTCTGTATGTATTTTATATATACATATATAAATTTTACAGAAGATAAGGTAGCACCCACCTTTGAAGAGGTCCATACATACACACCAGATCCTCTATATAAGGTCAGCATTGCTCTATATACTAACATAAGCAATAAGAGCAAAAAGACATATGGTCCAAATATCCTGTAGATGTATCATTTTCAGAATTAAATGCATGTGGGAGATCATAGGACTGACTGATCTCTTTGCATTTAGAAAGCTAGCATATCATGCAGAGAACTTAGGCTGGTACTGTGTTCCATAGGATGCTAACTTCTTATAGTTCAGAAGTGAGCAAAACAGGAGAGCTATATCATCTATTTTCTTCTGATCGAGCACGGTGGCTCAAATTTTATCATGCAGCAGCAGCAGCACTAGTTTTTTCTTTCATGACTATATATATATAAGAAAAAAGAATGAGACCAATACAGTTTTAAATAATGCATACTGCTTGTTACTTAGGTCTCTTGAGAGTTTATCATTCATGCACAACAAATAAATTAACGTATCACTCATGTAAAACACATTACAAATTGTTGGATATTTATGCTGATGTAGTTGTTAATGTATGCACAATAATTCATGCATGCATAATAATTCATCATATTCTGGGATCCATGAAACAGCCTTGTAATAGCTGAGTTTTCATCCTACTAGCATGTAGTCTGAAAGCATGTTATATTTGCTGAATTACAAACTACAGAAGAACAGTCAGTGATAAATCATAGGCGGGGTTTGCAAGGGACAGCAACTGACAAAATGTGCATCATGATGCAACTTCATCCTCTTATCTACTTTCAGGAACTGTCATGATCGAAGTACAAAAGGGCAGAGTTTAGGTCGTGATGTTACAATTCTTGTTTTGTCCTTCCGACACTACTGTGTTTAGGAACACAAGTGCGTTTTATAGGGAATTTTAGTGACTGAAACAGGGACTAAATTTAGGTTTTTGCACTGCTGATTACACAGAAAGCATAGCAATGGGAGGCCTGTGAATATTTAGAATTCTGGTATACATGCAAGATGAGACATGGAAAAATAAATGTCTTCAATATAATTGTAGAGCAATGAATTTCTCCAATATAATTGTACAGCAGTGGTCCCACCCGTCATACTTCATGGACTCATATGCTGAATTTTAATTTATCATGTCACTAAATTCTGACCTACTTTTCTTTAATCAGTGTATCAAAAAACCTATCATTTCAAATATCCATTACACATGCTTAGATTTTAATCAGGTTAAATCAACAGCTATAAACATATTGATTTTACTATTACATACCCCACTAGGGACTTGATGCATTTGCCAACAAGAGACCTGCAGTACATTAAAACAGTAAGCAATGCTTTAAACAATCAAAGGAGGTATTCATTCCTGTGAGAGCAAAGCACTTAGCATGGGAATTGGCAATAGGCAGAGCAGCCTAAGTAATATTTGCAAAGCTTTGTATAAGGCTGAAATCCTTTGTATCAGCAGTTTCCAAGGAAATAGCAGTGAGTATGTGAATGGTCAGGGAACTGACTCCAACTGTTTTTACAGGGCTACAAGCACTTAGTTTCAGCTGGTAGATCAAGCTGTGGAATTGTATAGGCAGCACCATGGTCTCTTATCCAGCATAATATAAACAAACACTTAGATACATTTATGATTCTTAATTGTAGCTTCATGTTGCTGCATTTGAGACTCTTATTTGTCCTTACTAGCCCACTTTTCAATATTCTAGGTCCTTTCCTATTTTTATTTGCAATTATTCTCAAACCCTACTCATCCAAAAACAATCGGTGTCAGTAGTTTCATCAAGGCCATTGATAAACTGAAGCTTACCGAGAAAAACTCTTTCTTTACTACACTATACTTTTATTTGCATACATAAGCTCAAATAAAAAATTCTTTTTCACAATAGGTAGATATGATATTCTCTGCATGACAGAGTATGGAAATGCAGTTATTGTACTCATTGTGGGAGGACAGATAAAGATGTAAGTTCTTTGCACTGTTTTTTTCTCTTTTGTTCATTAGGCCTTACAAAATGAATTGATAAGTCATAAGGAAGCTGTTCAAAATGGTGATACTGAAAATTACAATGAAGGAACATTATAGACTGAAGCAAGGTTCTGCACGTTGAGGTCCACTACTAAGAAGGCCTAATCTCTTACACCTGAAAGTTAAATTGTGGAACATGTTGGTCCCATGTGAGCAAACTGGCATGAGTAAGGTAACTCAAAGTCTTCAGTGTTTTAAGTGAAGTCTGTGGAGACCTTGGTGCTCTCTGAGCTTGGTTAAGTGAAGCCTGAAACACATAGGCAACCAATAGCTACAATATAAATGAAACAAATCCAGTAGCGTAGTATCTAGCAATATCTGATGGTCACAGTCTACAGCTGAAAAGCTCCATACAGAGTATATTACAGTAAACTAACCTAGTTGTGACTATAGCAAGAATAACAGAAAGAACATTTCTTCTGACATTGGCACATAAGCCTAAATTGCTAGAAAGTACTTTTTGGTCATTGCTGCCATTTGAACTTCTCCAATTAGACCTGAACCCAGAACTTCCAAATTGTGTGGGCTGGTCTTACAAATGCTTTGGTTTTTATCTGTGGTCCTTATGTAAAATGGTGGTCTATCATAGTTGTACACCTGCATATTTTACAATTATTATTATGTAGCTTATTTGCAAGGTTTTCTATTAACTGATGAAGACAGTAATTGTGAGTATGCACATGCTCATTTTAGGAGAACTGCTTAGAAAATGTAGATTTTGAAATATGAACTCATTCTCAACTTGCAATTCAATATCCAGACTCTACTTTTATCTGTTATTCTCTTAGATACTTCTGCTTTTTTCCCTTTGGAAGAAAGGAAACCTTTTTCAAATGTTCTCTCTTTTGTAATTTAGAAAGCAAACTTTGAGATCATTAAAAAACAAAAACAAAACAGTAAATTGCAGACTTCACTACAGGATGCCAAGTATTACCACTCTTCTTAATCAGACTCACAGCCTGATCCTCAACAAAATCAATGGCAAAACACTTTATACCTTGAGGAGATAGAGAGATTGAAGGTGATTTATTTACTAACCAACATTAGCTATGTAAAGGCTGATATGAAATTTCCAAAAAGGGAAGGAAAAATATGGACAAATCTATTGCCACTCTGCACCTGCTGTTGAAAACTATGATCTGCCTCCTTCCAATTATCTTGGATAGTATATCTACAATTATGACACTGCATTTTTAAATCTTTGAGCTGTGTTGATATATACTGCAAACTTATTTGCTATTATTCCTTTAATTTCTGAAGAGATGCAGGAGCAAACCCACATACCACCATTTATGCATTCACATCCCTGATGTTGTCGTATTTAGCAGAACAGCAGAAAGGAGAAACAATACACAAACAAGATTAACTTTTAAATATTCCATGGAATATGCAAATTCTGGGATCAGACCATTAGATGCAATTGTACTTCTGAAATAGCAGAATGTTCTTTCATGAGATGCTACATCATGCCTATTGTCCTTTTAACTCCTACACAATTCCTCACAAGCAGCAGAAGTCTAAATATTTAACAAGGACCTACAATTAAGCCCCTCTTTCTTCTGATTGCCTTTTAATCTTGTTTGCCATCAAAAAATAAACACATGATCTTCAAAAAAGCCATTACAAAAACACATTGTTCTACTGGTTAACCAAATTTCACATAATCCTCAAGTTTCGAATCTATATACCAGACTGATACAGTATCCTACAAAATGAATCAGCCAGTGTCTTCTTGAAAAGGAGAGGCTTTTGTCTGCTAGATACTTTGGGAAATGACTCTCAGTCAATATCTGAGAGTATTTGAATCTTAATTGGGGCTTATATAAACCATATTGGGAAAAATCAGCAAACTGTAATCTTAGATTTGATTTTTAAGGCAAGCTCAAATCTAAAAGTCATTCATTCATTCAGTTCAGTCTGTATCCCATCTTTTCACCAGTTTTCTAAGCTGTTAGATGAGAAAAGAAGCATTTTGCAGTTTTTCTTCATTTCTGATCTAGCTATTAGATCAGTGTTTCAGTATTTATACTGTAATCATAAAAATACAACCTGTGCTTTTGTTAAGACTCTAATACTGTACTTTAAAAAAAAAAATTCCCTGGGCTTAGACCCCTATGAGGTGATTGATCTGCATAAGAACAAGGCATCAGGAGACTGGAGTATTCAGTCAAGCTTGACTTTGTACAGTGTCTCTTTTCCAGTGCTATCTAATTTCTGCATCTGTCTCTGTCATAAAAAGTCTACATTAACATTTTTTTTTAGTTTTTAGTTTTGCAAGTAATTTTTCCTTATTGTAAAATACCTTACATATTCTTTTCATATGCACACATGCATGGTTTTGTCTGCATTTTCCCATAATATAGAGATTTTCATATATCAATTTATTTTTCAGAACACTGCATGACAAATTCTGAGGGAAAAGCAATGTTCGTTTTGGAAGTCTACTTGAGATAAGTTCATACCAATGTATGAACAGAACAATTTTCTTCCTACATATGAAACTCTGTATATGGGGGCATGACATAATGTAATATCTGTATCTCTCTGGTCTGAGAGCTTAAGGGAAAGTAGATTGGGTATACCATTCTGGGATCTCTCACAACCAACCTAATACTGAAAGAACAGAGGGTCACAAACTAAAGTTTTTCATTTTCTCCAAACCCATATTCCCATGGCCATCTTCTATTTTCTCTTAAGACATAGCCCAATTTCTTTATAATTATCCATAACTTGTAAAAACATATGTTAAAATAGGATGACCCAATCCTCTCAAGTGAATAATCTGTGACCCAGCTGTTAACTGAAGTTTTACAAAACAATAAAGAAATCTGCCTGGAAAGAAAATAATAAAAAGCTAGTCTTCCTGATTGGATTCAAGTAAGCTATGAGCGGCATTTGATAGGAAGTAAAGGTATTCAATGCTAGTGTCTTTCACAAATTATTTTTGGAAATATATAATCTTATTGTAGCAGAAAACAGGATACTTTTTGTCCAATTTCAAGTCAATAAGAATGAGTAATATCAGCATTGATGGAAAAATCAAATAAACATCCTTCTTTTTTTAAAAAAAGGTAGAAACAGATGTTTAATTATTTCAGGAAGCAGGCAAACAAAACCTATCTCTTCTTGTTTAAGAAACATATAAATAAGGTGGTGGGGATTGCACTTAACCCATCATTACCCTTTTTGTGGCTGCCACAAAAATTGGACCCCCTTTTTTTCCTCCAAAGTTTTGGAAATATAGGAATCAAAAGACCTGAAATAGTCTACATGCCACTAAGTAAGAAGGAATGTGAATAAAATCTCTTTAAGTTGAAAGAATGAACAAGAATGTCTATTTTGCATATTACAAGCCAAGTGTGGATGGAAATAGGAACATTCATGGATCTCTTCCCAACTCTATACTTATCCATGTTCCTACCAGATGATTGGGCCACTTGTTTCCTATCTATTAAAGCACTGTTTCTAAATTATCCTTCCCCCCCCCCCCAAAAAAATCTTATTTCATACACTTTATCCATTCCATTGTCACACAGTCAGTCAAAGTTTATTGTGGTCCATTGTCACATAGACACTCCTGGGATTAGTGAACTTCTTATTTCAGAGATTCTATGAGGTTTACACATTTGGAAGGGAAGCAGAACAAATATAAAAAGGAAGAGATGAAAAAAAAAAATTGATTTGAGGCTTAAGGATATTCATCTATGGATTCTATCTATCTATTTTGATTGATATTCCAAATGCACACAGTTGGGTTAGACATGCAGACTTCACCATTTGCTTCAATGGGAGAAATATCTCTATGAGGATCCCCCCTTGCATAAACTATACTGCTGCCTCTTATTGATTGATTGATTGATTGATTGCATTTATATCCTCCTGCAGTCCCCAAGGACTCTCAGTGGTTCACAGATACATAACAATTGAAGCATTAATGGTTGGGTTAAAATTAGAACATATATGTATATAAAGCATAAACAACCCTAGCAGCCAACAAAGTTCCTGGCAGACTGTAAATGCTATATGCAAATAATAGGCTTCTCCCACTGAAACCTAATTTCAAGGAAGCATGAGTACAATGAATTTTAGGTCCAGATATTTGTTGTCATTTCATATACTTGAAAACTTTGCTATCAAATTTAGCGTATGTCTCAAAGCTACAGAATTGGAATTACTTTGCAATTAACCTACCTGGCACTGAAATCTAGCTATAAAAAGTAATCATTTTAATTTCACCTTTCAGTTGCAGTTTTAACTTCTCACAGTTAATCATGAACACTCCAGTACATTGACTACCTCAATTATTTTTGTCAATAACAGACCCAAAATTATATAACAACGCTCAGCAAAAAGCTATTAGAAACAAAATAAAAAATATTGTGCAATTTTTCAAAGAATACTTGGAATGCCAAGAAGAAGAAGAAAAAAAAGGAAGTTCAACTCTGAAAGCTGAAAAATGAATTAACCTAGAGCGAAGCAATGCCTCCAACAAACTGGTGATATTTACCAGTAAAATGATTTTACTGGATATAAATTACAAAAAGGTATTATTACAGATATACTATTACTATCAAATATGGATTAGTGTATTGAACCTGCTGTGTCCATACAAAACTTTTGAATTGTCAGTGAATTCTGAGTAACTGTTTTACTCACATAATTTTTAAAGTGCCCTTGCAATAATCAATTAATGCTGTTTTAGTATTCTGAAAAGGTATACCTGTCTGTCTTTCTGTATGTCTCTCAAAAGATTTCTTGTAGAAACGGCTTTCCTGAGTGTCAGCATTATAGTGTGAATTAATGATGAATGCTAAGCACAGCACTGATAAAATTGCAGTATGCCTTGTAAATAAGGGTATATTTGGAAAAGAAAAGAAAAAAAGTTCAGATTTTGGCACAGAATTAGTAGAGGAATGGCTGGAATTTACTGAGACAAAGGCACTCATGGGGGGCAGAACAGTCAATATGGCAGTCATAACCACACAAATAAAGCTATTCAAGCTTGCCTAGATTTTTGAAACATAAGGCATATAAAAAAGGGTAGCACTCCAGTCTTGCGATCATAGCCACAACTGTGACTGTTGTGATCCCCACTGTGGACAGTCCTGTGCTGAGGTTTTCAAGGCTTCTCCCAACAGTTCTTCCCAACTTCATGGGGATGTTCTCTCTTCCTTACAGTGGGGGGGAGGGGGGGGGTTGGGCTGCTTCCTTGCAAAAGCCAGGTATGCTCTCCAGGTTTACAGTGTAGACCTGAAAGCACACCAGAGACCTGAACTGCAAATGAAGATTATAGGAAACTTATGTAAAAAAAAAGTTCTGTTGATCAAGAGTGAAATAAATCAGGAATATGCTACTTCTTTCAGGTCAAGGGTAATTCTTGGCACTTGAGTGACATTCCAGGGCCACATTCCCAAAAGTAGATGGTTCAGGGTCAAGAATGAATAATGCTAGTGTAAACTTGTTTTGACCAAATTTACATTTGATTAAGCATAGTTAATCTGATTACTTCCTCTTTGCTTAATATTTACTGTCTTCTATTAGACTAAAATCAAAACCTGGGGATAATTTTCAGAAGGGAAAAGCTGTGTGGTTTTCCTGGGTGGCCTTGGTCCATAGGCTGGGCACTTCAGAATTAAATATTTTTTCAGTTCTTAGGGTTCATGCTGAATAGTCTGACAACGCTCAAGTGTTCAATGCCCATTTCTTTGTCTTACAGTCCGCTATGTGCTAACAACATGCCACTATACTTTGCTTTTAATCCTCTCTCAGCCATCAAGCTGATTTGATTATAAGGGTTCCCCAAAGCATGAAGCCTGTAAGTGAACTCTAGTGCGTGTTATGGTTACAGTACATCCTTCCCTTTAATATGAGGAAGTTGAAGTGGAGATGGCAAAATCAAAGTGAACTTCCTCTTTTTCTCTATACCTTTAGAAAAGTGAATGTTTCAAGGGGAACTGATCCATAGCTCAGTGCACAGTATATGCTTTGCCTGCAGAAAGTACTAGCATCTTCAGGCAAGGTTGGAAACCTGGAGGGCCACTCGTACTTAATGTCTGAAATATTGCACTAGCTCAATGTTTTCCAAGCTTGGCAATTTTAAGATGTATGGACTTTAAGTCCCAGAATTCCCCAGCCACCATGTTGACTGGAGAATTCTAGGAGTTGAAGTCCACACATCTTAAAGTTGCCAAGTTTGGAAAACACTGTACTAGCTCAACCAATGGTCTCATTCAATATAATATATTTTTCTATGTTCATGAGAAAGCGAACATCTTCTGTACTTCGGTTCATTTTTAAAGCATGTCTTTCTCCTCAAATAATTGATCCAAGCAGGATCCTTAACTTGAAAACAACTGCTTTTGCATTGAGAGATTTCTAAAACAGAAGTTCTTCAAATCCTTTCAAAGAACCCTCAAGGCAGAAATAAATACAAGATGATCTGAAAAAAGGGCTGCCAAACATAGTACTATTTTAGTACTAATCTTTAGTTTTATTCCCACCCTCCAAAAGCTAGAATACTCCCAGCTTTGACATCACTATTCCATAAATTAGTAACAATTCAGTTGTCTCTGTACGTGCAATGGTTTTTTAAAGCTGCAATCCTTATTAAAAATATTACAAGATTGACTAAAATATAATTTTATTTTATTCAGAACATCTAGAGAACAGCCAAGTTGCTCAGATGGTAAAACTGTGTGTGCTGGAGAGACACAAAGGGGCACTTAACTATCAAAGATAAATATTCTCTTTCCTCCCAAACAATTTAATGGAGTTGCTTAGGCTATTAAACACAGAACTGCACTGTTTATCTGTTCCCAATTCAGATCATATCTATTTGAGTTCATGTTGCTCCTTGAGGAAACAATACACTTAGGTGGCACTTTTAAAAAACACTTCCTATGGCCCTTTTATTCTTCTTAACTATGACAAAGGATAAATTGCATTAAAGCGCATTGTAAAAGCTTCAGTGATTTGCTGACTAACGGTATCCTCATTAAACTCGAATTCTTTAAAAATTCTTTCATAAATGGACATTCTATGTAAATGTTCCTATTAAAAAAAAATACCAGGCAGGGTGGGGTCATTGAACTGAATTGGATGGAAAGTGTTTGATAAAGTTTAAACAAAACTGTGTGTCCCTCCCCACCTTTTGGAGAAAATTGATTAATTTATGGGGTGGTACAGTATATTGATTTTAGAAACATAGTGGTGCTAAAGAAATGATGCAGACCTGTAGCAGCAATTATTATATCAGCAGGTTGACGCATAGGCACTGTGATTATTGTCCTGCTATTTTAGGAGCATGGATTCAATTTCCTTCCAGGATTTCAGAATTTTCATATAAACAGAATTAAAGAGTTGGATTGGGTTATTTATGCTATTAAGTCCCACCCTCTGCTCAGTACAGAAATCCAAAGTACAATATTCTGAGAAATATCTATCTAGCTGAAAGACATTCAGTTGTTGGAGCCTCTACCACCTCCCCTAGATAAATTGATCTTACAGTTGTTATTATTCAGCCAAACTCCCAATGAGTAGGCCATTATCCCATGTTTCTTCATAGAGAAAATGGAAAGAAACTGATATTAAAAACAGCAGCAGAAAAGGAATCATCTATCCATTCAAAGAACATTGAATATTTGCCTGGATTCATAAACTGTACTGTCATCATATGTGCCATTTGGTTTTAGTTTAACTCAATATGTGAAGGCAAGTCATTTGGTTTAGCTCAATATGTGAAGCCAAGTCATAAACTTGATTTATGACTTAGTGTGTGGTTTTAACCAAGTTAATTATGATTTATTCAACATATAATATTTAAGCAAACCTGGCTTAGTAAAATGTAGGAACCTAGCCTTTTCCTCTTCAAAGTCTGGGCCTCAATGAGGATTGTTACCCCTCCCACCCTTTTCTCTTTTTCTTTTATAGCCTCCCCACTGCATGACAATTGTTCTCTGTGCCAGCTATTTCCATGGAGCTAGTAAAGGGGGAGACCCATTAGTCACTTCCACTCCTCCTACTTCTGCTAACCAGGAATCCGTAGTTGCAGTATCTGAGGGTTTCCTTCACTGTCTTATTTCATAAAACCTGGGAATCCCTGGGCTGGTGGGTGAGGAGTAGAATAGCTTCAGCTGCTCTCAAGTCACCTAGAGGAGGCTTGATGAGATATGTTGTCACAGAGTTTAAAATTAGCTTTCCACCAGCTGATGAACTGCAACCCAGGTATTTTGATTGGGAGAGGAGAAGCAAGTATCAACATTCCAGAAAATTCAACCACTTTTTTTCCCCCCAGAATGAGTAGCTTTTTGGTGACAAGGAGCTACACCAGTGTTTGGTGAGGTGACACAAGTGTAGAAAGGGAATGCAAAGTGGGCAGACCTATGTTACTCAGATGGGCTGTGAGAGGGTTTTCTAATTATCTGGCTTGTAGGGAGTTGGGGGAGTTAATTTTTCTACATATTTATTATGGTTGGTCGCATAGTCAGCCAGTTGTTTAGACTGGATTTGGCATTTTTATCCACCTACTGAATCCTTCCCAAGGACCTGGGATAGGCAGATGTTGTCTGATGGTGTTAAAGTTATTGTCACAGGATATATGCTGTTCCAAGTAAAGCTGCCTTTTGCAATTGACTGATGGTGATTTTGTCAGTGCTTACGGTCTTCAAGTGGTGCTCCAGATGTTTTGGGATTGCACCTAAGAGTCTATACCTGTTGGTACTATCTTTGCTTTCTTTTGCCACAGCCATTCTACTTCTATTTGCAGGTCTTTATATTTTGTGAATTTCTCCAGATCTTTCTCTTCTATTCTGCTGTCCCCAGGTATTGCAATGCCCACTATCCAGACTTTTTTGTCTTTCTTATCAACAATTGTTAAGTCTAAGGTGTTGTGTTGTGTGTCTGTTTGAATTCTAAAGTCCCAGAGCACTTTAGCTTCTTCATTTTCTATTACTTTGTCTGTTTTGTGGTCCCACCAGTTCTTATTCATTATTAATTCTATCCCAACTTTTTATATATAACTGAAGATGGCAAACAAACCAATACTCCTGCCTCCTATTTTCCCCACAACAACCCTGTGAGGAGGGTTGGGATGAGAGAGAGTGACTGGCCCAAAGACACCCAGCTGGCTTTCATGCTCAAGGCAGGCCTAGAACTTATAATCTCCTGCTTCCTACACAGTATATTAACCACCACAGCAAACTGTGTCTTAATTGTATATGTAATTTAAGACTACCATATCACTGTGACATCCAAGAGATGAACTTTGATCATGATCATAATTCAGAGGAAACACAGAAAGCTATCTTACAGCAAGTAGCATGACTAGTTCTGTACTATCCATACTACCATCAGATATATTTTCCCAGAGCCACTAACTAGTTCATTGGACAGAAAAGTCAGGAAGATGTAAGGCAGGTAATATTTGGGATCTACCACAGATTCCTTTACATACTCTCCACAGAATATACACAGTTAATACTAACAGTAACATGAGAACAACAATGATGAGAATATCCTTGCAACTTTTAAACCTATGCAAACATTCATTGCAGATTTATGGAAATTTAAAATGTGGAAGGGTCATGGGCCAGCTTGTAAGCCCTGCTTTATGAACCAGGCTGTTCTTCAAGACATTCATGTAAAGATCTGAAAAGGGCCTATACATCGATTTGTTGAATTCAAAGCATTCTGTGATCTGAAATCCTGTTAGGGCAGGCTTCACAAACTCTGAGAAATGTTGTTATGCAGATTTTTAACAGTAGCAAACATAGGATGGTGAGTCCTGTCCTAGGTCTCATATGGTGGTATAAGTCCAGTCCAGAATTCCAATCTCTGCAAAAAAGGTCACAGTAGTCAAAGTGCTGGATCAGATCAAGAGTCTGGCTAAGGTTGGTTTCAAGGAACAGAGAAGTTTAAGTCAGGCTATCTCAAGTGTCTCAGTGTTTGAATGAGCTCAAGCAAAGGCTTACATCTCAGAAGCTCCTGCTCTCCACTCAAGCACAGTTAATGGTGTTTAGACTAAATTATGGTTGCTGGGCTACTTGCAACTAACAGCCTACTTAAAACAACAACCAAATCCTGAATAGATTAATACTTCCAAGGCCCACTTTCCAGCAATCTGGCTCTGCTCTGTGGCACTTAACTTGAAAGCAGATGCACCCTCATGGCTTTGTCCTTTCTCCAGAGCCTGAATCCAAGACCATGGCTGGGAAAGCAATTCTGTGAAAGCAAGAGCATGGCTCCTCAGAATTGGTCTTGCCGTACTCTCTATCATCATCCAGAAAATTCCTCTAAGATGGCCACAACTGGGTATTTGAGTTGCAGCTCCTCTCCAAGTTTTAACCCTTTATGTGTTGCAGATACATGTTTGCAGGAGGTGCTAATCTTTCACTAGTCAGCTTCATCTCTAATTCAACATACCCTTTATGATCTTTATCTTGTGTGGGTGTTCTATGCACCTACTGATAAATAATTTGTCTAATGGGAAACATCATTGTGCCTTTTCACAGCTTTCATGCTCTTTCTTCATTTAAAAGGCAGGATCTCTGTGGGTACATATATCTCCTTACTCCTTATCTCTGTAGGGCTAGCAGTGATTTTCCACTTCCTATTGTACTCTTTCTTATGATTCTCCTAAATCTGAAGCATATCCTAATTTGCCATAAACTGCTTATTAGACAGTAACTTACAGGCTCTTGTTTCCAGCATCTTGCTGTGCACAATAGCCGTTAAAGCTTGTAACAATATCACTCTGTTTAGAAAAGGAAATTATTCCTTTCATGTGCTGCTATAAAGCACACAATCATCTTCAGTTTACAGTGGACCTGATTCACATTAGCCTAGAATGAAGCACTGGGCCTGCTCTAGCATTACAGGTGAAACTCGAAAAATTAGAATATCGTGCAAATGTTCATTTATGTCAGTATGGCAACTCAAAAGGTAAAACCAATATATGAGATAGACGCATTACATGCAAAGCGAGATATGTCAAGCCTTACTTTGGTATAATTGTGATGATTATGGCGTACAGCTTATGAAAACCCCAAATTCACAATCTCAGAAAATTAGAACATTGCATGACATCAATAACACAAGGATTGGAAATAGAACAATATCGGACCTCTGCAAAGTAGAAGCATGCATATGTACTCAGTATTGGTTTGGGCCCCTTTTGCAGCAATGACTGCCGCAATGCGGCGTGGCATGGATGCTATCAGCCTGTGGCACTGCTGAGGTGTTATGGAAGAGCAGGATGCTTCAATAGCGGCCTTCAGCTCCGCTGCATTGTTCGGTCTCATGTCCCTCATCTCTCTCTTGGCAATGCCCCATAGATTCTCTATGGGGTTCAGGTCAGGTGAGTTTGCTGGCCAATCAGGCACAGTAATCCCATGGTCATTGAACCAGGTTTTGGTACTTTTGGCAGTGTGGGCAGGTGCCACGTCCTGCTGGAAAATGAAGTCAGCATCCCCATAAAGCTCGTCTGTGGAAGAAAGCATGAAGTGCTCCAAAATCTCCTGGTAGACGGCTGCATTGACCCTGGACTTAATGAAGCACAGTGGACCAACATCAGCAGATGACATGGCTCCCCAAATCAACACAGACTGTGGAAACTTCACACTGGACTTCAAGCATCGTGCATTGTGTGCCTCTCCATTCTTCCTCCAGACTCTGGGTCCTTGGTTCCCAAAAGAGATGCAAAAGTTGCTCTCATCAGAAAAGAGGACTTTGGACCACTGGGCAACAGACCAGTTCTTTTTTTCTGTAGCCCTGGTAAGACGCTTCTGACGTTGTTTGTTGTTCAGGAGCGGCTTGACAAGAGGAATACGACATTTGAAGCCCATGTCCAGGATCCGTCTGTGTGTGGTGGCTCTTGATGCACTAACTCCAGCCTCAGTCCACTCCTTGTGAAAGTCCCCAACACTTTGGAATGGCCTTTTCCTGACAATCCTCTCCAGGCTGCGGTCATCCCTGCTGCTTGTGCACCTTTTTCTACCACACTTTTCCCTTCCACATAACCTTCTATTGATGTGCTTTGATACAGCACTTTGGGAACATCCAACTTCTTTTGCAATTACCTTTTGGGGCTTTCCCTCCTTATGGAGGGTGTCAATGATGGTGTTCTGCACAACTGTCAGGTCAGCAGTCTTTCCCATGCTTGTGATTCCTACTGAACCAGCCTGAGAGACCATTGAAAGGCTCAGGAACCCTTTGCAGGTGTTATGGATTCATTAGCTGATTAGAGTGGGACACTCTGAGCCTAGAATATTGAACCTTTTCACACTATTCTAATTTTCTGAGATTGTGAATTTGGGGTTTTCATAAGCTGTACGCCATAATCATCACAATTATACCAAAGTAAGGCTTGACATATCTCGCTTTGCATGTAATGCGTCTATCTCATATATTGGTTTCACCTTTTGAGTTGCCATACTGACATAAATGAACATTTGCACGATATTCTAATTTTTTGAGTTTCACCTGTACATCCTAAGGGTGTTCTCAATGTAGTATCAATCTCATATAACAGCCAGCACACAGAATCTTTATACCAATATTATAATTGATAACTTATACAACTTATAACTGAGATTCATAAGGATTCCCAACTCAACACAGACTCTTGGTGGTGTACAATTAAAAAAATACAGTACTTAAAAAACAAAGCCAATAAAAATAAAAATGGAACTAACAGGAGGAACAAGACACCGTAGCCAAAACAAACACTGCAAACTAAATGGACACACCACCAACCTATTAAAGAGCTTTATGGAAAAGTAACAACAACACAACAGGTTTTTAAAATTTGTCTAAAGGTGCGCAGGGTCAGGGTGGTCTGAACCTCCAGCAGGGATGCTGTTCCAAAAGGCAGGTGTTGAGATAGAAAATGTGCACTTCTTGGGTCCCAAGAGATGACAGAGTGTTCCTACTCTGTTGGATCATAGAAGATAGATAGAAATACAGGTAGTTCTCGTTTAGCGATCACAATTGGGACCAGCAACTTGGTTGTTAAGCAAGCGGTCACTAAGTGAAACCATGACTGTGCTTACAATCTTACTTCAGCTTTCCTTTGCTTTACAGACCTGCAATGCAAGCATTGATTGCGAAGTTACTTTTTCATCACTGTTGTAACTGCAAGTAGTCATTAAATGAGGCAGTCGCTAAACAAGGACTACCTGTAATGGAAGAGAGGCAGTCCCTCAGATACCCAGGCACTATGCCATGAAGGGCTTTATAGGTGATAGCCAGCATCTTGAATTAATGGTAATTATTACAATTCATGTGGCAAAAGTGTTACATGAGCCTACCAAAATGTGCCCCCAGACTGCTCACACTGCTGCATTCTGTACTAGCCATAGCTTTGAGCGGTCTTCAAGGGCAGCTCCATGTAGAGCATGCTTTTAAGCCTTTTGGAAGTAAATTAAAAAAAAATGTAGAGCATGTTGTGACAATCCATACCTGAGACTAGGGAGATACTGAAGTTGAAGGAATCAGCAGATGCAACATCTGTTTCAATTTGATGTTTTCTTAGAAGGTGTCCATGTGCTTTAGTTTGCAGAAGATAATTTTGGGCTTAAGAACAATTCCCAAGTCAAAAGACTCCAACAGTAAAAGAATGAACAAAAGAAGAGAGAGCATGCAATTTCTCAAGCTGCCCATCAACTTTAGACAACAGACTGTGTAGACAAGCATGTTTTATCTGTCTCAATCTTCCCACTGTGGTAAAATTTATTTAAATGTAATATATTCTTCCTATACACTAAGAAAGTGCAATCCAGTACATCAGGAGGGAACCATGTTAGGCAGGGTTACTCTTGCTATTCTCAAGATAGATTTGTGAAGATTGCAATAGTAGTTATGCAGATCCAGTATGAAGATTGCATTTTCATTTAGTGTTTCAAAGAATAAAGCTATACATAAATCAGGACAGTTATTTTTACTATTGATAGGTACAACTGCTTTCAGAATAATAAGTCCTATGAATTTTCACTACCACATAATACCCTATGCATTTTCTTATTTGAAAAGTAACTTTGGAAAAATACTAGTTATAATGTATGATATTCTAATAAAGAAAAAGCCAATGAAACGCAGAATACAACCAAAATAATTACTATAATGCAGTTCTCTGTCAAAGAGGAAGCATGCTAAAACTCTTAGATTTTGGAGAGCATCATTGCTGGAACTCATGAATTGACAAAGGTTTTGCTGAGATAGATATCTACTCTGAGTGTATAGTACACTGGTCATCCAGAGAAGCTGATACTTTTTCTCTGTTATGGATTTTAAGTCAAGCAAAAGAATACTAATACTTTAAATTTTGTTTCTCTGCAGAGAGGTGTTTTCATCAGCTGTGAAACCTTTTCTTAGATTTAGCTCAGAAAACTTGATTATCTCCATCCTCACAGGTCTTGCTCTGATGTTTTTTTGCTTTGCTTTGCTTTGCTTTGTTTGTTTGTTTTTTTTTGTTTTTTGCATCCTAACTCTGGAATAGCTACTGTTGCTACTGACTCATATTTCTTTTCAGAACCAGATGATGATTTTGATTTTTAATTTTTGACTTTTTGGTAGAATTGCTTTCACTGTTGCTTAATGGTACTATATAGAACACAGGTCCATGTAGAGCACATACTTGGATCATACAGTGAACTACTGCCTGCCCTATGGAACAGCATTCCCCCCCCCCCCCCTCAAGATTCAGATAGCCCTGACCCTGTTAGCCTTTTGCAAGCAACTGATCATCTGTTTCCTCAGGCGTTTGGGTCAAAAGATTTGGTGAGCTCTGCGATTGTTGATGTTGGCTTTTTTGTTTGTTTTTGTGAATGGGGTTATTGTTTTATCCTTCAATGCTGGGGGTTGTATTTTGTGGTTTCATGTTTTAATCCTTTAATACTTTTATACCACCCAGAGTCACCAGTGTGAGGTGAGTAGTCATTATAACACACACACATAAATATGCACATCAGTGAAATAAATAGGTTCCAACTGTATGAGATACAAATGTTGTCAATGTACTAAGTATGAAAAAAAGATATTTTTATATGGTATCCTTAATTTATTGGGAAAATAATTATCCCATTTATAAAAATATCCCATTTATAACTAAACAACACTCAACAGAACAAACCATTTGGTAAACTGAACTGATTCTAACAACAAGAAATGTTTTAAGTCAAAAAAGAAAATGTACAGCATAACAGTGCAGTGAAGGACTACAACCTGGGAAAAGATCTCCAGAAGGAACTGATGCATCACAAAAAGCAACTAATCTCATATAACAAATTGACTAATGTGATCCTTGATGCATAAACTAAAGAGGCAGAAGAATAAAATTATTTTATACCCGAAAAAAGCAGCTAGGCACCTTACTAATACAATATGAATCTCCTACTATTCATAATTTCTAAACAGGCGTGAAAACTTTGAGAGGGTCTAAAGGAAAAAGAGACACAAGAACAATTAAGGACAAACTTTCCATGTCTCATCTTATAAGTTTATCATATCACTTATCAGATTTTCTTTATGCTAGTTGAATTGCAGAAAGAAAGAATGTGGATTCTCAAGTCCTGTTTCACCATAGTAGAAAAAATACATATCGAAAACAACAGCATATGTAGGATAGAGGCAATATTTTCAAGTCAGAACAGGTAATATTGGCAATGGTTGGCTCTGCTACAAGTCAAAGGCTGGGGGGTTGTCAAACAATACCTGATGAGGATTCACATCCTTTTGTATATAAAGTGAAGAAATAAATATCATTAAATCAAATCAGTCCCAATGCTTGCCTTTGAATGGACTAAACAGATGGGAAATGTTTGCTTTCAAACAAGTATGTCTTTATCAAAAATATAATCCATTATGACTAGACTGGAATTATCATAAACCTTTTAGAGCCACATTTTCTCTCTAGCAGAAATTTTAGTTATGAGTTCCATTGTGCCAAGGACAGACCAGTCTTTTCCAGACACTTACCCTCTGACAGCATGAATAAGTCTCAGTGATGGATAGGCAGTTCGCACTTTCAATTTATTCTTAAGGATTAATGCATTAACCCACTCCACATGCTTCTCTCCGCCTTTGACCATGAAAGCAGGGATCCAAAGGACACTGTCATTCAGCATAGATAGTCTATGCACAAATTTTTCTCTGTCACTCTCATTCCGAAAGCCTCCAAATGCTCTTTGTACAACTGATGGGTTCATGGTAATAAAATCTGATTTAGTTCCCACGTCTGCAGCAAACTCCACCACAGGAGCTAGATTGCACCTGAAGAGGAAGAGATTAATGGAAAAATAAAAAAAAAAAATATGAAACATTAACTCAAGTAAAAAGCATGCATGAAATAAAAGCTGAAAATGAAAATGCAAGGCTATTTCAGAGTGAGCAAAAATACTGGGGCCATCTCACAGGTTTAAATTAACCCTGTGCTGAATAAGTACTGTTCTACTCATCTAAACATCTAGATAGACTCCAGAAGCAATTTCATTTCTGCTAATACCAACAGGTACAATTTACTTAACTGTGGACTTAAATCTCACTAAATTCTACTTATTTACTCAGTAAATAGACCACCAGTCTAAAGGACATTTCTAAGTAATTCAAGTAATAAATTCCAAAGAAAGTTTTACTGTGCATGAGATGTGGACACCAAACCAAAGGTCTACAATCTTTTTAGCTGGCATACAGTAGTATGCCAGAAACCATATTCTAGCAAGAGGGCAAAAATGAGATAAATTTGGATGAATGAAAATTAACTTAATATAGTTCATGGATTTACTTCTCTTCTATAAAACTATAATTCCGTGGCAATCGTTGGAAGCACACTGGGGACTGCACCAAAAGTTGTGAGGCTTCCAGCCATAGGGCTTTGGGTTGTGCAGCTTTTGTACAAAACGATACTCTTGTACTAACACAGTGCTCCTTTACAGAAGTACACATGCATATGCAATGTGCAGTTAATTTCAGGATCAATATGAACTGTGGCATGAGAATAATTCAGATAAGCATTTTGTGACTGGATTTTCAGAGCCTAATGAATTCAGTTTAGATACTGAACGATGACAAAATTATAGTTGTTGTCATAATTTGTCAACGTTAACTACTTATTAACTGATTGTGGTCCAATATCAAATATTCCATAAAGCCTAGAATGCAATTATGTACAAAGTAGTTTCTTTTCTTCTTTTTTAAATATCATACTGCATTTGTTAGCAAGAAGAGGAACATGGATTAATAGCCTTGCAGCAATCAGGAACAAGCCTATCTTCATAGTCAGTTTTCATAATCTTCTAGATCTTCAGGTTTCTCCAGGCAGAAGAACTTGAACAAGAACACCACAGTTCTTAGTGGCCAAGATCCCTGCTTAAGACTTCCTATGACTCCATCCTGACTGCAAAGTTGTTATAGGTCTGTATGGTTTGTCTTCAAGGATTAGTCCGTTCTGTGGTGGTTATTCTTTTAAAAAGGAAACAAAGTAAACATCCTCAACTCAATTGCTGAGCACAACGTTCCAATACAAGTGCATTTTTTTCTACCTACCTTTCCCAAGCATATATACCTGTTTGAACTGAAAAATACTTTGAGGCAGATGATAATGGACTCAGAGAATTATGTGCCCATCTGTTCTAAAACAGATTCTGTTGTCACCTGTTTCACCTGAAAAGAAACTTCTTTTACAACCCTACTCCAGGAACGAGGGAGTAAAATCTCTCTATGTGATCTGGCTACTATGTAAAGTTCCTGTGAAGAACTGGATTCTGCTCTTTTCAGCTGCTGCTAAGAGCAACAGATGGCACTGGTTTAAGGGAAGCATATGAGATACTGGTGAAAATGAAATATTAAATTCTAGAGAGGCACAGGGAGCTAAAAACTTTCATTTGGAATTATGTAAGAAAAGTGTGTGGGTTATCAGTGAGAGAGCCTAGCAAAATCTATACTTCTGAAAACATGATACTTGAGCACAGAATGAAGATGCACTTGTTAAATTCTTGTGATGGGTGGCCAGCTACTACGCAAAAATTATTAAACCATTAGGAGACTATCTAATCATTAGGAGACTATCTAATGTTCCCTCATTACATTTATGAGCTCTTTGTTTATAGTATATCTGACCACTTTTATAAAACAAGTCAAACAAACATTTGTCTGTGGAATATGACAATGAAGGGATGGTAACAGTTGATGGGCTACCCCACAATGGCTCTTCCAATGATTCTTCCATAGACAGCCCTCCAAAACTCTAATGGTTTCTGTCCATCAAATAATAAAAATAAATCTTCACCATTTTTCTAGTAATTTTTTTTTTTTAAAGGTCACAATGATTTGATGGTAAATGACCAATCAACACATTTGTGGAGGCATTTATACACTTAGGATTAGAACTTCATGCACAACAGAACACGAGCCTTTCCTATAAAGGAAAACACCACCTAGATAATGTCCTTTTTACAAACTTCCCCTTTTCATACAAGGAAGAGTACAAAACCTTTTGGGGCATATGTGTGTACATGCCTTCATTAGATTCTACCAAAACATTCCCAGATTCATGGAAAAATTTCACAGCTGTAGATATTAAAGTAATATTTGCTTTAGACAGGCTATCATTATACTGTTTAAAGATTATGTTTTTAAACAAAATCTTTAAACAGAATTATACCCAACTTGACATCTAACAGAAATAAATAAGGACTCATATTGTCCCATTTAAACATTAAAAGAGTTTTCAGAAACCCTGTTCTATGTCTTTTCCAAGTGAAGTGTGACAACTAATAACACAGAACACATACTTTTTAAGTTTTAAAAGATTTTTTTTTAATTTTACATCTGGCAAAAGTAATACATTTTTTATTTGGAAGGCAGCTAAGATGGAATTATTCTGAAATATTTTTTAACACTAAAATTACATAACTGATGGTTCTATCTGTTTTTTAAGGTACTTTTGTTTGTGCTGTTTTATACTTTTAATACTACAAAATGCCAGGATTCTGGTTCAATAGAAATAAATACAAAAAATAAACAACTCTGTGCTGAAACAGTAGATTACTTGCATTATATTAAAGAGTTATCTGGCCAGATGGAGTAGAAAGTTAAAGGAAATTGGAGAGGGAGGTGGAAAGAGATAGGACAGAGGCAATTAACTGAGTAAAAAGAGGGAAAGAAAAAGAAAAAGAGACAAATCAGTATATAGAAAAGAAATGAGATATTGCGGACTTTGTGAAAACATAAACTATCATTAAGTGAATAAGCATGGAATCTTGCACCTCTAAAGGGGCTAAAACAATTTGGAATTGTATCTCATGTTATTTGTTTATATGTTATTGTAATATGAAGTTTTAATTGCTCATAAGAAAATGGTAAATGACAGAAACAGTACAATAACTTGCCATGCCCAAGAACCAGTAAGAGAGAAGTTAACGTCTGTACAAGAACTGTATACTTATTTTGGTGTTCTGGCAGTGAGATTTTAACTATATACAACTGTGTGTGTGTTTGTGTGTATTCACACACATACATTTATTCACTGATTATATGCCATCAAATCATTGTTGACTTTATAGATGCTAGTGACCATATACACAGATTTTCTCTAGATGACATGTCCTAACCTGGTCTTTCAGGTCTTCCAATGGTGCAATCATCACCACTGTAACTGACTCCATCCACACATTAAATATGCATAAATCATTTATGTGTATAAATGTATATACACACATAACACACATATATACCCTCAAAATAAATGTAGAAATAATTATGCCACTTCTGACCAAATAAACCTAGTTTTGCCATAGATTCCTTGTTAACTTTCCTCTATATAGAGCATGATGTTATTTTTAATGATTGACTGGGTTTCCCTTGTTTTTATTATGCTTGTTGATTATTTGTTTTAAAAATGGCTTTCAGCTGTATCTGTTGCTTTTAAGAATAAATCTGTCCATTGACTGTTGCCAACTGCATTGTACTATTTAAAACAGTAAGAGAAGGAAAACAAATTAGCATCACCTTTGTTTTCTTCGATAATACATTTTAACACCTTTGCCTGTTTTGCTAACATAAATTAAGCAAATATGAATATATTTTTTAAATTATGTTCACAGCACTCCCCCATTCAGCTGTTGAAAATTCACTCCAGCAATATTCTAATGTTTGTTCAATTTTCACCCCTAATATTTTCTGACAACCAAGAAACTCTACTCAATGTCATTTTTCTTGGTTAAAACCTAAAAATAAAACTAAAGTAAACAAGAGGCTATAGAGTAAGTCATATAAGATGTGAACCAGGCTGAACTCATCATTCAACTATTCTTGTTATCTCCTCAGTTTTTAGTGTTACTGGCAGCAATTCTCTACATAGATTTAATACATCTTTGAGGATGCTTTTGTTTTTATTCTACTCCTTTACTCTTTTAGGCATGGGAAACTGTGGTTTAAAGCTCCTAATAAAAATTGAGGCGTCATTAGCAAGATAAAGAACAGTGAGCTCTGAGCAGTCTGTAGGAAAACCAAGAGGGTCCTCCAACAAGTTAGTGAAAACAGAGCAGAGAAGCCAGCAAGAGCCATGTGGTGCAAGCATGGTGATCACCAGCTATGTTTCTCCAAAAAAGGCAGCCAGCTGGCATAAGGAAGCCGTGTGCAGTCTTGCATATGAGTGACCCAGCAAGATCCATGATGGGAGAAAGAGGGGAGAAGTAATCATGACAGGAAAATGACCATAGGCTCCAGAGCCTAAACACTGATAGATTCAATGTTTCATTATTTGCAACTTAATCACCTGTGGCTTTATGCTGGAACAGAACCTCCACAAATAATGAGGGCAACCTGTAATGTGCTGTCAGGTGCTTTCCAAGGAAAGCTAGGAAGCTGTAGAGTTACCTGGGTTAATAGGAGAGGAAAGGAGAGGAGATGTGGGAGCTGCTTGGAAGAGAGTGAAAAGACTAATGTGTCAGAGTGCCACAGAAGTACGTGGACTTACGCTAAAAAAATGGTAGTTAGAATAACAAAGTGGAAATGGTGCTGCAAAATGAGGATGAGAGAAAAATATTGTATAATATGTATTTAGAAAAAATGATAGTTGCAAAGAGAACAAAGAATGGTCAAGATTAAAAGAATAAACAGGGATTAATAAGAGCCTTGAGAAGAGTGAGTAGAATTAAAATTTTTCACATATTAACAATTTGTTTGATTTCCGCTCTTTAACACATTACTATCATTCTGATATGGATCTCTAAAGGGCTCCTTCCAGCATTCCCTGACTTTAAAACTGAAGTCAGGGAATGCTGGAAGGAGCCCTTTAGAGATCCGTATCAGAATGATAGTAATATGTTAAAGAGTGGAAATCAAACAAATTCTTTATTGTTAGCATCCAAGAAAAAGTTGATGAAAGCAAAGTAATACAGGCTGTAAGAATGTTGGAAAATGTTGTAGATTGTGCAACTGGGACAAATTGAAATGTAGAAATTGTTTGCTCACTGAGCATATGTGCAATGGCTACATCTGTGCATTAGAAGCTTTCACATCACCACAAGTTGAAGAGAAGTCAGATTCCTATAATACCTGCCAAGGATAGTCACAAAACTGATAAGGAGCCCATCTCTATGATTACTGTTGCTCAGAGAAGAACATTATCCCACCTTTTCTTTAGAAGCTCAAGGCAATATATATGGCAACTCCCCCTTTGCTTTATCTCAACAAGAAACTAATGAGTTGGACTAAGAGAGCATGACAACACCAACATCACTGCCTGATGGTCTAGTGGAACTTAAACCTGGGTGTCCTTCAACCTAAACCAACACACCTGAACCAGAGTTTATGAAAAATATAAGTACTGTATAAGCTTTTTGTAAAATGCAGAGGAAATGGTAGAGTTTGGCCCCTGGCAATATTTCTCCTACTCCATGAAATATTGGGCCCAATATTATCTTAATCTGCTAGATTTTTTGAAAACATTCTACCAATGGTCTAAAAAGGCAGTCTTCTTCAGATTAAGCTCAATTCTTTTATGGACACATCTTTAGCTACATACCAAAATGTTTTATCACTGCCTTCGTGCAGGGTGTTTTCAACTTCCCTGTTCAGCCTCCAGCCCTAGGAGTTCCTAGTGGCTTCCATCCAAATACTAACTAGATCCAACTTTACTTAGTTTTTAAGATCAACTAAGTGCTTCTACCTTACTAGGCATATCTGGCCTATTCAGACTCATTCCCACAGATAAACTGCAATGGGATGAAGAAGACATCTATGTTCATCAACAGTTTTACCTCTTCCTGGGTGAGACAGATCTTTATACCAGCACAGCAACCTTGCCCTTTTTGAAATGTGTACAAGTGTTTACCCATAAGCAGAGAAGTAAATGCTCATAATGGAATAAAGCCCCCATCCAATAAGCACTTGTAAAATATTATGAGAATTCTCTACTGAACAAATTGATTGATGACATATGCTCTAGCTGTTAGTGAAATTCCATTTTTTCTCCACTTTTTCACAGATGTGCCTTTTTTACTACTCTCAAAAAGCCAAAAATTCCCCTAGGTTCCCCTGCCCTCCTTATTTTCTGCATGGCTTTCTACTTTATAGATAATTTTCTATTTCCTTTCCAGAGTTCCATCCTGACCTTGCCTTTCTTATCAAGCCCGCAGCATGCATGCATATCTTACCTTGTAAAAAAAAAAAAAAAGATGGGATTAATTATTAACAAATACAAAACCAACCAACATTTTATATTCCTTGGCACCAGAAATGAATAGTACAGTAATGAACAATTATTCCAAAAGACAAAGGGCCAAAGCAGCTAGGCATCTAAGATTTTGGCTGCCTTGATATTTCTGGCCCTATTGCTGTAAAAAGACAAATGATTCACAATCTAAGATTTATATTCAATAAAAGTCAACAGAAGTATAAGATGATTTATCAATGAACATTTCACATGGCCTAGCTTTGGTTATCGTTCATCTGAAAGATTAAGAAGAAACAGCAAACAATAACTAGATCAGCATAATTGATATGAGGAATTCAAAATCTGTGAAACAACAGTAATAATGCCAAATCCAGTCTAAGCAACTGGATGACTGGATGACTGTGCGACGAACAATAATAATTCATTTTAATCTCATCTTTTTGCATAGAGAGCACATATTCATACCAAACTTAATTACAAATACTATAATGGTGGATCAAGCCAATAATGGAGGTAGTGATAGCCAAGAAGGAATGATCATCTTTTTTGGTGGTGGTGGTAGTGATATGGATGGCTTCCTAGACCTTTAAGGGGTAAGGCAGTGATGTTTTCAGAGTGGTTTTTTTTTTTGTTTTAACTTTAAAATTATATAATATGTGTGATAGGTTTCCTGTGTTGCCATCAAATTTCAGCAGCACAATTTGGAGGTTTTATCATGTCTCTTGAAAATTATTCCCCTGTGAAGGAAACCAAGAAAAGGAATATTTCTTGCAACTTCAAATTTTTGTGACAGTACTGTATGCCTAAATTGTTGGTGATTTCATTGCAAGGCCAAATAATTGGGGAAAAGCACCATTTTCCAAGCTCATAACACAGATCCACATTGTTTTTGTATAAATTGTTTCTTGCAATGCAGACAGGGTAGGGAAAGGAAAAGCTGGAACAGATTTGGAAAATCAATGGGCCCAAATTTTAAGAAACATCAAATATACTCTTTCTGACCTAGGAATAAAGCCAATTCATAGCAGATACTGTTCTGTGTTGATCTGTCTCCTGAAACGAAGTGTTTATGAAAAAATGAATATCAGATTTTGGAGGTTGGTGTAAGAAATTTGAGGGCTCTGTACTTTACATCAGGGTTCCTCAACCTCAGCAACTTTAAGATGGATAGACTTCAACTCCCAGAATTCCCCAGCTGAGGTTGAGGAACCCTGCTTTACATGATTTGGTCATACTCTTTTATGGCTCAGTTTTGGTTTCAAGTTATTAGATATATAAATACAATCCTGGGGAGAAATATAGCAGTTGAAAATTGAATATGAATGCAAGGGGCACCTCAAGCCAAGCTGCTATTCTTTGAAAACCTCTGAGTCTACTGAGCCTGGGGTTCAGCAAAAATAATTATTCTATGTAGGTGGAAAGAAACATTCCAGATGTTAAAGAATGGATTCAAGTCATGTGTTCCCTTGATTTTTAAAACATCATATATTATAAAAATGAGAAGATGGAGCAATATATGAACTAATTTTAATAATATCAATGTACTGAATTAATTCTATATTAACATTATATGGATTTTTTTTTCATTTTAATCAGTTATGTATAACTTGTTATCTGATTGTATTATCACCGTCATATTGCTTTTGTCTTTGTTAAATTTCACTAATAAAAAAAAAAAGATTCATCTTCTAGTAGGAAAAAGGCGAAAAATACATTGCATGAAGAGCAGAACATTTTCTACAGTATTTGAAAATGAAGGAGATTATTTCCATGTAAGGCATCATTTGGTAACCACAAAACTTGTTTTTGAATTAAAAAATGAATTGGCTTGGGGAAAAAATCTACCTCTTCTTTCAAAGTAGTTACTGGAAACCAGAACTATTATTTTACAGAAGTTTTGATTTAATCTTTTTTACAGAACAGACAAGTTATGGCCATCATAGCAAGATTTTTGCTTTGTCCTGAGGCTGTATCTTTCTGTTTCATTCTGAATAGATATCAGAATGAGAGGTCATAAATATAACTGGATGCTAAATGTTGAAGCAGATTTTTTTTTTTGAAAAAAGCCATCATTTTGAAATATTTTGAAAACAGCTGTTGCCCAAATAAATAAACCCAAATATCCTTTGCAGTTAACCTTCCATGTTCCGTAAGTGCACGTGATCTGGAATAATTCTGGTGTTCCTGTTGGCACAGTAGACTTTGAAACTGAAGAAAACATGCTTTAGTTCTGCCGACAACTGAATAATGATCAGTCTTGTAAAGTTGACCTAATATAAACAGATTATTAATGTTAATTATATAAATCAGCTGCTGAAATCCATACAAATCTAGCAAAATTGATATATTTACATCTGAAGATTTATTAATAAGGAACTGGAGAATCCATTTTTCTAAGCATGAACTATATAAACCAGGATTCATGATTTATGTGCAGAACAAATTTGGGTTGCCTCAAGAGCATGAATTTGATTACTAAATGGCCCCATTTATGGATTTCCTGAGAAAGGACTGCTTTGCTAGTTATATCACTGTTAGTTTTGGCATGCTGGGAGGGGTTATTTTGGACTGGAGAAATCAGAAAGGCGGGGGAGAACCTCACATTCTCAGTTCCTAGTTGCATGACTGATGTTTAAACATAGCTCTCAGACTCACTCCTTTGTTGAAGGTACACATCTAACAGTAGTTGGAAATGACATGAAAAAATAAGCAAAAGGAATATATGTAAATTTCAGAGGGAAGAGAAGGGGCACCATGTTTTACTCTTGTATTAAAAGTTTATTTTAGCCTCCTGAGAATAAAAACTCTCTATATCCTGATATCTTGGCAAAATTAAAATCTTGCCTGTAAACGAAGAGAGAGAAATAATTCAACATAACAATTTTTGTCACTCATTTAATTCTCTTTCAAGCAGTGGCATTATCAGGACAGGAGTTTGGGGAGAAGTTTCAGTCCCATTCAACAGAATGAGAAAACCCCCAAATGCAGCAGAGTTAACTTGTGACCTTTAGAACTAAGTGAAATTCTAGAAAATACTGTCTTTGTAATAGTATGCAGGAATGATCTTGGTAGACAGGGGAAGAGCCGCAGCCAGGACAATAGTCAGACCAGCAGCAGATTAGCCCGCAGAAGAAATGTGGGCTGGTGAACGTCTCAGAAGAGACCTTCCCTAGTTTCTTGGCCTGTAAAGATAATGGGGGGGAAATGTACTTTCAGACTCACAAGATTCTGTTAATGTAACCTTACAATAAAGATAGAACTAGTAATTCTGAGTTTGCTTCTTGGCTGGACTACCTCACAAGGCTGACAGACTTAGACAACAGAGGTGGAAGGACCAATATTAGATTGAGGTCTAAATTATCTAAATTGCACTACTTTCAAATGTATGGGATGTTGACTTGAAGGGTCTCATACATAAGGCTAACAGTATTCTCTCTCTCTCTCTCTCTCTTTTTTCCCTTGTTTACTCAGAATGACTGTTTTTAGATCTGCATGACATTCTGAAGAGGCTAGATTTCCATCTGAATAACGCACAGCCGAAATAATGCTTTTTAACATTTTGATGTTATTATTCCTTATGCCAAATCTAAGCCACTTCCCAATGATATTGTCAATATTGATTTTATGGTTTTAAGTAGGTATCTCACATGATTTCAGTTCGGTTTTCTTTCTGCAGTTTGTATGTAAGCAATATAGATTCTCAAACCTACATGCATATTCACCTTCTAAAAGATACACTACAAACAGATTAATTATATAATCAATGAGCATCTATATGAACAAAATAGACATGAAAACCTGGAGAGACTGTTAGCTCTGTAGATCATAATAATGCTTATGGTGGTGAGCTATCCCCTACTGCAGATTGACTGAAGATGATCAGTAGCCACAAGATTCTCACCCATTCAGAATTAATGAATGGGTGAGCAATCAATAGAAATGCTTATTGCAGAATATCAAGATTCTTAGTACTATGGTTTCCATGATTTGGTGGAACATGGTATAATTCTGAAATATTTTGAAGCAACTCAAAAGAAGTGAGAAAAGAAAATATTAATTGCACATATATGGAATGTTTTAGTTATGCTGTTGTTATACAAAATGCAGCTGTAGAAGTGGGTTTGTACCTTGAATTATTTGTCTCACTGAGTTGGCAGGGACAAGGAGAAGAGGAGATGGTTTTATTCCTATTCCCCCAATAGCTTTTTCTACTGAAAATCTTACCTAGATCCATTTTTCCTCACTACTTAAAAAGCCACAGCAGAAAATCATAGAATAATAGAATCACAGAGTTGGCCAGAACCTCAGAATCATCTAGCAGAGGCATCTGTAGGCTGTCACTGGTATTATCAAAATGGCAAAAGGAGCATCACAGCATTGCGTTGCACGCTCCACTCCTTTTTGGTGTGCATGCAAAGTTATGAAGCACACTGAAAAGGAGCATGGCTTCCATCACAATGCTGCTTATATCACTCTGAGTCCCTCCCCTGCCCCCCCCATCTAGTCCACCCCCTGCAGCAATTGAAGACATTCTAGGTGGTTACAGCAATTAAACATACACAAAAAAGACATAAAAAAATAAAACATCCACATAAGGTTAGTATTTCAATAAAACCAAAATAAATTGCACCCGGTCATTCACTATAAGCCTTTTGGAACAACACAAGTTTTAAAATTATTTCAAGTAGGACCTGACCAAAGCAGAGTAGAGTGGAACAATGATTTCCTCTTATCTGGAATAATGCTCCTGTTAATACAGCAGTTGTGTTTTTAGCAGCTGCATCACACTGTTGGCTCATGTTCAGCTTCTGATCTACTAGAACATCCAGATCATTTTCACATGTATTACTGCCAAGCTGCACTTTCCCCTTCCTATATTTGTGCCATTCATATTTTCTCCTCAGATGCAGGACTTCCGAATTTCTCCATTAAATTTCACCCTATTTATTTTGGCCCACTTGTAAGATCTTTTTGAATCTTCTCTATTTATTCTAAAGTTTTGTCTTCTCCAAACATTTTCAAATCTGATAATTATTCCCTCAGTCTCTTTATCTAGGTTATTGATAAAAATGTTGAACAGCACAGGACCCAGGACAGAGCTCAGTGATGCTCCACTTGATATTACTCTCCAAGCTGATGTGAAGCCATATATGAATACTCTCTGAGTGTGGTCATTCAGCCAATTAAGAATTCATCCAACCATTGTATCATCTCGCTCATATTTCATCATTTCATTAATGAGGATATCATGAGACAGTTCCCCTCAGGTCCCCAGATCTTGCCTGAGCTTCCATTCACACACCCCTTTAGATTAGTTTCACTGTATAAAATATAAGAACAAATGGAAATGATAGATAATAAAAGGTACAGATAGTACATTCACATGCTTTTTGGACCCATTTCTGCCAGTGATCACACAGCAGCTCTGTTTGAAAGCTTCCAAGCTTGTAACATTTCGAGCTCAGAACAAAACACCCTGTGTTCTGTTCTGCACTCAGAAAAAAATGGAGCATTTCATTCCATGTTGTTTCAAGTGTTCTGCCATAGGGAACAATGAGACTTTGAAACAAGCCAATGCTCTCTCATTTTTCAACTTAAGTCTCCAACTGTGCATAAATCAACATAAATCTCAGAAAGGAATAGTTGAATCAGATAGTCAATCTTTATTTCTTCACCCTCCCCTCAAAAAAACCAGCATGAACTTACCCCACCTACTTTTGTGACTTCCAGAATAAAAATATATGCTTGTTTTGAATACACTATAGTAGAACACTCAAAACATTTCAAATTTTGTTCTGTTGGAATATGTTTGAAACATAAAGTAGCATTTTAATTGGGGCTGTTACATTTCAAGTTCAGAATAAAATGTTTTGTACACACCTCTACTGCTCAGATAGTAGACATCTTTACCTCTAGAGCTAATTCTGGGTTTGCAGCCAAGAAGTGTTCACAAGATGTGATGTAGTAACACTATAATGCATGCATGTGGTTGGATAGCATATATGAACAGAGTTGAGTCACTCCCTTTTCCTTGATAAAAAGGAAGATTTTACATTATGTGAAAAGATCTATCTATCTATCTATCTATCTATCTATCTATCTATCTATCATCTTTAGAAAAAAAACAGCAAGGGACACACAGCCTTGAGGACAGCAATATGGATTTCATGTATTAACTCATGGGGCCAGGTTACCTGAAGGACCGCCTCGCCCCCACGACCAACCCGTCCCACCCGAACTCATAGAGAGGGCATGCTCCGGATCCCCGTGGTAAAAGAACTCTGACTAGCGGGGTCCAGAAGGCGGGCCTTCTCTGCTGTAGCCCCCGCCCTTTGGAATATCTTGCCCCCTGCGGTGAGACAGGCCCCCTCACTCCAGGCCTTTCGGAGGGAATTGAAGACCTGGCTCTGCCATCTGGCCTGGGGCAGGGAGGGAGGATATCAGAAATGGGGTTGGCTGGCCCCTTAGCGGCCCTGGTGGGGGCCTATTGGCCTCTTGGAGTTTTTAGCTTTTTATTCTATTCTAGTTTTGTAAATTTCTAGTTTTATAACTTTTATAATTTTTAAACTTTTTATAATTTAATTATATATTGTGATTTTAGTGACTGTAAGCCGCCCAGAGTCCCCCATTGTAGGGGAGATGGGCAGGGACAAATCAAATAAATAAATAAATAAATAAATAAACTCGATCAATTTAATTGTTTTACCTTATTCATGTTCCTTATCTCATTTTTTTCAATGTTCACCTTGGATCCAGAAAAACAATCCAAAAATGGGCCAGATCTGGCTTAGGACTACAGAGAAAAACATTCCAGAAAAAAAAAATCCCCAATGCGTCCCACACTGACAGCTGTGCAATGGCTGAGAATGCTGCTACCGGCCCATTCTAACCCTTCTTCCCTCTCGGTTACGTGACCCACAGCAGGGCATATGCATCTTATCCTGTGCTTCCCAATACAGACTAATCACCAACAAACATGTACACAACACAAAGGGAAAGCAGAAGTATACAAATTGACAGAGACATCACATGATAATTATAGAGAAGAAAATATAGACTCCTCCTATGGCTCCTGCTGGTAAAGAGAATGGAAGGAATTCAAGAAGCCATGTTTTGCATGTTTTTCAGTAAGGCTGCTCTATGAGAAAAAAGAAAGTATTTTCTAACTCTACTTAATGCAGTTTGTTAGTAGGGAATAGAATTCAGGGCAGCTTCAGATATGAACATGAGATTCATATAGTATAATATGCCAGCTTACCCAGTTTTAACACTTCTGGATGTGATGACCAGCTCCTAGAGTTTTTAGCAGTGGGCATGTTGGCTTAGAAATTCTGGGAATTGATATTTATGTGTCTACAAGGCATTCAGAATGTGGAAGGCTGTTATATCATACATTGATGATCAAAAATACATGGAATGCAGTAGGTCTGAATCTCCTAGATACAACTCAGTTGTGCTCTGGCAAATTCACTTCTGCATGAATTGTAATCATTCCTTTAGGAGTTCACACTAATCTGGGTTCTTATACAAGTACCAACTTCAGATAATGTGTCTCGTACACTGAGAAAAATACGTGGAATGCAGTAGGTCTGAATCTCCTAGATACAACTCAGTTATGCTCTGGCAAATTTGCTTCTGCATGAATTGTAATCATTCCTAGAGGAGTTCATATTAATCTGGGTTCTCACATAAGCACCAACTTCAGATAATGTGTCTAGTACACTGACAAAAGACTCATTTTCAGTGTGTGAAAAGTGACAAGATTATCATGTTTGATTCTAAAGGAAAAGTTCTTGAATTAAACTCTTTGGCTATGAAATGATTTCATGAGCTTTTCCTCTGCCTCCACTAATGTAAAAAGAGAAACCGTATACAAATAACTAGAATCTCATATCTGAATGACACACATTGATCTGTTCAGATTATGAGGAAAGATGAACACATCACAAGACATTCCGTGCTGAAACAGAGTAATAGGAGAGTTCCCTCTAAATTATGACAACAGGTGGTAGCATTAATAAAAAGTCCAATAAATTCTATTATATTAGGAAGTGGTGCTACTAACAGATCCTCAAGAATGCCATATTGTTGTTTGTATCTTTCTGAAATGATCTGTCTAGAGCTGATGGATTAATAACACATGGAGAGTGATTATTTACTCTTTGTGTCACATAATATACACACCCATATATAAACTTCATCATTTTTTTCACTTGTATGTGTTACTCTTAAGATCAAAAAGCATTCTAGAAATTAGATGGATTATGCAATATGAAGTGCAGGATTATAACTCATTTGTACTCCAGCAACAACTGACAATAAGCAGGGATCTATTAGTTCTACTTCAGAAACATCCGCAAGACTGTAGGCTTCTCAGCCTAATGGTGACTGTGGTGTCTATAAGGCCATAATCCATGCTATATCATCTCTGACCGGAACAGTGAAGAATCTCTTTTGACTTAAAAAAAGGAACTAAAATAGCAACAATTATATATATTTTTTAAAGGGATATAAATGAAACAAAACAAGCAAACTGCAAAAGTTGTAGGTTTTTTAAATATACTTCCTCTTAAATGAATAACAACTTTTAATTTGAAAAGATTACTGCTTGAACAGCAGTAACTTACACAGCTTTTAAACTATACTTATTTTTAGAACTCCAAGTACAGAGGACTGAAGCTATGCTGAACCATTTTAAATATGTTAACCCAGAAGTAAACCTACTGAACAAAGATATGTATATACAGGTGAAACTCAAAAAATTAGAATATCGTGCAAATGTTCATTTATGTCAGTATGGCAACTCAAAAGGTGAAACCAATATATGAGATAGACGCATTACATGCAAAGCGAGATATGTCAAGCCTTACTTTGGTACAATTGTGATGATTATGGCGTACAGCTTATGAAAACTCCAAATTCACAACCTCAGAAAATTAGAATAGTGTGAAAAGGTTCAATATTCTAGGCTCAAAGTGTCCCACTCTAATCAGCTAATGAATCCATAACACCTGCAAAGGGTTCCTGAGCCTTTCAATGGTCTCTCAGGCTGGTTCAGTAGGAATCATAAGCATGGGAAAGACTGCTGACCTGACAGTTGTGCAGAAAACCATCATTGACACCCTCCATAAGGAGGGAAAGCCCCAAAAGGTAATTGCAAAAGAAGTTGGATGTTCCCAAAGTGCTGTATCAAAGCACATCAATAGAAGGTTATGTGGAAGGGAAAAGTGTGGGAGAAAAAGGTGCACAAGCAGCAGGGATGACCGCAGCCTGGAGAGGATTGTCAGGAAAAGGCCATTCAAAAGTGTTGAGGACTTTCACAAGGAGTGGACTGAGGCTGGAGTTAGTGCATCAAGAGCCACCACACACAGACGGATCCTGGACATGGGCTTCAAATGTCGTATTCCTCTTGTCAAGCCGCTCCTGAACAAAAAACAATGTCAGAAGCGTCTTACGAGGGCTACAGAAAAAAAGAACTGGTCTGTTGCCCAGTGGTCCAAAGTCCTCTTTTCTGATGAGAGCAACTTTTGCATCTCATTTGGGAACCAAGGACCCAGAGTCTGGAGGAAGAATGGAGAGACACACAATGCACGATGCTTGAAGTCCAGTGTGAACTTTCCACAGTCTGTGTTGATTTGGGGAGCCATGTCATCTGCTGATGTTGGTCCACTGTGTTTCATTAAGTCCAGGGTCAATGCAGCCGTCTACCAGGAGATTTTGGAGCACTTCATGCTTCCTTCCAAAGACGAGCTTTATGGGGATGCTGACTTCATTTTCCAGCAGGACTTGGCACCTGCCCACACTGCCAAAAGTACCAAAACCTGGTTCAATGACCATGGGATTACTGTGCCTGATTGGCCAGCAAACTCCCCTGACCTGAACCCCATAGAGAATCTATGGGGCATTGCCAAGAGAAAGATGAAGGACATGAGACCGAACAATGCAGCGGAGCTGAAGGCCGCTATTGAAGCATCCTGGTCTTCCATAACACCTCAGCAGTGCCACAGGCTGATAGCATCCATGCCATGCCGCATTGCGGCAGTCATTGCTACAAAAGGGGCCCAAACCAAGTACTGAGTACATATGCATGCTTCTACTTTGCAGAGGTCCGATATTGTTCTATTTCCAATCCTTGTGTTATTGATGTCATGTAATATTCTAATTTTCTGAGATTGTGAATTTGGGGTTTTCATAAGCTGTACGCCATAATCCTCACAATTATACCAAAGTAAGGCTTGACATATCTCGCTTTGCATGTAATGCGTCTATCTCATATATTGGTTTCACCTTTTGAGTTGCCATACTGATATAAATGAACATTTGCACGATAT
The DNA here is from genome assembly GCA_030867105.1 of Liasis olivaceus. Lineage (NCBI taxonomy): Eukaryota > Metazoa > Chordata > Lepidosauria > Squamata > Pythonidae > Liasis > Liasis olivaceus. Next base: position 218,136,789 of record CM061348.1, on the reverse strand, counting down.
TCTAATTTTTTGAGTTTCACCTGTATATTTAGGAAAGCTGACTTAGTAACATAAATTTCTACTGAAATTTATCTACAATTCCTACTGAAAAAAAATCACAAGGAAACAAGGAAGTCTCACATTTGACAGCCACCCTTCACTACCCAACACCTCAGATTCTTTCTAAGGATGGCAAGAAGCCAATGCTATGATAATGATGATAGAGAAGATGCGATCTTTATTTATATTTTGGGGGGAATTTATAAAATAAGTGCAATATTTGTGGAAACTTAAACACAATTATTTTACCCCTCCCCTCCAAAATATAAAGAATTGCACCATCAAAGATTATTAATCCGTCAGTAAATTTAATTATATAATTTAGGGTGGGGGGCAAGGTCTGCAAAGTTTATGGAAATATGAAGCTTAAAATTACTTAATTTTCACTGGATTGTTCCCTTCTATAATTTGATATGTATAGGCCTAGCAAACTATTACAGTATTTAGAAAAATACAATGAGCATAAATTATACCTAATTGATTTTATTGGCTCCTTTAGTTCCCAGTGCCTTGTATTTTTTAATTAAATTTGTTTTACCTGCATTTTAATTTCTTGCTGACTTTTGATAATGTATAATATTTTATTTTGGAGAAACTAATTATTAAAACAAAATATATGAACATATTTGCACATGCAGTCAATATGCATTTTCAGTACAGCACAGTATATAAGAATTTAGATGTGTGATTTCCAATTCCCTTAATTATCTGGCTAATCCCTAGTGCATTTCATGTAAACTTAACCCTATACAGTATACGTATAATAAATAAATATGTTAATTTTCTAATATGACGATTGGCAAGAGGGAGAAAATGAAAACATTTTCTTTTTGTGGAGTCAGTTCTCTCTTGAAATAATTATTTTGCTTGCATAAGGACCAAAGGCAGATCCTACAAACAGCATTACCAATATCTCTGCAGTCTCCAACAGTTTCTCATTCATAATATATAGACAGCCCTGTTCTTTTCATACTGAAATATTAAACTTCGGGCATCATACAGTGAAAGATATCATCCAGAAACTCTGAGCCATCATTCCAAGGTAAAGCATTTCTGTTCATTACTGCTGAAGTAATAGGCAATCTGTCAAGCAAAAGATAAATACTCACCTTATAACAAACTCATGGTTGTCAATCTCTTTTCCACACCCACTATCGAGGAGGATGCCAGAATTTCCTACAACAGCACATGTCTTAAATCGACGATTCTTCATCGGAGAAACTTCAGGAAGGAGGCTATGCAAATCCTGAGAAATATTTAGTGTACGGCGTCTGTCTAACACATAGTGGATTACATCTCCAGGCTTGAAACTGCTTTTGACGACTGAGATGTCTCTTTCGGCATCCAAGAATCGAAGAATATTCTTCCTGTATTATAAACAAGAAGGCAAATGTATTGTACCTCTTTAAGAACTGAAGAAGATTGTTGTTGGATGAGGCCCAGAGCACAAGAGAACCTGTTGCTCATATATCACTTCTGAAAGATATATTCCAGAAAACCAATCTGTTTCTTTTGGGAAAACTCACCTCTGAACTTGCACAGTCACTTCAAGATACTTCATACTTCAGTTGCCTAATTCAAATGTCAGACAGAATAAACTCTTTGCTGCACACCAGAAGGAAGTATCATGTAGGACAGAGGAGGAAGGAGCACAAAAGACTAAGACTCTGATTTTCATTGAAATTATACCGAGCCCTAGTTTGAATTTTGTAGGAAACCCCCTTTTGGGCAAATCCTCCATTTCTTTGATCAAACAGATTCTGGTACCCAGCAAGTTAGTACTAAAAGGGTAGAAACACTTTTGTCTTTTCCAGCAAGATATGACACTTCTTGAAACAAAGAGCGAAAATTTATTATTTCTGGGCTTTGTAAAATTATAATGAACTTGCATTTGTAAACCTAAGATTAAAGATTACAGTGTAATTTTAAAATTTCATGTCCAACTCCCACACGTCCATTTTGCTGATTTTTTTAAATCAATAGAGCAAGCAATAGTTTTAGAAGAAAAAATCAGATTCAATAATATCTGTAACAAAATAAATGTCACCCATACAAGACCATGTTTCTACACATAACACAATAAAGAACCTTTAAACATTCCCACTGATTTAAAAGATCAGTGTTATGTAATGCAGTAAATTATTTGTTGTTTGTTGTTCAGTCGTTCAGTCGTGTCCGACTCTTCGTGACCCCATGAACCATATTGCGCCAGGCCTTCCTATCTTTCACTGCCTCCCTGAGTTTGCTCATTTCATGCTCAGCAGTAAATTATAGCTGTATGTAATAGGAAGTTATGCCAAGCTGGGAATGGAAGAACTTCTATTTCCAATAGATGGCTATTTCTTATGTTTTTAGCTCCAGCTCCACATTAGTGTACATTTTTTAAAGAAAGTTCCTCTCAAAAAAATTTTTTTTTCAGGACGATCCTGTAAGATCTACTCAAAGGTTAGTTGTACAGTCAGACTTTATCTATGAGGAAATGAACCCACTTTGGTTCTAGAATCCCCACCTCTCATCCTGCCCATTGCCCAAGTCTAGATGGAAACAAGGCCAATGTATTGTAAAGAGCAAATAACGCCCCTGAATACCTGCTCCTGACAAGGGATTTTCTTTTCTCCTCTGCTTGGGAATGCACTTACTGTGTGCTTCTCTTATTGCTTGAAGGGGGAAATAGTTGCTTAGGGCAATTTGTGGCTACTTCTTAAGCAATGGCTTTGGGACAGAGCAGTAGAAATGAGATTAGTAGTTGGTGTCAAAAACAAAGAATATCTTGCAAGAGCTAAGAGGCTCCTACTGAACTTGAGAGTTTCCTGCCTTCTGAGAAATAATGCAATAGGTCTCCAGGAGCATGTGGGCTTGCAGCCATAATGACCTTTTTCTCATCCACACACATGTACAACATCTTCTCCTTCATCTCTCCATTATAGCCTTGTGTTGGCAACCTGACTGAAGAAGAGAGGGAGAAAGAAGCAAACTAGCACATTCCATACAGAACTCCTTGATGCTTCACAGAGTGCAAGAAGTTCCTCAAAAGCTCCACATATAGACAACACAGTGAGAATCCATTTAGACCACATGGCTGGTGAGGTCAAACTGAACACTCTACACTGAGTATGGGGTGCATTTGGCTTGACTGGCAGATTAAATGCATGAGGGTGGGGCAGAGAACAAGTTGTGCCTTCTTTCAAAGTGAATATTGAATTGTTTGTTTATACATGTTTAAATGATCAAGAATTGCATCATAATATCCAGAGTAGTACCAAAACGGATGAATTCACACATTAATTCAAGAGGGGAAGATAGTAATTTTCTGTAAGACTGTGCCAAAAGTAATTGCAGAGTGAGCTTATTGTTTCACAAGGATGCAGTTCTGTAGCTTTTAAAGTACCTTTAGCACAAATGTGTCCCTAAAGTCACCAGGAGATAAATTCAACTCAGAGATTTGACCTTTAAGCAATACTAGAGCCACAGGCAGTCCAACCCTTATTTTAGAAAGCAAACAAACAAACAAACAAACAAACCTCTGCATGAGATCAGTCTAAATCTCTGGAGAGAACTTTGGGTGGAAAGGAGTGAAGAGAGGGAAACAAAAAAGGATTGGGAGAAGAAAAGGGGGAAAAATGGATTTTGAATTCTCGCTCTACTCATTATTGCCTGCAGAAGGGACACTGGAATCTGCCCTATGTTGAATCAGATCACTGTTAATCTAGTCCAGCGTGGTTACCCTGAAAGGCAATGTTCCTCCAAGATTTCAGGCAAGTTGCTGCTCCCACTTCTACTATGGATCAAACTTGGTATCTCCTGCAGGTATCTCCTTATAAAACTTTTCCTTCGAAAAGAGTTTGCTATAACTCAGCACTTAACACGAGATACAGCATTTACCAATATGTGCTCCAGCATATCTCTGATCCCTCTCAGTGAATTTCTGGTGCATGCCCAGCCCAGCATGATAGATAAGTGTGCGCAGGAGCTAATCTTTGCCAAGGACCTCTGAAGGGCAATGCAACCTGAGTAACACTTTCTTGATTACTTTTTGATACCTCAGCTATCTAGGCACAAAAAATGGCCTGAGATTTCCATGAGGACAGGCTGATGAGTCACCTTTCAGAAACAGCTTTGTGCCCCAGGAGGCTGTCTAAGATGTGTTATCTCTTCAAGCACAGCACATGTCCTGCCTACCTGATAAATGCCCCATCTTTCAGAAAGATCTGTCTAACTTGACAGTTATTCCTTTCCTAGCCTGTAGCCTTTTAGTAATTAACCTTACACTTGGAACTCAGCTTCAAAGCTATCATTTCCAATGGCTTATTGTTTATCTTAAGCTAGGAGTGGGCAACCTTTCAGTAGCAGGACATATTTAATAGTTTTTCTGGGGAAGCAAAGATTGCAAAGATGATGATGCAAAAAAGATGGGACTATGTCACACATGAAGACAGGAATGCTTCATGCATGTGTGCAGGCTTTGGGTGGGTGGGTGTTTTCCTTAAAAAAAAAAACCTATATGAAGCCTAGTTATGCCAGCCTTCCCCAACTGAGCATGCTCCAAATGTATGGATTTACACTCCCAGGACTTCCCACACAACATGGCCGTTGCTGAGACTTCTGGAAGTTAAAGTACATGCATCTAGAGGGTGCCAAGGATGGGTAGAAATGGGTTATATCCTGATTTAAAATGGAAGGCAACTGTACTGCTGATTTTTGGCCATCATGCTACTAAAATCTGAAGGAAGCTTGTAAAAGATGCAGAGATTAATGTAGCCTGGACTGCAGGTTGTTCATTCCCATCTTCAGGATGTCCCACTTTCCTGATTTGCCAAAAAATCCCTGAAGGGAATGATTACAAGTATAGTGAAGTTTACGAATTTCATTTTTATGATTTTACTGTATTTTAGCATTATACCTCAGGCTCATCAATGACTAAATAGCAAATTTATAGCTACAAGTGGATTACTGGAGAAGAGCAGATGCTGGGACTGATAGAAAAATGAATTTAGCTTTCCCCAACCTGGCACCTTCCAAACATGCTGGGACTACAACTTTCATATTTCTGAGCCAGCATTATGGAGCAGTAGATCTAAAACATCCAGAGGACATCACATTACTAATTTAAGCTATGAATCATGGAAAGGAAGTACGAGCCTGGTTGGATGAGACCACTGTAGACCTGAATTCTCTTCCCATGTCCAGTCCTACCATTAGGAAGAGAGAAAAAGGAGGCAGAAAGCAATGGTAAGATCTGGAAAGACTGTGTGCCACACAGTTTGTTCTGTGTTATTTAAGCAAGTCTGTTGCTTTCAGGCAAACTGAAAGTTGCTCCCCACTCTCAGTAAATTACCTGTAAGTATTGTACATGGGGGAGTGCTACTTTATCCTTTTCCTTAAAAGCAAACTAATTTGGGATGAACTAGAAACCTCTTGAGAAATCAGTGATGCAAGATATGACAGCAACAGCAGTTAATACTTAGAGGCATAAAACTTGGGGTCTAGCAAAGCTTCTGTGAATCTGTCCCAGCCTGTTTTTAAGGTCATCTAACTTTATAACTTTATGCAGTAAAGCCCAATAATATCTTGCGGCACCAAATTCTACATCAACAACTCATTCCATGAAAAAATGCCTCTTTCTCTCTGTTCTGAACAGGATGCTAATCAAATATTTTGTTTACTCACTCCACATAACAGAAGGTGAATTGTGAAAAATTTAGCAAAGACAATGGATAAACCACCATGGTGATGGCTAACAACTTAGAGGACTAAAAGGAAATGAGTCAAATTAAATGGATTATTAAAAATTACTAGGCATGATGACCTCATGCTACTTTCAGCTGCATCTACCAGCTGTTGAAGAACAGCAGCAGGCCAGTGTTCCATATTTGGCTTAGAAAATTAATATGGGGATCTGGTTGGCCATATGAGGAACAGGATATGAAACTAGACGGGTCTTTCATCCGAACTGGAGGAACTCTTTTGTTTGTAAATGACAATCCTGGCAGATCTACAGACTTTACAACAACATATAAACTCTGGGAAAAAGGAAGGGCCAATTTCCATACAAAGAGGGCACGTAAGAAATCATGCCATTAAAATCCCTTGAGTATCCACATTCAGTGCTTTAAGTCACAAGAACATTTCATACATGAGGTATACATACATATATACTTGAAACTTACATATTGCTAAAAGTGAGAAGAAAAATGTTTTTCTCACTCTTTCAGGCCTTCAGTATAGAACTAAATCAGTTTCAGAACAAAAAAAATATGTGTGAGGGTCAGAGTAATGAAGCAATGAAGCAAACTGATAAATATTAAAACCCGAAGTGCCTAAAGCTCCTGATAAATGATAATAAAGTAAGGCAAAGGTTTATTTCCCTATCATTTCACTGCTACAACATAAAGACTTTTTTTTTTATCCTTAATACAATCTTGCACACAAATGGTTTTAAAAGCCTTTCAGGTCCAATATACCTAGATTGGCAAATTGTAAAAGTATTGGAAAAAATGCATTAAACAGAAAAACAAGCAACCAATCTAACTGCACTAATAGCTGCGATAGGACAATGCAGTGAATAGCGACAGATTTGTACAAAATCCCCAGTTTCTGACTCAAAACAGGAAACTGCACTATGCTGAGTCAAACTACTGCTCTAACTCACTAGTACAGGTAGTCCTCAAATTATGTGCATTTATTTAATGATTGTTGAAAGTTACAATGGCTTTGAAAAAAAAATACTTATGATCTACCAGTCCTCATAGTTACAACCATCGCAGCGTCCCTGCGGTCACATGATCAAAATTCAGCCACTTGGCAACCTGCATGTATTTATGATGGTTGCAGTGTCCTGTGGTCACATGATCACCATTTGTGACCTTCCTAGGGGGCCTCCAACAAGCAAAGTCAATGGGGCAAGCTAAATTCCCTTAATGACCGCATTATTCACTTAACAATTACAGCAAAAAAGATCGTAAAATCGGGCATGACTCAGTGACCGCACTGTTTAGCGATGGAAGTTCCAGTCCCAAGGGGCTTCCGGTGGTGGGCACGTTGGTTTGATCGCTTTCTGACAGCAGAGATGGCACCTGAGCTGTTTCAGCACTTTGCGAACATCACAGGGTGCTTTCTTCCTCTGGATAAAGGAAGAAGCTTGAAATCAACCTATTTGATCTCCAGACGGCCATTCCTCATGAGTAAATTGCAAAAATGAAGGTTTTTGCAAGTGGCTCATGTGTGGAGTGGCTGGAGACCAGGATTACTTTGTTGTTCGTGGCTGAGGTGCAGCCTGTATAAGAACACTGGAACTGGCCAATCCCCATTTCTATACCACTTTTGGATTACAATTATACTTCAATTTAAGAGAGGCTTCTTTTTACAGCAGGTAAGTACTTCTCTTGGTACCTTTCTGTTTTTTGGGGGGACTATAAACTTTGGGAAGATTTGGAGATTTAAAGTAATTAAATATTTGAAAACTTTGCAAAAAGTGGGATAATTAAAATGATATAAGAAAGTTAACAACAGAGAAAGAAGAAGATTTTCTTTTAATTTTTTTTTAAGTTTAATTTTTCATGAATCTGCATTGTTAAAACTGCTTTAACGGGACTCTGTTCTTCCATGGGAATGCTTTTTGTTTTATTTTAACTGACCTGATAATTGGCTGGGATTATATATCAAAGAACACAGTAATCAGCCTAGCCTATTTTTAGCAGTCTATTTTCAGTGGAGACACCTGCTGGCAAATGCCTGCAATTACAGTTTTAAAGGCTTAGTGGATCTGAGTTCCCTGCTTTATTTTTTCTCCCCCCCCCCCCCTTCCTGCTCTACATTTCCACTTTTTTTGATTTCTTTAGAATGGCTACACATAGAACCCGACTGGGTTCCGTTAGAAGAGCCCCCACAGAGCAGCCATCAAGGCAGCTTGCTGTTTAGCCTGGATCAAAGAGTGGGTGATGCTGAGAAACAGAAGGTTACTGGACTTGGAAGAACGTGATTTGAGATTTGGGTGGCATGGTTATTTATGGTATGACAAAGTGAAGGTTAATATAGATTTTAAAAAGCATTTTATTAGATGTGCCATTTTGAGAATTTTGAATAGATATAAATCTAGATTGTGTCCAAAAATACCCTCATGGCTATCACCCCAAGAAGCATATTATAGAAGAGAAATGGTAACTAAACAGAAATGGCTAACTTATGGTGACATTTTAGATTTTTACCAGGGAGAATTTAAAATAAAATCAGGAGAAGACTTGATATCAGAAGGATATATGTGTCAATGGTCTTCACATGTACAATTAGTAGAAAAATTTAAAGTTGATAAAAGGACATATGATTCTGAATGTGATAAAACTGTATTTGAAATTGAGTTATGTACTAATGACGATCGTCTTATTGCTAAAATGTATAAACTTTTGTTGAAATCTGAAACAGAAGATGAACAACTTAAAGACTGTATGATAAAATGGGCTAAAAATTTTGGATATAATATGGAAATGGAACAATGGGAAAATATGTGGATGAAATGGTTGAAATTTGCGCTATGTTATATTCTTAAAGAGAATTTTAATAAAATGATGTATTGGTGGTATCTGTCACTGAAAAGATTGTCAAAAATGTACAAATATATGTTGGAAATGTGAACAAGAAGAAGGGACTTTTTATCATTTTTGGTGGACATGTAGTAAGGCTAAAAAATTTTGGACTCAAATACATATACTAATTCAGAAGATTTTGAAGATTAATATACAATCAAAACCGGAAACATTTTTTGGGGGGGCTGATGGATAAACAATTGGAAAAATCTCATGCATCCTTGTTTTTATATATGATAACCGCAGCAAGATTTTTATATGCTCAAAGGTGGAATGGATGGTAAAGCTGATGGAGCTAGCTGAGATGGTGAAATTGACTGCTTTGATTAGAGAAAAGTCACTGACTAATTTTAATGCTAATTGGAAGTCCCTTTTGAACTTTTTGCAGGAAATAAAAAAATGAAATTATGATATATGGATTTGATGATTAGTAAAATTAATAGATTACAGAAAAATGGGTAAGTTGTCATCTTAATGTATGGTTTATTTATATCTGCTGTAAAAGAAGTTGGAAATCATTCTTTTTTTTTGTAATTCTCTTTATCTTTCCGCACTTCTGTTCTTTCTCTTTATTCTTTTTCTTCTATTCTTTTTCTTGATTATTAGTTCTTGTTAGTTTTTATCTTTGTTTTTAAAAATTTTATGAAGTTAACATAAAAAAAAAAGGAAGTTCTGGTCACAACTGTGGTCATAAGTCAAGGACTACCTGTATCAGAGATGGAGATCCCTTTTTCTGTGAAGAGTCTTGTTCTCCTGAGAGTAAACCATTATGTATTTTGTTATCTCTGGTAACTTTTAATGGACTTTTGCTGATCAGGACTGAATGACAAGGCTTTAATTATTAATTATTTGTTTATAGATAAGAGATGCGATATGGGAAGAAGAGGTGATCTGTTGCATTTTAAGAGAAGGTGATAACAATTACTAAATTATTTATACTTGTTGTAATGAAGGGGGAAGTCATTTCTTTATATATTTCTTTTCTTTTTCTTTATTATATTCTTATTTTTTCTCTTTTGCTTTCTATATTTTTCTTTTTATTTTCTGCACTTCCCATTTTTCTTTTTCTTTTTAGTTTGCATTAGTTTTATCTTTTTAACTGTAATGTTTAATAAAATTACTATTAAAAAAAAAGAGAGAGTAAACCATTATGAACTACATGCCTGTAATCAGTGAGGGGAAATCAAGAGCAGATATGACTAAAATCAAAAGCAGACAAGGCAACACTTTTTTCTTTGCTCATCTCTCTCTCTCCCACTTCTTCTCTGTTGAAAAACCTGTTAGGGAAGGAACAAAATGTTTCTGCCATCAGGACAGACTGCTTAGAGGGAGCTTTTGAAATCAAACTAAGCCCTAAAGCAACCAGTTGACCATCTCCAGCCTATAGTGGAAACTGCTCTGCAGTCGGAAAAAAGTCATTTCCACCCATAGATTGTGATGCCAGCAACTGAACATGAGTTTTTCTGTAAACAAGGCATTATTTCCTCCAAGAGCTGATGGTGGTATACAATAGGGTCCCTTGATCAATTTTCTCCACAGTAACAACACTTTGGGGTACGTTGGGCTAAGAAATAGTTCAAAGTCACCTTGTAAGCTCCCGTAGCTGAAGATTTTACTTATATTTATATATTTTGTTTCTACAGCCGCCCATCTCAACAAGTGACTCTGGGTGGCATACGATCATAAAAACATAAAACAATACAAATAAATACATATATATGGTTGAGTAAAACTATTGCCACTGATGTTAAGATAGCCAAGAAATGGCGGCTTTAACACACTTGGGGCCCCAGGCCTGGGCACATAACCAGGTCTTCATGGTCTTACGAAAGGCCAACAGGGTCAGGGTCATCCTAATCTCTGAAGGGAGAATGTTCCAGAAGCCAGGGGCTATGGCAGAGAAGGCATGTCTCCTGGTCCCTGCCAGCCGACATTCCTTGGCTGACAGGACCCGCAACATGCCCAACTTGCTGGACCGAATTGGACAGGTAGAAACAACTAGGAGAAGACAGTCCTTTAGGTAACCCGGTCCCAAGCCATGTAGGGCTCTAAAGGTGGAACCAGCTTGAATTGCACCCGGAAACACACTGGCAACCAATACAGCTTATGTAGCAGTGGTGTTACATGTGTCGAATATCCCACACCATTTACTACCCGTGTAGCTGCCTTCTGCACCAGTTGAAGCTTCTGGAAGATCTTCAAGGGCAGCCCCAGGTAGAACACACTGCAGTATTCCAGACAAGAGGGCATGAGTGTCTGTGAGCAAAGCAAAGATGGTCTTGAATCTGGATCTCCCCAGTCTTAATCCAATACCCTAACCACTGGTTCTACCACATTGTTACAGCTCTTCCCTTCTATTGTCTTCCAAGGTGAAAATCATGGTTTGATTTCCTCCCTTCCCTGTTATTTACACAACAACCCTGTGTGGTAGATTGAGGTAGGAGAATGAAGGTCTTTTTATAAATTTCATTGCCAAGTAAACATTTGAACTCAGATCTCCAATTTCTTTTCTTAAGTGCATTATACTGTGTGTACTAATAATTGTGAATTTGCAACTATATTGTTCTTAGCACCCTAGAGCAGTGTTTGTGGAAAAGAGAGAGAGATAACATGATACAGAGTAAAGAACAGGGCTGTGCCCAGCATTTGAAAGGGTGCTTTGAACAGCATGTTGCTGTGAATGAAGGAAGGAACCTTCCTTGAAACAAACATTTCAGAAGCTTCAAGACATCTGTTTTGAAGGCTTCCCAGGTGGTCTACATGTACATGTACATGTAGAGCCACTTTTCTGCCACTCCCAATAGAAACATTGTCTCCTCTAATTATTTTGATTGACTGATTATGTGTCATAAAGTTGGTGACATTTCTTAGCAACCACATAGATAGGTTTTCTCCAGTCCCCAACCTGATTCTTTAGGCCTTCTGGCAGAACACCCTTGTTGCTGTAATTGAACCCATCCATCTTGCTTGAATATTTCATACAGCCCTAATAAACACATTTATTTCTAGAGAAAAGTTTCCCAGAAGATACTGAAACAGACCTGGGATTATCTCTTTAACAAAGCACCTAAGCTAAAGATTTCAACCACCCGTTGACCTTAATGGCCTCCAGTGCTTCTCTGATTTACAGCTGTTAAGGGTAGCAAGAAAAAATGTGGCCTATTGATACTATAGGAGACTTTCCAGGATCAAAACTGAATTTCAAAGGAAGCTTATATTATATAATAATTGATAAATATTATAATTTTATGTATTTATTTATTTAATATTTCACATTTGTCATTGCCCATCTCCCTAAAAGCGACTCTGGGTGATTTACAGTAAGGGAGTAAATATTAATTGCAATACAATAAAACAATAGGCCTACAAATAATAAATATCTTCCAAGATTGATGATAAAATTATTAGGCTTGGGGAATGTCTTCACAGCGCCAGCCGCCCCAGGGTTGGTTATGGCTCTTCTTGCCCCATGCGAGATGGCAGAGCCAGGTCTTCAGTTATTTCCGGAAAGCTGGGAGGGTGGGCCTGCCTCATTTCTGGGGGGAGAATATTCCATGGGGATGGCAACAGCAGAGAAGATTCTCCTCCTGGGCCCCACCAGTTGACATTCTCTTGCTGATGGGGTCTGCAACATGCTCTCTCTGCCTGACCTGGTGGGATGGGTCAGTATAATGGGGGTGAGATGGTCCCTCAGGTAACCTGGACCCATGCCATGTGGAGCTTTAAAGATGATAACCAATAACTTGAATTGGACCTGGAAGCAAACTGGCATCCAATGCAGCTCCTGCAGTGAAGGTGTTACATGTGCCACCCTTGGGGCACCCAAGATTGCCCAGGCAGCTGCATTCTGAACCAGCTATAGCTTCCGGATACTCTTCAAGGGTAGCCCCATGTAGAGTGCATTGCAATGGTCTACATGAGAGATGACCAAGGTGTGAGTGACTTTATGACCTTATGTTACATTATATCAATATCATGAATTTCCTTTAAAATTCATCCCTGATATAAATATTAATAAACATTGCAATATTTATAAATATATGGTATATTATATTAATTTTGTTATGTTATGACATCAAAATACAAACAGAGCACAAGTCTTTTTGCTCTACAAGCAGGGACAAATATATTACAGTTCCTCAAAAAGCCTTAGGTCTTAAGGATTACTAAGATAATGTACACATTGCACTTGGTTATTTGAAATACAAAATATGAGTAATGGAGTTCTAGTTAATTATGTGTAGCTTCTTCTATACTATGGCAAGCTTTAATTCTGACTGGGTCTCACAACTTAGTCCTCTTCTGGGGCCTAAATCTTCATTTTAGTTTCTAAAGCTAGGTCATCCTTCACTACTTTACATTATAGATCTAGCTGTCATATTTATTTATTTATATTTCAGATTTGTCACCGCCCACCTCACTGCAAAGTGACTCTGTTAAGTATATTAGGCTAGGTTTCCTCAACATGGTCAATTCCAAATGTGTTGGACTGCAATAATTTTAAGTTAGCATTTTCAATAGTCATATTGATTAGGAATTATGGGAACTGTAGTCCACCATACATATGTTTGGCATCATATCAGGAAACGGAGATTCAGATAACCCCTTGAGGCTGCTTTTGCTTGTCTACTTGTTTGACATTTTTTACACTACCATTATTTTTGTCCTGTTAGACTTGAATTGGCAATTTTATCCCAAAACTAGTTTATTGATTTTAAATAAGCTTGCTCATCATAAAAATAAAAAGACAGCAACAAGTAAACAAAATAGGTCATTGAAGTACTATCATTTCATATTTCTGACAGCACTGTTACAATACCTTGGATTCTAGTTCTTGACTAAGTCCTTTCAAATAGGTATTTGTTTAAGCAATGAAAAAGTTACTTTAATATATTTTAGAAGTTTAATAAATGGAAGCCAAATTGTCAGAAAAAGCTCTTTGCTGTTGCATGAGCTGTTCAGCAAGTATTATATCCCACACATTTAGGAATATCAATTTTCTAGAAGAAGGCTTTTTTTTCAGTTTTTTAATGCTACAGTAGTTTGGCTTTGTCAATCATTAACAGTAATGTAAAGCAGTTCTTTGTGCTGCACACATTTTTGTGAGTCTAGACAAATAGATACTAACCCAATTAGAAAGTCTAATTTTAGCCATTATTATAAAGTTCTTGACAGTTTACAACATATTCTGTGTCAAAACAATTGGACAGGACATGTATGAAAGTGTTAAAAATTTGTTTACAGCCTCTCTAAAATTCTTGACTGTGTTAAAAGCATGGAATCTATTGTACTGCAAGTCTTGTACAGATAGAGAAATGCAGCCTGAAAAACATATTGAAAGTATTTAGCTTAGAGAACTAGGTAAGGAGTGGGCAGGGCTTGTTTCTACCAGGAATCAGTCAGTCAGTCAGTCAGTCAGTCAGCCTCTGAGGGCTACACTGATGTGATGCTGATGTTACTCATTTGCAAAATGAGTAAAACATTTTGGATCCTTTCTGGTATTATGGAAGATTTTGGGGATGGAGGCTGGACAAAAAAGACCATTAGAGTGCCAAGCAAAGGCTTAGCTAGTGAAGGTTTAGCTCATTTACTTTTGGTTTTATTTTCTCACACAAAAAGCCAAACGTTGTACAACTAAAAATCCGTGTTTGGCTGCTAAAATGGCATTTGAGTCACTTGCAGCCCGGACTTATGGATAAATTTGGGACAGACAGGTCTCAGTGTCTGCCACTGAGGGCTCAATGTTACTTCTGGGTTAGGGCACTTCCAAATATCTGTTGCAAAGAAACAGCAGCAGGGGACACATATGACTGCATATCCCATTTGTGAATAAAGCATCCAAGAAATAAAATATTAGGCCACGACAGGCCTTGAACTGATCCAACGTAAGTATCTTAATGTTCTTATGTTAAGAGAAATTGAACAGATAGTATAGGGGTCCCAAATTTTTTTGAATCAGTGGGCATATTTGGAATTTGGAACTCTTACAAAATGGTGCCTTAATAGTTATCGCTAGTTATAAACCACACATTTATTAGAAGATAAAATGATGCCATTGCTCCTCTCTACTCCTTTTAATCATCAGGCTGTTCTGCTTTTTTTCAAGGGAGGTAGGCACATTTCGAAAGAAAGCACAGCCACCCACTTTTGTAAAAACTTTCTAAAACTGCTAATTGGACATAAATGAGTCTAGAAGTATTTTTGGAAGTAAAGATGATAACTTCCTATTGTTATTATCATTATTATTCCTGTAATTATTATTTTAAAATAATAATTAAAAATAAAATCAGGGAAGGCCTAGCAATCAGCAGGCCAAGGGAAGTATCACTGGGCATAATGATACCTAGCTGAGAATCGGGGGGGGGGGGGGATTTTGAACTGCTTGCACTCTACCTTCTTCACCGAGTTTATCAGTAGGAAAAAAGCATTCAATTTTTTTTTTCATATCCTCAAGCTTGTTACTTTTAACAAGACATAATGACTTTGAGTGATTAATGCACAACTTGATATGAACTTTTTTTTTAAAAAAAAATATGATTTCTCACTTTAAAAATGCAAATTATGTAGCTCAGTATTTAGGTTCAGATCCCTGAGAGTGTCAAGAAGACAGATGGTCCCAACAAATCTTCACAAACCCTGCTTTTAGTAAAGTTCACATATTCCATAGTTGTGGTTAAATTATTGTGAGAAATGAAAATGGAAGATTTATGCTTATACTCTCCTAGGAGTTATTGATTACCAAACAAATGGCTACTATTATAACAAACTCCACCTTATTTTATTTATCCTACGAGGCATCTTTGTAAGCAAAGCCTTCATCTTTAAACACTTTATTGATCATTTTTCTAACAAGTGAAATCACTTCCTTTAAACAGAATAAATCACAGACAATAAATATGTGAACCCATTTTTATCTAGGCCAACTCTTTCCAGCTTAGGCTGATGGTTTAACCAGGTCTTAGGCTAATTTGTATAAACAATAATAGTTCTTAATACTTAACATGAGAACACTACAGAGAATGGCTTACAATATGACTGTAATTGAATTATACTGCACATCACACAAACAAACCATGGCTAAACCACTGCTTAGCATGGAAGTGTGAATCTAATATTGTTCTTCATATTAATGCCTGGCAATACCTGGAATCGAATTAGTCTAATTAGAATAATGTATAAAATGAACAGACTGTTATAGAGGGTTTTTTCTTCTTCTAATATTAAAATACTGTCTGATTTTTATTTTTGGAACTTAAGAAGTTGCGTTCTCTTTGTCATATCAAAGAACAGAAAAGTCTGACTGGAAGGAGGCATTAAGAAAATGTCTCCCGCATTACCTAACCAATTATTTTCTTCAAACAGCTCTATGTGAGGCTACAAACTCAAGGCAGATTCAAATGGCATTGAAAGGATAAGTAGGACTGCCATTAAAATTTTGTTATCCTATATTCTTCCAGAATTGCAATGGCAGATATATGTAGCTCAGGGTTGGAGGCTTGGGTTAGGCAAGTATACATGCCAGAACTAACCAACATACCCTACTTATCCAAATTCACAGCGCTGAAAATGTTACCTAGGCAGATCATGAAACATCTGCAAATACAAGCCCAAGATCAGACAACTCTTACAACCCAGAATTCCCCAAATCCATTTCAATACCAGTTGCTGAGGAAAGGTTCTTACCATTCATCTTCCATATATTAAAAAAAAAAAAAAAAAACCCTCTCACTCCTATGAGTGGTATGTGTCTTCCTCAATCTCAGGTCCTCTATCAGAGGCACTGCACTCTTCTGGACAGAGAGCTCTGATGTTGTTCCTGGGATCAGTTGGACCCGCTTTCCCAACTTAGGAGTCCCAGCCTTGAGTGCTCCTACTACCACAGGGGCCTTTATTTACCACATCTTCTCTAATTCCTCCTTCGGGCCCTGTTACTTCTCCAGCTTCTCATACTTCTTCTTCCTGATGTTGCTATCACCTGGCATCGCTACATCTATCACCACCACTGTCTTCTGGTCCTTGTCTAGTAACACAATGTCTGGTTGATTGGCCAGTAGCCGCCTATCCATCTGGATCTGGAAGTCCCACAAGATCTTAGCCCTGTTATTCTCCACAACCTTCTGTGGAATCGCCAATCTGGACTTGGGAAGGTCTAGCTCATACACTGTGCAGATGTTCCTGTACACAATGCCAGCTACTTGGTTGTCACATTGTGTATGCCTGTGTCTCACATCATGCCACTATGTGTTGGACTGTCTCTGAGGCCCCTCTGCACAGTCTGCACCTTGGGTCCTGTCTAATGTAGTAGACCCCTGCTTCTATGGATCTGGTGCTTAGTGCCTGTTCTTGTGCTGCTATGATCAGTGCCTCAATGTTGTCTTTTAGTCCAGCCCTTTCCAGCAACTGGTAGGATATCCCAATGTCAGCCACCTCAGGTATCTGTTGATGGTACATCACATGCAGGGTTTTGTTTTGCCATGGCACTTCCTCCATTTTAACTTCCTCCTGTGTCTACTGCTACCTCAGGCATTCTCTCAGCAGCTCATCTTTGGGTGCCATTTTACTGATGTACTCCTTGATACTCTGAGTTTCAACCAGGACAGTGGCTCTGACACTCACTACACCCTGCTTGCCCTCTGCAACTGGTGTACAGTCTTTGTATATTGGACTTGGGGTGGAAACCTCCATACATTGTGAGGAGCTTCCGGGTCTTCACGTTGGCAGACTCAATGTCCTCCTTTGGCCAGCTCACTATACCAGAAGTATATGACTGGCAGAGCATAGATGTTGATGGCATGGATCTTGTTTTTCCCATTGAGCTATCTCTTGGTGGTGACCTGTCTTATCTTTTGGTGTTACCTAGATGTTGTTGTCTTCCTTGGCTTCTCATTGTGGTTTCCATATGACTGTGGGATACCAAGGTTCCTGTAGCTGGTCTGTATGTCTGCTATGTGGCCCACTTGTAGTTCCACCCCATCAGTCTTAACTACCTTCCCTCTCTTTACTACCATCCGGCTACACTTCTCCAGTCTGAATGACATCCCAATGTCCTCACTGTAGATCCATGTCTGGAGGATCAACAAATCGAAGTCTCATTCACTCTTAGCGTATAGCTTGATGTCATCCATGTAGAGGAGATGGCTGGTGGTAGTTCCGCTCCTGAATTTATATCTGTATCCAGTCGTTGTGATTATCTGGCTGAGGTATATGCTGAGCAGCAGCAGGGGACAGTGTATCACCTTGGAATATGCCGCACTTGATGGCCACTTGTGTGAACTGTCTTGAGTTGACTTCCAGTGTTGCCTTCCACAGTCCCACTGAGTTCTTGAGGAAGGTCCTTAGTATCCTGTTGACTTTGTATAGCACCAGGCATTCACAAATCCATGTGTGTGGCATTGCATCATAGGCTTTCTGGGAGTCAATGCAGGCTGTGCTCAGATTGGCCTGTCTAGACCTTGAGTCTTGGGCGACTGCTCTAGCTATGAGCAACTGGTGTTTTGAGACTCTGGTATTGTTCCCGATGTTCTTCTGAGCTGTGCTCATGTACTGGACCATATAGTCCTGTAGCTTGGCGGCTATGATGCCTGATAGGACTTTCCATGTTGTGGGGAGGCAGACTGTTAGCTGGTAGTTGGATGGTGCTGCTCCCTTGTGGGGTTCTTTCATGATCAGCACTGTCCTTCCTTGTGTTAGCCAGTCTGGGTGGGATCCTGCTGCTAGCAGCTGTTTCATCAGTGCTGCTAGGCATTCACACACTGCTGTTAGTTTCTTCAGCCAGTAAGTGTGGATCAGGCCAGGTGCTGTCCTGTTCTTCATGTTCTTGACACGGTGTTGGATGTCTGCTACTGTGATGGTGACTGGTTCCTGTTCTGGGAGATTGCTGTGATCTGCTCTTATGTTCTGCAGCCACTTTGCACTGGTGTTATGTGTCTTCTCTTTCTCCCATATGTTCTTCCAGTACTGCTCGGTTTCTTCTATTGGTGGCTCTACCATTCCTGTGTTGTTGCACCGTAGCTGGGAGTATACCTCGGATGGTTCTTTGGAAAACAGGACATTTATCTTCCTGGCCTCCATTTCTTTAGTGTATCTCCTTAGCCTGGTAGCCAGTGCTGTGAGGCTTTGTTTAGCAGTCTCTAGGGCTAGAAATGGAGTCAGACCCTTGTATTTTTTCAGTAGCTGAGCCTTATCCTTAATCTCCACACCTTTCTACAGTTACACCAGCTGACTAATTTCTCTCCAAGTTACCTTGATATGAGCCTCCAACCGCATTTTCTGGTGGGGGGGGTACGTACTGTTGCTCTTCTTGATCGTGTAGCCAAGCATCTCCAGGATTACAGCAGCTGTACACATTCATTGATTTGACCTTGTAGTAGGGATTGTTGTGAGGGCTCTATTTGCATCTTCCAGCATACTATTGGTATTTCTCCAATGAATATGAATATGAACAATATTTATATAATTGTACCATCATCCATGTATCATCATTTTCCTCCCTTGGCTCAGCCCCATAGATGCCTGGTTGGGGTGGAGGCAGTTTTCTAAGTTTGTAAAGTCAATCAGAGTCATTAAATACCAGTGTTTTCATTCTTTTCTACTTGATCAAAAATGGTAGGAAAAGTATGCTGCCTGCCAGGGTTTAGCAGTACCTTGACAGGAGCCTTGGAGTGGGGAAATGATTTGCAAAAACAAAGAAAAATAGCTTTGAGAATATATGCAGACCATATTTTGGGAGTTATGGTAAAAGCTCTGGACAGGTCATTCCCAAGAGCAAAGTCAGGGAAAGAGAATTACAGCCATTGTTTTAAGAATGTTAGATAATTAAAGAATATTGGGACTTCGGGGAATTATTCTGAACATCTGCCACTCCCTCTTTTTGCTTACTTCTAGGTGGAAGAAAATAGGTTTGAGGACTCCTCTTCTCTACTCATCTGGATTTTTGTGGCTAAGAACACCTGGTTGTTTCACTGTATATGCCACACTTGCTGTTAACAAATAGAGCAATTCTTTGCACAGTTGTTTTTACAGGTTACAAATGTTACTTGTCCTACAGTTGAACCTGCACTGGTGAAAAACTGCAAACAACTCATATGCTTTTCAACTAGATTTATCTTGAATGCTTTTTTGCTATTTCCTTTTTTTCAGGGGAAAAAAAAAAAGGAAATCCCCATCTCTACTAATCATGTGAGAGCCTCTGTGGTTAGGCAACTGAAAACAAAATATGACTCTTAACAAAACAACATCCTGGTCCTTATGTTTGTAAAGTTTACATTTATAGATAGAGAGACAGAGATAGAGAGATAGAGATACACACACACAGCCACACACACACACACACACACACACACAAAATTTATATTCAACACCAACTTATTGAGTGTGATCCACCCGAAATTGCTGTATGTCATTCTACAGACTGGAATATGTTTGAGAATTTAAAAAGGGTTAAGATTAGGTCTTTATACAAATTAACAAACAGTAAAAACGAAAAAGCATCTCATTATATCAGATATAAACACAATTTCAGTTCAATTTTTCAGTGTTATATGCTTTTGAAATATTTCAGATACATTTAAGGCAAATGATTCAACAATGCAAAAATAGCATATTAAGGGAATAAATAGCCATACATTTAAATAATACCGTATTTTTCCGACAATAAGACGCCCCCATATACAAGACGACCCCCATTTTTCCAACCCCAAATTAAGAAATCAATATTTTAAAGATAGTGCAGAACACATTTTTATTTAGTAATTAGTTAACATTGACCTGCTACACTCGGTGGGAGGAGGTCCAAACCGTCTCTCTGCAGCTCTATTTCCAGGCTCTTTTGCATAACTGATTCCATTCAAGCACGAGTGAAACTAGCTTCTCTTTGCAAACAGCCTTCTCTAATTGGTTTGTTCAGCATCAGCTGACGCCAGTTACATAAGACTCGTGATTGGAGGAAGTCTGTTTGGGAGACAAGCTATTTCACTCGTGATTGGAGGCTTGTGATTGGAGGAAGCCCCAGAGACAAAGTATAGGCAGTTTTGCCACCGCGCCCTTCTCTCCTTGCTGACTTCGTTAAATAAGACACCCTTCAATTTTTAGGGTAAGGATTTTAGAAAAAAGTATCGTCTTATAGTCGGAAAAATACGGTATATTTAAATAAGACTTCTCCCTACTTTGCCTTCTTTCACATTGTGGCCTGCATTCTCCTATCTTCCACCAGCCCGAAACTCTCCAAAAACTCTCCAAGATACACTTTGTAGAAGTGATTCATATCATGAAAGCAATGTGATTTCACATCTCTGAAACCAAGAGGTAGCATAATTCACCTCATCAAAGCAATTTAGGTGATTCCTCCCAGGGTTTTGCCCTAGCATGCACCAAAAAAATCTCCAAGCTGGGTGATTCAGAAGCATGTACTTAAACAATCCAGCCTAGAAAATCCTTATACATAAAGCAGTCTGGTGGGGGCAAGCAGTGCCTTCTCCACACCGCTCACCAAACCGGCACATCCTCCAGACTTCTTTGACCTTTGGCAATCACTGTTCAGGACATGCCCCAAGCCTCCTCCCACGTGCTGGCCAAAACTGAGCAGTCTTGGAAATGATTAGCAGCATCTTCTCTGCAGCATGTTCGAAGAAGGAGGTAAGTAGTATCTCCTCTTCAGTGTTCACCGAAGCTTCTGGCAAGTGGCCCAAGGATGCTCCAGGCCAGAAATCTTCAGAGCACAGTAAGGGAATGCCTGCAGTTTATGCTTAATCTGCCCAGTCTGAAATCAATTTCACCAGCACTGCAGGAGAAGGCTTGTCACTTCTCAAAAAGGCAGCTCTCAGCTTACTTCCATAGCACGAGTTCCACAGGAGAAGGCTGAAAGGGGCTCTGAAGCAGAGCAAGGTAAAGCAACAAAAGTACTTTGCTTTTCTCTTAGAAGCAAGAGATCATGTTGCTTTGTGAAGCAGCTACAAGGAGGTACTTCATTCAAATCTTAATCAAAGTGAAGTACTATCGAAGTTACACACACCCCTACTAACTGCTGCTATTTCTTGTTGATTTATTTCCATGAGATTGTTCAGGTATTCTGTAACTGTTAAATCCATGTTCTCAATCTCAGGACAAGGCATTTTTAATATTGGAGGGGAAGCTGATGCCTCTAACATTTGATGGCACACCTAGAGACTTCTCTATATCTTCAAGTTCTCTACCTGTACCAATTTTTTATGGAGATTAGGTACTATTCATTCAGTGCTCAGTATACTCAGATCAGCAATTGATAGACAGATCCTTTATACTAGCATCCCATAACATTACACAACTTACATCTTTTAATATAGGACTACACAGATTGTTAATAAAGACAACTTTAGAGTCTTAAAACATCATCTCCCTTGCTTTCACATCAGAGCAGTAATTTTCAGATACCTCTAATAAACAATAGCATGTTCTGTTCCTCTGTAGTTTAGTAGAAGATAATTTTTCACCTCAAATCATCAAACACACCATTAACTATGATCTTATTTCCAAGAGAAATCTCTCCATCTTCACAACAGTTTTGGTAACACAAATACACAACTATAGGGACATCTATGGTTTCAACTGGTGCTTTCCGCTTTTTTCTGTTTTTATGATGGCAATTAAGAGGAAGATTTTGGGCCATGCAGTTAACATAACAAGAGTCATGGGATTAATATAGTAGAAAAAGGTATATTCTCTGACTTCTGAAATATCAAGAAGTACTTTGCAAGGACAGATCAAAGGCTTATCCAGAAGATAAAAGGTTAATTTTCAACAGTGGCTACCAGATGCTCCTAGGAAGCTGATGTGCAGCAAATGCCAATGGTACCTGACCCTTGTTTTAAATTTAGTTACTTAAATTCAGAGTCCTAGCTAAAAATCAACACAAAAATCACCTCACACATTAATTCTTTATCAATAAAATTTATGTTCATATTTCTATTTCATGACCTCTGAAACATTAAACGCATGCAAACATTACACACACACTAGGCCTGCTTATAGCCAAAAGTCTGAGAAGCTATTTTAGTTTAACATCTTTTAACGTTCTGTCCAAGTTACATTGTGACTTTTTTCCAAGAGCTTTGAGAGCTTTCATAATTTCACAAACCCATAATGTACTGTAGTCTGAGAGAAATTGTTGCTAAGATGCTTCATCCTCTCTAGAATTTTATATCCAAACAGCTGACAAGTCTAAATAAAAAAGGTTTTCTGTCTCATCAAAGCTGCAAGCTACCTAAATATATACAGGACTGTGTACCGTATCACTTAAGATACTCACCTTATTTCCAGCACCAAGGAAGAATTGATTTTCCATCTTTCTACAGAATGCTGGAACACTGAAGAGCCACTCTTCCGGTTTATTTTATCAGAGCTATTGACCACTGATCTACTTAAACTTTGCTCGCCATCTCTGAAACACAACGTGAAAAGAATGAACGATAGTTAGCTTAGAGATAGCAAGAAGCTTCTTTTGGCATCACTTCACAAATACCAGCTGCTCCAGGTTTAAGGAAGTTTTGGGAAAAAAGTTTGTTCTTGAAGAGTGACAAGGACACCCCCCACTATAACTGTGTCCTAGGCATGGTTAAAAATGAAAAGTGGTAGTTGGCAGGACTAACTAGCATATGTGGGAAGCCCAGAAAAGGTGTTCGAACAGCTGGGCTTTACTATCCCATAGGAGTTTCACCCCTTGGATGATTTCTGATGACCCCCAGATCTATTTATATTCACATGGATATAAATATGATCAGTAATTAGATCTAACTTAACACTGATCTAATATATAACATAACCATGTATACTTGTTTTCTTTTGGAGAGGAAAAAAAAGAGAAGATGATATTCTTCTACTAGATCAGTTTTGCATAAACTGTTACGTAAGAATTCAACCTTTGCCATGGTCTTTTCAAAAGGAAACCTGAAAAAAGAAACACTCTCAAAATAGTTGTTGTTATTACTATTAATAAGTACTATTAGTAGTATTTGCATCCTAATATTACTCTTTATGAGTCAGTTTGGTGTAGTGGTTAAGGCACCACACTAGAAATCAGGAGCCTGTGAGTTCTAGTCCTGCCTTAGGCACAAAGCGAGCTGGGTGAACTTGGGCCAGTCACTATCTCTCAGCCGTAGGAAGGAGGCAAAGGCAAACCATTTCCAAAATCTTGCCAAGAAAACTGCAGGGACTTGTCCAGGCAGTCACCAGGAGTCAAGACTGACTTGAAGGCATTAAAAAAAAAAAAAAAACTATTATCCAAAATTCCTGCTGATCCATATAAGCCAAAGGCATAAGCCATTCTGCATTGCTGCAATTTTGTAACACTTTCTTTGAAGTAATCCCCATTAAACTCAGTGGAGTTTACTTTGAATTGGTACAGGGTATATTTTGGTCAGTATATTTTGGTCTTACGGATGCACAAAGGAGATATGAACTTTCAAGTACTTCTATTTCTCTATTAGGTCAGCCTTCCCCAACCATAAGTTCTCCTGATACATTGAACCAATAGCTACAAGACCTAGGTAGCATGGCCAATACAGGAGTGAAATCCAACTCATCAGGACAGCATCAGGGAAAACTGCATAACGGTATGGAATAATATGTACTTTGTTTAGCCCTCTATGTACATAAATTGATTGGTTGGAGAAATGTGCTGACAAATAACAGAATTAATCAAACAAAAAGTTACACGTTTAGGAAAAAGGAATCAAATTCCTAGAGAGAAAAAGAGCTATCTGATTTGGCAACAGCAAGAGGACTAAAGGCCAATGAAAGACTGCATTCTGCCTCCTCCCAAAAAGAATATGATTAGAAGAAAACCCACATTTTCCCATCAACTGACCAGAGAAACAGCATTTGTAGAATGTTGTTTCATATACACCCCTAAACAAAAGAATACTCAGATCCACTTGGGCCTAGAGAAACGAGATAGGTCACTCTGCCTTTAGCCATGGGCAAAAGAGCTCCACAGAGCACCTTTTAGCAAAAACCCCAAACAAAACAACAACAGCAACAAAGCCAGGCTCCAAACTGCTTATAATTCCCTGCTTATATCTCAACATGTTGCTTTGATCTTTTTTTAAAAAAATGTTCATCTTCTACCATTCTCCTTCCTTAATATGGACTCTGCGCTTAATGGCAGGCTCCCCCTTTGTTGTCTTAATTTACATAAACTTGATTCGGAAACTCTTCTCCTAAAAAGTGGGCTAAAATATAATTAATTAGCTAAAGAGAAAACTGCCTGATTAAGTACAACTGAGCAAAGTCCCAAAGGTACCCACACCAGTTATTTATTTATTAGTAAGTACTATATCTTGTTTTTATTTTACACACTGGCTTCTCAAATGTACTGAAACTGTCCTTAAAACTGGCGTTTTCTTCTATTAACTGACTGAATCTTAGGCCATCATTTACTTGCTTGGTTTCAGCCGATAATGCATTATAACTACAATCTGAAGTGTCAGCAGAATTTCCATCAAAAGCGGAAACTCTCTGACTACTTTGATTTGTGGTATAGCTAGTTCCCAAAACTCCAGTAAGAACGTAAGTGCAACCTGATTGGATCAGATCAAAGACCTTTATTAATTCCATATCATTATTCACCAGAGCAGACATCAAGATGTTAGAGAAATTCCTAAAATACACCATATGGCAAATAACCTTCATCTTTTGATATTCCAAATCAAGTGATATTTAGAGGCATGCTACTTTTAATATAATGCACAGTTATCATGACCTGTACCCATTAAAAGACTTCCCCAGCATGAATTTACTTAAATCCTCTTTTAAATCATCTAAATTGATGGGCCTGTTGGTTTTTACTAGTTTCAGTCTGACAATGAGAATTAAAACCAGACTTCTTGTCACTGTTATTCGTCTCAGTTTTTCAGAAACTTTTTGAGTCAGCTTAGGCCTGTCCTACAGCATTCACAGTAAAGACATATGCAAAGAATTAATTCTAACATACCCCTTCTCTTTTTCTAAACAAGTGGTCAGAATCCAAACTGGAACAGAAACATGAAACTGGCTTCCCACAATGGGTCATGTTCCATATACTTTGAGTAAACTTCTTGTTCCAACACGACCATGTCAGTAAAAATCCCTATTACTAAATCAGCACTATTATTACTCACTAGCATTTGGCATCCATCTTAGGCTAGAGCAAAGGTTCTCAAAGTACAGCCCGCGGGCCAGATACGGCTCGCCAGGGCCATTTATCCAGCCCGCTTGCCTGATTGGCCGCCGCTGCTGTCTGTCAGAAGTGGAAGTGTCAGGGCTGTGTCGGGAGCTGCAGGCGATGCACGAGGAGGCAGATCGCAGAGCTGGACTATTCTACATGACAGGTATACTGGGTCTGGAGGCTCTCCTCCTCTCCTCATACTCCGTGGGAGGGATCCTCTGTGCAGGTTGATCGGTGGGGTCCAGGGCTCCCTATTACTTTCTCCATTTGGGCTGTGTGAATTTGTTCATTTTTTTTTTTCAAACTATAGCCTAGCCCCCCAACATTCTGAGGGACCATGAACTGACTCCCTGTTTAAAAAGTTTGAGGACCCCTGGGCTAGAGAGTAGAGCTCAGCAACCAAATATTGGAGGAGAAAGCTATGTCCAGTATGCAACATGACATGACCCATAAGGCAGGGTCTTATTGCCCTCAGGCTTACTGGAAATGTTATTCTTTTACCAACCTGGCTCACGCTGAGCATCACAGAAACACCTTATTCTCCATTGTCTTGATTAGTTACTGGAAGAAAGAGGCAGCATGGGTCATGTTGCTTTCCAACTGAAGCTATTCAAGCTCTAAGTGTCAGGTTCAGCCGGCAGGGCACTTCTACGAAAACCAGCCAGCCGCACTGAGCTAATTCTGCTGCCTGCTTGCAAGCCAGAGGAAGTGTGAGCCGCGGCTGATTAATGGGCCACCTGAGCCCACTTAACAGAAAAACTGCAGGATGGAAGTGTTGTATTTACTCTGATAAGCGGCGTGCGTCAACAATAAACGGAGCCGCGAGCGTGGAAAGGAGATCAACGCATGATCCAGCAAACCCCGGTTTTGCACGCAACTGAAAGGACCCCGAGGAAACCAGCCTATGCCGGAGAGGTAGTCAATCAAGGGACAATGGGGCATGGGCTGAACCTGCCATCTGAACAATTAAAGGGGATTATCGGGGGGCCGATAATCCGCAGCCTGTAACCCGACGATGGGGCGAACCGCGGGAAGGGGAGAGGTATAAATGGAACAATGTAATGTGCCAAGCCAGTCCTGGCTTTGTTTGTAACTGTTGTGTTATGCTTGAGTAAATCTCTTTTGTGAACCACACGTGTCACAGGAGTTTCTGTTGACGAATGGGGCATTCCTTACATAAAGCCAGGACTCACCACTAACGCTACCTGGTACACGCCGAGCAGTGCTTATTTCTTTCCAAATATAGGCGATGGCCAGCGACGGGAAATCCATTGGCCAGCTGGAGCACGAGGAACCCGGGGTCATGGAGGTAATGGCGGAGCCAGCCCGGAATGACGGTGTGGCGGCCGGAGTCAGGAGTACACACCCAGAGCGGTGGTCGATCAGCGTGAATCAGGGGCCCAACAGATCAGGGGTCACGACAACCCAGGGCTCGGGGTCACGGACCCACGAATTGGAGGAGAGGCTTACCCGGTTGGAGGCGAAGGTCGAGCAACGCCTTGACTCCATTCAGGCGATGCTCCAAGCCTTACTGCTGGGAGCGGGTCCATCCACGATGAATGACGGTGTGAACAATGGGGGCGGCAGCCCGGCGCCACAGCCGGCCCCAGTACCCGCACCCCGGTCGATGGACCGATGGGCAGCAGACACCCTGAGACTCCGAGGCATAACAGGGAAATTCTCGGGGGATCCCGAGCAGCTACCCCACTTCTTGACTCACATCCACAATTTTATGCAGCAGGGTAGTCACCTATTTGCCAGGGACGAGGACAGGGTCACCTACGTGGTCGAGCTGCTAGAAGGTCAAGCGGCCAGCTGGGTGGTCGGGTTGTACAACGCCGACACGGCAGAGCTGAGGAAGTTCTCGGATTTCATGAAGGCACTCCAGGACTGCTTCGAGGACACCTTGAGCACCAAACGGGCCGAGGACGACATCCTGCATTTTAGGCAGTGGGATAAGTCCGTGGCCGAATATGCACTGGAGTTCCGGAGGTTGGCGGAGAAGTTTACGGACTGGCCGGAGTCCCTGAGGGTGAAGTATTTTAAGAGGGGCCTCAACCCGGAAATCCTGGAACGGGCGCTGGGTCGGGATGACCCCACCACCGTGAAGGACTGGATCTGGCTGGCCGGGACGGTGGAGTCAGCATGGTGGCAGATCCAGTGGAACGTGAGGGGATGGGACCCGGCGAGAGATAGGCCGCGGGAGAGACCTGCAGAGGAGAGGCGGAGCAGCCGGTGACAGCCCATGGGGGGGCGAGAGGCGTAAAAACCCCGACCCTGTGTTTCAGGTGCAGAGGGCGAGGCCACCGGGCGGCGCGATGCCCGACAGAGCGGAAGGGAGCCCCACCCTGCTCAGATGCCAAGCCTACGCGTGCGGCCGGGAAATGAGCGGGCGATCGGCCACGGAAAGGCGTTGTGGCGGTGGTGGCCGAGCGAGGCAAGGCGGGATGGTCGACTCCTGAGATGGCACCCTCCGGGGAGGAGTTGGAACCGGCGGGAAATGAGGCACACTCGCACCGAATGGCGTCCCATTGCGGGCAGAGGAGCCGAGACGCATGGACCCAATAGTCGATGAGGACTGCCCCCTCCACGGGTGAGGGTGAACATCCGGGGGGTAAGATCCGGGGCGGAGGCACAGCTGCAGGTGCTGCTGGACTAGGGTTGCACGCATTGCCTGATGCAGCCAGCTGTAGTCTCAGGGCTCGGGCTGCAGGTGTGGCACCTCAAAGAGCCCATCGCTTTCAGCCAGCTAGTTGGCTCACTAGCAGAGGGGGCTGGCTCAGTACTATACCGAGCCAGTCCAAATGACAATTGGGGACGACCAAGAAGAGCTGAGGTTCATGGTGGTCCCGGTCGCCGACTACGCGGTGGTGCTCGGCTTGGTGTGGCTGCGACGGCGAAACCCGCACATTGACTGGGCATTGGAAGTGCTAAGGTTCAAGGACAAAGAGCTGGGAAGCATAAGCGCAGGGGGCACCGGCAAGTGGCGGCGAAAGGAGGCGCGGCCACGGCAGGGCAGACGGAGAGTCCGGGACACCTGGAGGCAAAGGAGGAGCAGACTGGAGTGGAGACCCAGGCAGTGGCAGCAGCAGTGGCAGGTTCGGAATCCAGAGAGGCAGCAGCAGTGCCGAGACGTG
The DNA here is from genome assembly GCA_030867105.1 of Liasis olivaceus. Taxonomy (NCBI): domain Eukaryota; kingdom Metazoa; phylum Chordata; class Lepidosauria; order Squamata; family Pythonidae; genus Liasis; species Liasis olivaceus. The sequence continues at coordinate 218,107,858 of CM061348.1, read as the reverse complement.
TATTGGCGACGATGGCTAGTGGGGCCACAGCGGAGAGCGGGCCAAGACCAGAGGAAGCCACGGTGGCCGGGGGCATCCCGCAACAGTACCGGAGCCCGACGGCAGCATTCAGGGAAGAGGAATCTGATCAGCTCCCGCCCCACAGACCCACTGACTGTGCCATTGAACTCGAGCCAGGGGCAAAGCTGCCCAAGCCGAAAATGTACTCCCTATCGATGAAGGAGATGGGAACCCTTTGGGAGTTCATAGACAAAAACCTTGCACGAGGTTTTATTCAGCCCGCGAAGTCACCATTAGCGGCCCCGGTATTATTACGTGAGAAGATGGATGGCTCACTCCACATGTGCGTCAACTACCGGGGCCTGAATGCAATCAGCACCAAATACAATTACCCCCTCCCCTTAATGAAGGACCTGCTATCGCACTTGTCGAAGGGGAGGGTGTTCACAAAACTGGACTTGCGCGAGGCGTATTTCAGGGTTAGGATCCGCGCAGGAGACGAATGGAAAATGGCACTTAATACCCCGCTTGGAAGCTATCAAGTTTGCGTGATGCCGTTCAGAATAAAAGGGGCCCTGGGGGTATTTATGCAGCTAATAAATGAGGTACTGCATGACCTACTCTACCAGGGTGTCCTGGTCTACCTGGACGATATACTAATATACACCGAGACCCTGGCGGAGCACGTGAAATTGGTGCACACGGTGCTTCAGAGACTGTTGAAGGCACAGCTATACGCGAAACTCTCAAAATGTGAGTTTCATTGGGAGCAGCTGGACTACCTCGGCTACCATATATCCAGCCGAGGGATCGAAATGGACCTGGTGAAAGTGAGGGATGTCCTGGGCTGGGAAGCGCCGCAGACCCGGAGGCAGCTCCAAAGCTTCTTGGGTTTTGCAAACTTCTACAGGCAGTTCATACCAAACTTCGTCCAAGTCGCTCTCCCACTAACGGACTTATTAAAGACAAAGGGCAACGGAAAACCCCCAAAACCCAGCATGCCGCTCGCGTGGACCGCGGAATGCCAGGAGGCATTTGGGGACTTGAAGCGGCGGTTCACGGCGGAGCCGATCCTGCGCCACCCTGATCCAAACCGGCAGTACATCATCCAAGTGGACACATCGGACGTGGCAACGGAGGCGGTCCTGTTACAGCCCGGCCTGGAGGGGCCCCTCCACCCATGTGCCTACGCCTCCCGCAAATTCACCAAGATGGAGAGAAGGTGGATGGTGTGGGAGAAAGAGGCATATGCGGTCAAATGGGCCCTAGCCACCTGGAGGCATTTGCTGGAGGGGACAGCCAAGCCGTTCGAGGTGTGGACGGACCATAAGAACCTCGAAGCCCTAATAACCCCACGGAGGCTATCTCCAAAACAGGTGCACTGGTCCCAATACTTCGGGAGGTTTGACTTTACCCACAAACACATCCCCGGGAAGAGGAACTTTCTGGCAGACGGGTTGTCCCGCATGCCCCAGCATGCCAGCTTGTGAGAGGAAATCGTGGATTCCATCATCCCCGCCGGCAGGCTGGCCATGAAGGCTGTCACCTGGAGTCAGACCACAAGAGGTACGGGATGCGGTGCATGAGCTAAAGCGGGGTTTTTCGGAAGTGGTGGAGTGAGACACTTGGCTTAAAGAGAACCGGGACGTGCTAACAAGCCAAGGGGACTTGTGGTGGCGTGAGGGGAAAGTGTACGTGCCTGAAGAATGCCGGCGGGGGGTAATGGAAAGGGCCCACGACAGCCAGAGCGTGGGGCACTATGGCTTCGTGAAAACGCTCCATTTGATCTGGCAGCAGTTCTGGTGGCCAACGCTCCGGAAGGACATGGAAGCATACACGGGGGGCTGCCTGGTGTGCGCAACGGCGAAAGGGAGCAAAGGCAAACCCAGGGGGCTACTCCAGCCAGTGGCGAACCCCGATGGCCCATGGCAGGAGATCGCCATGGATTTCATAGTAGAGCTACCAGAGAGCAAGGGCAAGACCACCATTTGGGTGGTCACAGACTTGTTCTCCAAGCAAGCACACTTCATGGCTTGCCGGCAAGTCCCCACGGCGGAGAGGCTGGCACGGCTGTTCGTGCAGCACATCTACCGACTGCACGGCGCGCCCCGACAGATTGTCAACAATCGAGGCAGGAACTTCATCGCGCGATTCTGGTGGGAGTTCCTGAAGCGGGTAGGAACGCAGCAAGCCCTCTCCTTCACGGTGCACCCACAGACGGATAGGGCCACTGAATGCCTTAACGGGGGGCTGGAGCAGTACCTGTGGTGCTATGTGGGGCACCAGCAGGACGAATGGGCGGAGCTACTTACAACAACGCCATCCACAAAAACACCGGCTTCTCCCTATTCAAGATAGCCACAGGGCGAGATTTCATCCCCATGCCGGAATTGCTTCAACCGGCATCCCGGATAGACTCTCTGAACTCTTGGTTCACCCAGATTGATGCCACAAGGCAGGCAGCACACGCGGCGCTGCAAGGAGCCAGAGCAGAATATAAAAAGTACACCGACCACAAGAGGGTCCCCGAGTGGCAGTGAAAAGTGGGGGACCAGGTGTATATATCGACAAAGAACCTGAAGATGCACCAGGTTTCGAAGAAGCTTAGCCCGAGGTTCGTGGGGCCATTTCCCATCGCGGAAGTAATCAACCCGGTAACTGTCAGGCTAATGCTCCCCAAAGCCCTCGGAAAGATCCACCCGGTATTTCATTGCAGCTTATTGAAGCTGCACCAACCGAGTAACAGCTGGCACAAGGCAGAGGCGATCCCGGTGCCCATTATGATTGGTGGGGAGCAGCACTTCGAAGCAAAACAAATACTGGACGCAAGGAGGCATAAAGGACAGATCCAACTGCTGGTGCAGTGGAAGCACCTCCCCAAGTCCCACAGCGAATGGGTAAGCAGAGCCCACGTAAAAGCGCCGAAGCTAGTGTGGGACTTTTACGATAAATACCCCGGGAAGCCGAAGTAAAGGGGGGGGGGTCTGTTTTCAAGGGGGCGGTATGTCAGGTTCAGCCGGCATGGCGCTTCTAGGAAAACCAGCCAGCCGCGCTGAGGTAATTCTGCCGCCTGCTTGCAAGCCGGGGAAAAAGAGGAAGTGCGAGCCGCGGCTGATTAATGAGCCACCTGAGCCCACTTAACAGAAAAAACGCAGGGTGGAAGTGTTGTATTCACTCTGATAAGCGGCGCGCGTCAACAATAAACGGAACCACGAGCGCAGAAAGATCAACACACAATCCAGCAAACCCCGGTTTTGCACGCAACTGAAAGGACCCTGAGGAAACCAGCCTATGCCAGAGGGGTAGTCAATCAAGGGACAATGGGGCATGGGCTGAACCTGCCATCTGAACAATTAAGGGGGATTATTGGGGGGCCAATAATCCGCAGCCTGTAACCCGACAACGGGGCGAACCATGGGAAGGGGAGAGGTATAAATGGAACAATGTAATGTGCCAAGCCAGTCCTGGCTTTGTTTGTAACTGTTGTGTTACGCTTGAGTAAACCTCTTTTGTGAACCACACGTGTCACGGGAGTTTCTCTTGACGAACAGGGCATTCCTGACACTAAGTACCCTTAAGTTCACTGTTAACTTTATTAACAATTAAGTAATTAGGTAGGTGTTACTGTATGCAGAAGGGTTTTCATCCAAAAGGATCTTGTATGGAAGTAGACTATGAGTAAATTCTAGCAGTAAAGTTTAAAAAAAAATCCTAGAAGAAGGAAATATCTAATGCTTCCATGCTGTTGCCAAGCAGTCAATGATGTCTCAATATGAACTCAGAAGAAGAGACGTGACTTTGGTTTTTTTATCCATCCCAGGAGCACAATTATTTTACAATTCTTCTGTTTTTATGCTGGTTTTATGCTGGTTGTGAGTCACCCAGAGTCTATGACTGGGGTTCTTGTGAGATAAATGCATTATCTCTGATTCCTGAGAAAGTCTGGTTAGTTCCTGGGACATAAGAATCAGTTTTATACAAGGTCAGATCATTTGTCCACATTGCCTTGTATCATGCTGAGTAGCGGCCCTCCAACAGCTTCAGCTAGGGATCTTTCTCACACCCTACAACATGATATTCCTTAAATGGGAGGATGGCCAGGAACTGAATCTGAAGTCTTTGGCATGAAAGCTATAAGCACTATCATAAAATAAATGTTTTTCCCCCTATAAATATCAAATAAAACACTTTTGTTTCTATATAAAACATATCAACAAAGCAATGCATCAAAAAGGCAATTCTGATGCAAGGGGTACCAAAAAATCCGACAAACACAATCAAACCATTTTACAATAAAGCCTTCTTTTTTTAAAAAAAAAAAAAGCAGCTTTAAAACTTATTGCACAGGACAGAACTATTAAAACATCCATAGTAAACAAGAAGCACTGCAACACAAATTAAACCAAAGGCCCAGTTGAACAGATATATCTTCAGCTTGATCTAAAGCATAATGAAAGAGGAAGGGAATTTCACAGTCAAGAAACCTACGGCTGAGAACGAGCTCTTCTGGGTTGCCTTTCAATGAATCCCCTGCAAGCATAGCTCCCCCAAAAAGGGCACTTCTGCTAAATCTTTATATTCCGGGCACCTATATAAAGGAGAAAGCATACAGGCCCTAAGCCGTACAGTTCTTTATATGCTACCATAAGTAGTTTAATCTTAGCTTGAGAACAAACTGGCACCATCAGACTTAACACTGCTACGGCACACTTCACCAAAAGATTGCGGGGCTCTTAAAAAGGAGGTGGATTTCTGTCTGCTGCACACAGCAATCTCATGCCACATAGTGATATCCATAAAGGCTACAGTTGTGCCTAGGAGAACTCATAGGATCAATGGTCATATATCTGCTGGATGTGCACCTCATACAATATGTATGATTGATTTATAGCTCAAAGTTCAACCTAAAGAAAAACCAAGCAAATTTTACTTCAAACTTCATACATAGTAATTTTGAGATGGGGCAAGGAATACATATGCATATGCATATACACATACGTATACAGGTAGTCCTCAAGTTACGACCATTCGTTCAGCGACCATTCGAAGTTACAATAGTGCTGAAAAAATTGACTTATGACTGGTCCCCAAAGTCATGGCTATTGCAGTTCCTCTGGTCACATAATTGCGTTCTGGGCACTTGGCAACCAGTTCACACTTATGACTGGTTGTCAAGCACGCCGCGATCACATGATCACCATTTGCAACCTTCCCTGCCAGCTTCCCACAAGCAAGGTCAATGGGCAGGGGAGGTCACCAGTCACTTGGGTAAGTCTCCCCCACCCACTGCATACATGCACTTCCCCCTTCGCTCATGCTCACACACTATGCCTTCCTTCCCTCCTTTCTTGCTCACATGCACCAGCGCCCTCCTTCCCCTTTGCTTGCTTGCACACGTTGCACCCCCTTCACACTACACTGAGGCTCTGGGGCTTTGCAGGAGGAAGGCTTTGCAGGAGGAAGGAGAAAGTCTCACAAACCGCCAGCAGCTTCCAACATGAGCTGCAGAGCAGTGCTGGAAGTGCCCTTGGAGAGTCCTTCGGTACTCCTTTCATGCACCAGTGCCCTCCTTTCCTCCTTTCCTCACTCACACACACTGCTCCCTCCTTCCCTCACTTGCATGCACCAGTGCCCTCCTTCCCTCCTTCACTTCCTTGCATGCACCACAATCAGAGGGCATGGTGCATGCATGTGAGCAAGTGAAGGGGGACAAAGGGCACTGGTGGCTGTGAGCAAAGGAAGGAGGGAGCAGTGCATGCAAACAAGTGAAGGAGGGCACAGTGCAGGTGAGTGAAGGAGGGCTCTGGTGTGTGCAAGCAAGCAAAGGGGGAAGGAGGGTGCTGGTGTGTGCAAGCAAAGGAGGAAGCAGTGCATGCGAGCAAGCGAAGGGGGAAGGAGGGCACTGGGGCATGTGAGCGAGCAAAGGGCATGGCGCGTGCGTGCAAGTGAGCAAAGGGGGAAGGAGGGCTCTGGTGTGCACAAGCAAGCAAAGGGGGAAGGAGGGCCATGAGGCCCCTGAGCCACAGAGTGGCAAGCAGCCTCAAAGCCACATGGAGAACTCTGGGGCTGCTTGCCACCCCGCAAGGCAGGGTGTAGGGTGGCCAGAAAGGACAGAGATGGGGGGGAGATAGGCAGGTGGGGGGAGTTGAAGGCAGTCCCTTACCTTACTGAGGCTCAAGGCTGGGATTGGGGCGGGTCCTTGGCTAACGACCAGTGGAATTTGCTTAACGAGGGCATTGGGGAGTGCCAGGATTGCCACTGCTAAGCAATGTGGTCATGTGACATCTCACTTTACGACCAGATCACTTAGCGATGGAAATTCCAGCGCCAATTATGGTCGTAGGTCAAGGACTACCTGTACTCTTTTCAAATTTAATGCCATAAAGAATAATGATAAAATCTCAGGTGAACAATATTCACATCAATCTCAGGGGAAAGATTCACGCCAAAATTAATTACACAGCATTACGCTGCCTTCCAAGTCAGTGTCACATGAATCAGTCCCCCTCAAATAATAAACACACAATGTCATGATTTCAGGGTGGTGGTGCTCCCTGCATTTTTCTGAAGCAGCATCATAAGCATCACCACTTAAAAATGAAATGATCAAAATGTATTATCGCATGCACAAAAATCGCACTATGAATTTTCATTCGTACCGAGCTAACTGTAGTCCATTAGGAGCTTCCAAGAAGTGGCATGAGTGTTTCACAGTGTATGCTATGATGTATACATTGTAGCATGATTTGATGGTATAGTACAGCATGGGGGGACTAGTATCAGTGAAAGCCAGGTTCAAGTCCACTCTCAGTGATCAAAGTCCACTGAGTGACTCTGCACCAGTCATTCTTTCTCAAGCTAATCTACTGCAATAGATTATTGTGGGAAAAACTGGAGGAGGAAGCACTGTATGCTGCCTTGAATTCCTGAGGAAAGGAGGAATACAAATCAGACAAATAAATAACAGTCCTGAGCAGTCAAAATTTATTTCGAACTTATTGTTAATAAAAATAATTGTGATAATAATAATAGATGGCATGGTCTATTTAAAAGAAGCTTAAGTAATCTGGGGGTGTTACAAGTCCCATCTGTTCTGGTTCATGCTATTTCTCCAACTTCAAGCTAATATTCTTAGTGCTAATATTCTTGGTCTGTTGGACATCTGGTTTATTTTTATCCTCAGTTGTCATTTTTTAGCATTCTATTTTATTCTTTTATAACAATTTTTAAGAAAAATACACATTTTTACATATCTACATACTACTAAAACTTTCATTGTGTTTATCTGTTTACACCTTCAAGTTAGCCCAAATGGTGCATTATACCACAACAATTTTTGAATCAAGGTACCGAAAATCCACTAACTTAAAGAATGTGTAAAATATCCAGCACCCATTACTCCTGCAGAATTGAAATCTCCATGATGTTCAGACCAGTTTTATTCACAAAATTGTGGCCATCACAGCATTCCCGTAGTCATGTGATCATGATTTCCAATGCTCCCTGCCAGCTTCCCACCAGCAAAGTCAATGGGGAAACCAGCAGGAAGTGAGAAGCCACTCCCACTCCCACTGCTTTTTTGCTCGCCCGTGGTCATTCTGCTTATCTGTTTAGGTAAGTAAATATTGACTTATTATTGAAGTTAGTTTGCCTCTGCAATTATTTTTATATTTATCGTATATACACTTCTCAGATGATCATGGGACCATCCAGCATTGGGTTAAAAAAAATATGGTCAGACTAAAATTTAATGTTCATTCTGATCACATCAGACTGCACTACGTTTCTTTCAAAGGATGACCGAACAGGTCACAGGGTTGTCCAGTTGTAACTAAAGTTCAAGTACCATTATTTTTCCACTTCTCATGTGCAGCTTATTAGCCAAGCTTTATAGCTACTCATGTCATCCAAATCAGAATCAGCCATTTTGGCAGCTGTTGGGTTTTGGACATGGTTAGCCACAAAACTGTGCACAATGGAGGATATGAGGGTAAGACAGCAGTATTGTATACCTCATCAACTAAACTTTTTTGGGCTTAGTATGTTGTGCAAAAAACTCAGTTTGATAAAACCATGTCATTTTCTCCTCATCAGGATAAGCATTTTTTAAAATCTTGCAAAGTAAATGAGAATTTGGAGTGCTTAATTTGAATATGATTCTGCCTCTGGTCCTTAATTAAACATTTTTATGATTCCAATGTTGTTTCTATGCTGAATCTCTGTTGCTTTATGTTCTGTTTATCTTTTTACCTGCTTCTGTCACCAAATCCCTAGTTAAAAGAGGCCACTTTTTCCCATAGAAATTGTGACTCAATCTATTATGAAAGGGAACTTATAAACAATAAAAAAGTCATCTGAAGTGTAACATGTTTCTAATCAAAAGTCTTCACAAACTAGCAAAACATTATTTCTTGTGGTAATAAGTAGAAGTCATACCAGCTGAAAACACAGTTCCAGATAGCTTCAAATCTTCCATTTTTATAGTTCAATTCTATGGAAGTTTTTCAAACATAAATGTCAGCACGTCATATTTCCACTGAATTGTCCTAGCATCTCTTTGCCCCAGAACTTCATTCACAGGTTCAATAAATAAATAACATTCTGGATTTGTATCTCATGATATGTGTTTGTTACAGTCTTAATCATTGGAGCTGCCATGACAAAGAGAAAGAGAGAGAGGGTGGGTGGAGGGAGGAAGGGAGGGACAGTGTGAGTATTTTGATTTACAGTCAAAAGATCACCCTTTGCCTGAAACATTTTTTTATGCTATACACAATTTTGTATGGGGAGGGCACTACTGCCATAATTTGGCCACTGAATACTATCAGACAAATGCTAGTTTGCCCCAAATACAATCCTACTTTTACTTTAAAAAATTATATCAATATTCTAAGCTTTTAACTGGCATTACAGTTTGGAAAGCATCATAATGCAACCATGTTGTAGTGGCTTCGTAAAGCTAACTGCAAGGAATACTTGTTTCTTCTTCTTTTTTTTAATCTTCAGAAAGGAGATTAAAAACTGAACATTTCAGCCTCCTTCCTGACTAACAGGATAGAATGGATATATTTTTTCTTCTAAAGCAAGCAATATTTTTAAAACACTTTGCGCTTCACCACAAACTAAGTTAGCTTGTACCTAAAGCAAGGTTTGCTTTTACTGAATGCCAGGAAAACATAAAGAGTTAATTTCTAATACTCTTACAATGAGTTACCGCTGAGGGAATCTCAAAACTCGTGACTTGGGCCATATTACAGCCCTACAAGAGCCAAGATCAGTGATGGCTAAGAGATATGCTAGCAGTTGGGATACGTTTATTTCATCTTGATTTTGGTGCTTGTTTCTTTATGGATATTAAAAATATTCCAACTTAAAATCTTTCAAACAGTTATTAAATTAGAGTTAACTGATACGCAGCAGATGCAAAATATGCAAGCACATAGAGATTTAGGTAGGCACATGATAATAGCCTAACAGGATATTATCCTTTAGCTGTGTAAATACTGCTATAGCAATCCAAATGCCAATCTTTAAAAAAAAAATGCTAAAATCATGGAACATTCAAACAATGTGCTTTTTTGCATTTGATTAGATTTATTATTGCATACGCATTGTCCAAAAGTTAAGAGATCAAAAACAGAAAAGCAAGAAAAGTAATATATAGCATAATAAAAAATACATTGTAAAAAGAAGTGTTCAGTAGTTCACTCTCCCCCTTTTCATTTTCCCCTGACCACTAACTACTAGGTATTTATACTTTGCTTTAAACTTTTACAGTTATTGCTGATATCTACTTGAGTCAAATGATGTCAAATAAATCAATTTGACTCAAGTGACTCAAGTAATGTGCTTGAACTCAGCATGACAAGACCAATCAGATAGTTCGTGGCCTTTTCTCTTTATATTTGCCCATGGACAAGTTCATGGACAGGTTTTGCCTATGGACGAGGAAAGATACACAATGGTGCATCCCTCAAAATGTCTGTGACTAAAATTCCTAACCCATCATCTACAGCCAGCATGTTAAAGTCCAGTGTAAATGGGAGTTCTAGTTCAAAACACTTGAAAACACTGGTCACTGCAGTAGATAGTTAATGTGGAGGCAAAGAAGTTTCCAAATAAATAAAATATAAAATAAGCGAAGTGGAGGGGGAGAGATGGCTCCAGTTTAGCTGTGACTGAAGGCACATGTGCATCAACAAAGATGAGGCCAAAATTGGCAGTAATTCCACTGGATGTTTCAATCATGTTTTAAACAACTTTGTGCTACAACAGATTAACCAACCCACTCAGAAAGTAATAGAATACCAATCAACTCCCAAGTCTGCATGTAGCTACCTAACTGTGAAAGTAGATGACTTATTAACCCTTCTCCACAAGCACACATTCAAAGGATGAGGCAAAATATATTTTCTCTTACCTCTCTGCTGGTAAGAGAGTGTTCAGGAGACCATAAATAAATAAATAAATAAATAAATAAATAAATAAATAAATAGGAGGAAGGAGGAGGAACAGGAGGGGAAGGAAGGAAGGAAGGAAGGAAGGAAGGAAGGAAGGAAGGAAGGAAGGAAGGTTGGTTGATGGAGAAAGAAACGTTTTAGGAACAAATTACAGTACTGAAATCAAGATACAGGTTAGCCATGACTTATTTAAACCCCATGCCGCCTCTCCTCTGATCACTACCCTTCTTGGCCTTTTGGCTTAAGCTTCAGGGGAACCTTAATAACTGGATTATAGAAAGAGGCATATAGCTCCATTAATCCCTGACCAGAGCTTTCCAGAGTACTTGTCAGTTTAAAGTAGGGTCCTTCTAAACCAGGGATCCCCAAACTATTCAGCTCATCGACCCCTTCATGAAGTTTTAGATGGTTCATTGAACCCCAAACATTTATTATATGAGGATAATGTAATAAATACTGCTTTAACTAATGGTACTACAAATAATAACAGCAATAATGGGTAGTGACCCATTGAGGATAATGACCGCTTTGGGGGACCCTGTGCTAAAGACAGGCATAGGGTTCTTTCAAAAGAGTTGCACTGACTGAAAATTGATTTAAACCAGAAAGACAGAGGTGTTCTGGCAGATGCGGGCTGCTATTTCTTTACAGGTCTTCCACTGTTTCTGCTAAAAAGGGGTTTCACACAACTGTATTTTTTTCCTACTTCTGTCATTTTTGAGGACACACGTGAAAGCACTAAAACCGTCACCTTAACCCATCAATCGCCCATGATGAGTATCATGCAGTTGCATTTCCTGTGGCTGTCCAGAACCAGTGTGTGTGTGTGTGGGGGGGGGGGATTTTGCCCACCCCATTCTGACTTTGATGAATTACACCCACTGGCTCTTCTCAGATGCCTCTGGCCATGTCAGAACTGGTCTCCTTGGCCACTCACTGCTAGCACTGCCATTTCTTTGCACCACAGAGTTTGCTTGTCATCAGCAGTTCCCTCCCCTCTTCCTCACCCTGCATCCCCCCCACAACACCTGCCACCTGTTAGCACACTTGATAGGTGGCTAAGCATCTGTCTAAACTTGTGCCATCCCACCTTAAGGAGAGGGATTTGTGGTTGTTTTCAGCCCAGGCAGGGGATGCTTATTGGGGAGAAGAAAGGAATCCAGGGGGATCCATCAATCCCTTTCCCTAATTTAGCCCAATAAATAAGGAAAACACGGTTATTGGGCTCTTTTCTGCAGCAAAACAGATACTGGCAATGGGAGCAGCACAATTAAGGCTGGCAGACTTTCCTACAAGCATAAGGGCAGGTGGACACACGTTAACCGGGATAGATGCTTTGCACTTCACTTTCCAGAGGGTTATCCTGGAAGGCGGAGGTGCGAGCTGTAAGAGTTGCAGCCACTGTTTGGCAGAAGAGAGAAAGCTAATGATCGTGGCTGACGGCTAACAAAGAAGCTAATCTTTTGTCTCAGCCGGCACTTCGGAAACCTTACCACCGAAGCCCAACAACAGGCGCAGCACTTTTCCTGTTTGTGCAAGCCGCGCAAAAGCCTGCAAGGATTTGCAGACTACGCTCACTAAAGAGGAAACGCGACCGCGACGCCTCCTATCTTATTTGCTCGGAAAGCGAAACACTAAGCAACGAAGCAGGCTGATGTGGCCACGCTGCCCCTCCCTCCGGTTCGGATGCATCTGGGCGGCCGTACCCCGCGAGGCGAGGAAGCCGGAGGAGGGGGGAAAAGGGCCATCGCCAGGCTAAAGGGGTGGGTTGCCTCTCACGCCATGCTCCCACTTTTCCTGGCCAGAACTGCAGCTGGGAGATTGTGATCCTAAGCCTCATCGGGGGAAGAAAACGCGTCCTGGCGATGGGACTGTATAAGGGTGATAAGGAAGGAGACAAGCCAGCCCTAGCTACCACGCGTCCGCAAGTCTCCCGCCTTTCTCTTCGAAACGCTGCACTACTTTTCATCCTCCTCAGCCACACACGGGTTTCTCGAGGGGCTAAGAGGCACGCATGAAAGGTGCGGGTGCGGGTGTAGGAAGCAGGAATCAGGACGGAGGCAGGCTAGGGAAGGACACGCACACACCCCTCCCAGCGCAGGCAGCCTCTCTTGTCTTTGACGGCCGAGGAGGAGCGGGGGGGGGGGGGGGCAAGGTTACAGTTACCCTACCTAAACGATTTCGCGGTTCTCCTGGTGTACGTGAATCACGCTGGATTTCCCAGGCATCTCCGGCTCCCCACCCCCTCGGGCACGCCTTCCCACCCGCCAACAGACATGCCTACACCGAACAAGCCTGCTTAAGCATTAAGTTAGTGCTATGCCCGCCAATGCCAGCGAAAAGAATGCAGCAGCAACAGCAACCAGCTTCCTCCTTGAATCCTCCAAATCATAACTCGACACGGCTGATCTCGCCGCTTTCTCTAGTCCAGAAGCGTGAAATGAAATGAAATGCAACCCTGTATAGTGAAATGGGGGCGGGGATCTTTTCTTTTTTTAAGCGCGCGCACCGAACTGCAGTCTCGCCACAGCTACATTGCACTAGACAAGCTGAAGTTTTGTTTTGCTTTTGAAGTGTCAACGCTCGGCAGACGAGACGCGTGACGATATGAATAATTTAATTGTCACCATCTCAAATGAAAAATAGCAGCACGAGGCTTCGGGGGTTTTGTTGCAAGGAAAGGGCCACAAGAAAGAAACAGAGGGAGAAAATGCCTTTCTAAGGAGAAGGCACGCGTCCCTAACACTCCTAGAAAACTTAGCCTTCTGGAGATCGCGTGAGACTCTGAGGGTGAGCACAATTCCATCAGCAGGAGGGCTTGAGAGCGATCGGACTTGCTTCGGAGTTAATCCTGTCTGAAGGATCTAGAGATGGGGTGGCATCCAGTAGAAGCAGAAAGAAAGGAATATCGGGGTTCGGATTAAATCCATCATACACGAACACTAACTTGGGAGTAATTCCCACTGAATCACCGTCTAGGACCAGGCCGATCCTATTCCGCAACCATTCTTGATAAAGCCCAGCTGAACTTCTGGAAGGAAGGAATGCCACTCCCCCGACCAGCACAATAACAGACCAGAGCCGGCGTGAGAACCGCTTCCTGCATCTCAAGCTGCTCTCGCTACTTGGGAACCTGTCGCCGCTTTAAAATCCCCAACGTCCCCCTGCTTGATTCCTCTCAGTAACTGCCCAGCCGCCAAAGGACTCATCTGGGCAATCCCATTTTTCCTTTCAACTTCTTCCCAAATAGCCCACCGTCATTTTCGCCTTGCGGTCACAAATCTCCTGAAGCCGGCCGCAACGCTTAGTTACGTGAGGGTGAAATCGCAGACTGCAGATCAAAAGGAAGTGGGCGGGGGAGGGGAAAGAGACCTTCACAACATCCTCAAAAAGATACACATCTACTCAACACAAGTTGGCGAGGTGGGACGAGGGGAGCAAACACCACCGGCCCTTGCACCTTAACACCCCGTGTGCGCATCCCGGCTCTCTTCCCTTTTGTCAAATACGTGTGAAAGCAACGCTTTGCATTTACCCGCTGGGTTGCGCCTCCGGGTGCCCCTCCGTTCGTGCAATCTCTTTTGTCTTGTAAAAGATCAGGAGGATACTTATCGTGCAGATAGTCCACCTCTTCCTGATGGAACGCATGTCTTCTGAAAATCGGAATTCCTTCTATTTCCTTTGTTTGGCAGGGTGGAAGAGAAAGGGGAGCAAAGGAGATAAAACAAAGCAGCGTTCAGCCAAAGGTTTTTTAAAAACCAAAACAAAAAAGAAACGCTGGATTGATGCTGTGGGGGGAGAGGCTGCCGCTGCTGTTCCCCCGTGGGCGAAGTCCTCCTGCCCGAAGTCCACGCGCTCCCGAGATCGCTCAGCAACTGCTTCTCCAACCTCCCCTCACGCTGCCTTCCCGTTTAGGTAACAGCAGAGGCGGCAGCCGCCAGTCTCCGGGGCCTCACGTAGCCCCGCCCTTTCCCTGGCGGGGAAATGATGAGCAAACCCCGGCCAATGGGTGGCCAGAGGAGGCGGAGACCGCTGCTCCCCTAACTTCAAAATGCGTCTCTCGGAGAAGACGGGCTCGGGGTGCCGTTCGGTGCTGGGCGGGGAAGGAGGCGCGAAGGAAGGCGACGGTGGTGGCTCATCTCCTTAGGCTGCGAGTATCTCAGTGTTGATCGTGCGCAGTTAGGCAGATGTAAGTCCCCAGGAGTTCACTGACGCTGATTCCTGAGGGCCGTGGTTAGGGTTGTTGTTCTTTTTAATGCGTTGGGTGAGATGGTCGGTCTCACCTTAACTGTGCATTGCTTGAAGGAATGATATGAATGATAATCCTGCTTGCTGCAAGATACTTGAATTTATTGCAAAAGTGGTGGTAAAACAGAAGAGCCTGGAACTTCTGGGGCGGTTGGGACTGAGTGTTCTTACCGATAGTTAACTTAAGACAATGATTTTCTGGTATCCAGCTTGACTCAGCAACAGTTGGTTATTTTTTTTTCTTCCCGGGATGGTTTTTGACTCTCCAGGCTGATCCCAAACCCTGATATTTCCTGGTGTTGCCCACCCAAGAACCAGCTGGGCCTGACTTGGCTTAGTTTTGGATCACGGATGGCTTATCATCTGAAGGCTGAGGGTGTCCTTGAAACCCATTATGGGTGGAGCTTGTAATGGTATGTGGGAAAGACCTTGGGAGACAGGGCAACAGGTGCAGCCAAGGGAACAGTCAGATAAAAGGCAGCTTACCCTGTAGCAGGAATGTGGGGGGGGGGGCAAGAGGCTCAGAAGAGACCCTCCCCTAGAGCTGTAAAGGGGACAGGGAGAGAAGTATTTTCAGACTTGCAAGATTCTGTTAATGTAACCTTATAATGAAGAATTAGCTTGTCTGGTCGTGTTTCTTGTCTGGTCTACCTTGTACAGCAGACAGGTTCGTACAACACTCTGAACTTGGGTTAACAAAATAAAATTGCTGCATTATAGAACAGATTATGCCCAAACAAGTAAACCATAT
This sequence comes from Liasis olivaceus, assembly GCA_030867105.1. Lineage (NCBI taxonomy): Eukaryota > Metazoa > Chordata > Lepidosauria > Squamata > Pythonidae > Liasis > Liasis olivaceus. The sequence goes on along the minus strand of CM061348.1, from coordinate 218,092,399 downwards.
TGTGACATAATGTGATTTTCACACACGCCCCCGCCCCCTTGGAGTGGTGGAGAACTTGGGAAGGGGCTAAGAGTTCTTTTTAACATTAGAGAAGCTAAGGATTGTAGAGTGGGTGGGAGCACAGAGTACATGTTGGTGGGATGGGACTGGGTTTGGGTTTGGGAAACATTTGGGAGTTTTTTCTTTGTTTTAAGCTATGATGTGCCTATTCTAACTAGAGAATTTTTTTAGTTAAAACCTCAGCATGAGAAACTTAGCTGTTCTTAGTAGTTAATGTCTGCTGGCCAGATAAAGGGAATTTCAGGGCCAGACACAGCCCTAGGGTCTAGGGCTAGCCTAGCCCTGGTTCAGGGAACCACGGCTGACAGCCTGTGTTTAGGATCCTGATCTGGAGTTACCTGCATATAGCACTATTAACTAAACCTGTTGGTTAACAATACATGTGTGGATTTGAATGAAGAAATGGAGAGTTTTCTTAAAGCAATCTAGTCTGAATTGTACAATCTTTTGAAATGCTAATACAGTGTGAGATAGGGCATAAATACTCTGGTGTGGGCTTATACATATAAAGCAGTTAACCAATCCAAGCTACATTCTATAAATATTCTACAAAACATAAGATGGGTTTTTTAACTGGAATAAAGACTATAAGTACATCTATATTTGTTAAAGATTAGGGATTTCATAAGGATTAGTGAGTTTAATGACCAAGCTATAATTTGAAACTGGGGTCTCCCAATGCCAGAATAAATACAGAAGCAATATTATGCTCTGTTCTAGCATATGAATAATAGATTGTATTCAGAATAATATAAGATATAAAACATGGCACTATGACTCTTGTCAAAGTGATTTGTCTGGGTCTCAGCAATTTACCCTCTATGAAATGGGTTTTAAAGAAGGATCGAAAAGAAGTACCTTTATGTTTTTAAACTAAATCCTCACTTCTACTTTGTACTTGGATTACTGGATACCTTTAGCCTCTCCAGAGTTTGAAATCTCATGACTTTAGCACCTGTTTGTTACTGTCTTATAAAATAATATGTTGCCTCAAAATAAAATATACAACTCAATAAAAATTGCTAAAAATCAAAATCTATACTCGAGCAATACGTTTTCTAGGGTCTTTTCAACACATTCACCGATCTCTAGAGTGGTTTGGAGGTAATTTACAATAGTCTTCTGATACTCCTGTCTTTTCAGTATGCTGACAACGAGAAAAAGCCATTTGATCACTCTTCTACCTCAAGTGCCACACCACCTCTATGACAAAAATCCCCTCTATACTCTCCACACCAAAGGGAAATAAATTACATGAATTTATACCCTTGAACGTTCTTAGATCATTTTGTATACATGTGGTTCCTTTGAGAGAATGCTGCTGAAACCCAGATCCTAGGTAGGTTGGTTCATGAGATAAAAGTAACTACAAATTGATTACTTAGAAATTCCACACAGCAATAGGTTTTCGAAGAGAAAACTAATTTTACTCCACTTTCAAACACATAGCAGCCAAGCCAGAAACAAATCTGCTAGGCTCCTGAGTACAGCTGACCTTTGATTGTAAAGGTCTAGACCTGTTTTCAAACTGGCAGGAGTCCTTATGTGGAAATAATCAGGATATCACAAATGGCAGGTAAAGCTTTTGAGTTCTTCTGAATTCTCCATCAGAAAGATGTTACAAAAACAGGAAGTAGAGAAGAAACTAGAAAGTCCTTGTGTTTTTTGTAATATCTTGACTGAACTTGAAAGCCTGCAGCCTCTTTTGTGTTATTTTGATTTTGCCCTAATGTATTACATGACTCTGGATTTTGGATTTTTTTTCCCCTAGTATTGTAGGACACCTTTTAAAATATGTTATTTAAAAGTTCTAGGGCATGTGGCAGCAGAGAACCAGTAGCCACTGAAATTTGGTCTTCAAACAAGAGCATATATTTGATATTAGGAAAGCTGAACATTAAACCATAAACTAAATCAGTTATTCAAATGAATTCTATGAATGAATGTTAAATAGTTCAATTAAGGGAACAAAGATACCAGTTGAGAAAAATCCTGTTTCATAGTTTTTAAAGATGACGTACTCTGTTTCATGGAGTATGGCTTTGATAGAGCAAAATGTGAATGCAGAAATAATTGTACATTAAGCTATTCAAATTACCCTGGGCAAATTAGTATGCATTTTGAGGGAAAGCATGATATACTGTATGTATTGGAAAAGCAGACTCATGCAGAAGCTTTAACATTTGTGCTATGATATGAAGACTCTTGTTAAACATGAATAGAGCCAGAGCATTGGACTAGGGCTAGAATCCTAAATTAGAATTTAGGGTCCAATTTCTCATTTGCCCACAAAACTTGCTATACATGTCTACCAGAAGCATATCTGAATTCAACAGGGAATTACTTCAGATCAGTGGACCTGAAACTGCAGCCTGTATAATTTTAGGGCAGTCATTTACCTGCTTTCTACATTTTTTTAAAACTGGTTTAGTGGCTCACATTAACTGAGTTTGCATCTCATGCTAAGCCATAGTGTTGTAGCTATTTGATTTTTACTTATAGTTGTACTGTCTCAACCTTCCCCAACTCAGTGCATTGTACATAAAATGAATCGGAGAGTACAAACCACAGAGATCTTTACAAGCAGGATGGAATAAAAAGGTAATAGCTGAAGTTACTGAAGCTATAGATACTTCTGACATTTGAACTTTCCTTCTTCCTTTGTGATATGTACCTTCTGGGAGAAGCTTCTAATGGTTCCCCAGTTTTGTGAGGTAAGGGGGTTGAAGATCAGAAGCAGCAATTTGGGTATGGCTTCTATTTTAGGGAGTAGCCTTAATGTTAGGTTGGCACTTGCCTTTTTCCATTCTGGAAATTGGTGAAAACAGAGCTTTTCCAGAAAGCTTTGGGGAAATGGCCAGTAGGCACTATCTTTTGTTTTTCTACCGCTCCAGATCAGCAATCATCTGATTTTATTGTGGTTTTATAAATTATATTGTTCTGTGTTTGGGTTTTTATGACATTAGCCACCAGAGGTCCATGGTAATTGCTGTGAAATGCAAACAAATAATAGTCTAAAGTGAAGTTTGCAGCTTTAAGCATGTGCTACATCCATAGTTGATGACCCTAGCACTTTCTCTGTTTAAAACATTTGAATATATGCCTATTGCACTCTTATTCATTTTTAAAGAAAAATAGTTGAAATTATGTAGCAGAATGGCTTGTGGAATTTTGGTCCTGTGGTGTTTGTTAAACGTTAGTGAGAGCTTTTGTGGGGTGGAATCACAGGTTCAGCAAAGTTCAATTTATTTTATTAAGCATGAATTCAATCATTTTCCTCACAATTCCCTGTGGGAAGACAAAGTTGCTACATTGATTGTGGCCTAGAGAATGAAACTTTGCATTGAATTTATGACAACTGTAGTAGATTTTCAGTTGCTGCAAGATAAATGAGTCATTTCTTCACTTCCCAATTTTCTTTTCAGTTTGAAATACTAATCACAGAAAGGCATTACTCATTTAAAATAATCAATAGGACTTCCTTCCAAATCATCCCATTATTCTGTTTATTTCTTTTTTTCCCCATGCCAAATCAAGGCCTAGTGCCAGTTACTGCAAGCCACCTTCCCTGCTGCTTCTCTTCTTGATGGTACTTGATCATCGTCTGTTCTGAATTAATAAAAATGAACAAGAATCAACATTTTTTTTCTCTTTTTCTCCCTGTGATATTTGTTGGGGGATCATGCCAATTGCTCTAAAAATAAGCCTTGTATCACCAATACAGGTAAGGTCCAGTTGAACATTTTATCTAAGGAAGTTCCCTATAACAAGGGACTTATTCCAGGATGAAAACTCTTGAACCACACAGCAGCATTTGTCTGGTGCACACATTTTGTGGGAGTGTAGCAGAAGGTAAAACAAGTTTCAACCAGAACAGTAGTCCCACAATAATTTCTACCAGTATTGAAACTAGTTTCAGAAATTCATTCAAAAGAAACATTCAATAAATTCTAATGGGTGGAATTAGAGATGTGCTAACCTGTGGAAGAAACACAATCGGGGGGGGGGGGGGGGACCCTTTTTTCTAGACTTTTTTTAAACTAAGCTTTTTGGTGTTTATTTTAAAAACCACAAAATGGTAGAAAAATGAAATACTTCTTAATACTTGATTTTAAAATGTGAGTAAAAAATAAATGGATAAGATATAAAAGATACTGGTCTATAATTAGAAAAACTGTATACCAAATCAAGAAATACGCAAACATTTGAAAAGGTAGAGAAGCAGAAAAATTAAATTAAATGAAATTAAATTAAGGGGGAGTAGAAGAAATTGGAGGTGATGATAATGTTATTTTAGATTCAGAGAACAAAATTTATTATACAATAGTTTACCTGGTGCATGCCTGTGCTCTTTCTCTCTCTCTCTCTCTCTCTCTCTATATATATATATATACACTCTTTTTTCCCCTCTTCTAGCTTACTTTGTGACAGAAATTAAAACATTTCAAAATAAAATCAATAGATATATAATAGTTTTATAAAATATGCTTTTTGCTCTTTAACCAAACTAAGTTATGCATAATACATCATATTAAGTCACAAAATCACGTTGCATTTGCACAGGGTGCTAATTATAAGTGTTGTATACATTTCAATTGTTCCCAAATTTCTTTTTTTCCCTGATAAAAGTGTTGTTGTTTTTTTCTGCTTCCAAAGGTCAAGAAACTTTACATTTCCAGTAGGAATGTCCTCTAGTTACAGCACCTGAGCACTGAGTGCTTGAGTATCCTCACTTTTTATTTCAGTCTTCTCTCAAGAGTCCTGGGCTTTAGTACAGGCCCAAAATAAGCTATCAGGACAGAAATTCTCCCATTGAACTTTTTCCGAAAGGGAGAAATAGGGCCAGTGGACTTTCTGGTGGTGGCTCCCTAGTAAGATGGGCTGTAAATAAATTCTACCGACATTCAAGCAGTCTATAATCCCAAGTATGCTCTTTAAAATAAGCCCATGCCGACCACTTCCATAATATTTCCAAAACGTGTATTTTGTGAGACCCGCCCATTGAGTCACTATCAAGAGAGTGCCCCGCTAATTGATTTGGTCTCTGTGCCCCACGCAGAAGGCTGCAAAAGCAATACTAATATGAGTTCGGCTCCAATATCTCTTGAAGACAGGCAGTCAGACAGGCAACCAGATTGCATCCCTGAAGATTTGAACACACCACCGGGAGATGCGAACTCAGCCCCACAAAATACAGAGATTGTAGATCAGCACTCACAGGACTCTATTTTAGCTTCAATAAAGGGCACTCAAACATTTAATATAGGCTGTTCCAGTGCAGTGGTTGGCAGCACAGGGGTTGTGGGATGGGACCCACCCAGGGATTCCCAGGAGAGGTCTACAGCAGTACTTAACCAAACTACTTCAGTCTTTGTTAATCTGTTACAGTTAGGCATGATCCAAGAACATGTCATACTTGGTTCGACCATGAATGCCGTGAAGCTTGGAAGTCTCTAAATCGCCATTTTAAATTATATAAAGAGGATCCTGGTTCTTGTTCAATTTCTGAGTTAGTGACATTGAAAAAACAGTATAAACAGTTAATTTATCAAAAAAAAAAAAAGGAATGCTATGAGGGTATCCTGGCAACACTTGATAGCAGCTGCCAGTGTGAAAAACCTTGCCATCTTCTGGAAGTTGGTAGCCCCATCTTTTTCGAACAGTATTTATAGCTCTTCACCACTTATACCAACCAGTGTATGGGAACACCATTTTGTCACCTTATATGGTCAAGTAGAGAATTTCTTAGCAGATCTGGAGTTGGATGAGGCTTCTGTTCCCCATTGGCCCCCAGTCTCATGCTCAGAGATCAGAAATATAATTAAACAGCTCAAACCAGGGAAAGCCCCTGGTTCAGATTTTCTAACATACGAAGTAATAAAAAATAATTTGGAATGGTGGATCCCAACGCTAACTTCACTTTTCACACCAATAGACCATTCAGCCATGATACCGAAAGACTGGGGCTTGGCTGTTATAATATCAATATACATAAGAAGGGCAAGAGAGATGATCCAGCTAACTACCGCCCAATCAGTTTATTAAGTCAGATCAGCAAAATATATACTAAACACCTATAGGATAAACTAACTAATTGGCTTGAATCTGAATACATTCTGATCGATGAACAGGCTGGATTTAGATCAATGCTAGACCATGCTTTGATGCTGCAACATCTAATAGAAAATTACACCTGCAAATCAGGACAATCCCTTTACGTGGTATTTATTGACTTTAGGTCAGCTTTTGACACAGTATCTAGAACTAAACTGTGGCATAAATTAAAAAATAACACAATCGACAAATGCCTACTTTTGCTGCTCACCAAAATGCACGAGAACACAAGACTGAAGGTCAGGTGCAAGAATCAAGGACATGTCATAAAGGAAATACCCATAAGGAGGGGAGTCAGGGATGTGTATTGGCCCCAACATTATTCAAACTCATTGGCCCCTTATCTAAGTAGCTTTCCTTTTCATTCTCCAAAATTAGCCCAAAGACATGTCAATTTATTACTGTATGCAGAAGATGCAATAATTCTGTCATTAACTTCCGTCAGGCTCAAAAGAGCTCTGAGATCACTTACGCATTACTGTACTAAGGAGGAACTAATAATAAATTACCCCAAGACTAAGATACTTTTTCTAAACACCCAAAACAGAGAAGTTGGAATTTAGGTGGGCAGCCCATTGACAGGTTAAGATATTTAGATATCTAGGGATAGTTTTTCAAACTTCAGGAAGCAGAAATGCCCACCTGGACTATGTTTCCTGTAGTGCACAGAGATCTGGATCAGCTATCCAAACCTACTATTTTACAGAGGAGCACAGTTTATCCCTGCTGCAATTAAGTTTTTTGCAGCTAAAACCTGAGCACAACTGCTATATGGGGCTCAACTGGGATCTTATAACAGCATGGTTACTTTAGAAAGAATACAAACAAAATTTCTAAGAAACATCTTCCAGGTTATCCACTGTGTTCCAAATGCTGTACTTCAGTGGGAAGCAGGGAATTTCAGCAAACTCAAATCCAACCTCTGAATAAATATCTTTACCTACTGGTAAAAATTACATCACAAGCCCAGTACACTGACCCGTCTAATGTTGGCAGACAGCTTCCAATCCTCTTGGGAAATAGCCATCCAAAGGAAACTAAGACTCTATAGTTTCTCCAGTGATGCCATTTTAAACTTAGAGTTAGAACAACCAGATCAACATTAAGACAAAGGATCTTAGATATAGAAGGCCAAACAGAAACTGCTGTATTTTCTCACAATATAATTGCTAATAACCAAATCTTAGCACCCAAACCAGCTTCATATCTAGATCATATTACAGTCCCCAAATTCAGGAGACCCCCTATCTCTAGCCTGATTAAATGTCCTCCCCACAGCTGTTTTGGAAGGGAAGTATAGGAAAACCCCATATGAAACCCAATATTGCCCCTGCAACACAGGTGCAATAGAAACCACAGCCCCTTTCTTTTGTATTGTCAGTTCTACAGGGACATTTGCCACCAGTTGATTACCCCCCTTTTATTTAAATTTCCAGGGCACTCTGATAATTTTTATTTGCATTATCTGTTAAATAACCAAGATAAATTTATTTCTCTAAAAGTAGCAAAATTCTGCTACATTATGTGTAAGCTTCACCCATAAACAGTTGCTAACAGTTATTGATATTAGGGATAATTTTGTTTTGTTTGTTTTATAGAATGTATTTTTATTGGTTAATGACCAAAATAAAGTTTCTGTCTGTCTCTCTGTCTGTCTGTCAGGCCTGGTGAGGATAAATTCAGAGTTCTGGAAAGATGTGTAACAGAAAGCAGTAACACCAACAGCACCCTTCCCTTGACACTGAAATAAGCTCAATAACACCATTAATAGAAATTTGAAAGTAATTCTCACATACCCGGAGAATAAGGTAGAGCAGTGTTTCTCAAACTCAGCAACTTTAAGATGTATGGACTTCAACTCCCAGAATTCCCCAGCCAGCGTGGGTTAAAGTTGCTGAGGCTGAGGTACACTGAGGTAGAGGAATGGGAACTTTTTCATAGGAAAATAAAACTTCTGAAAGTTGCAAGGCAGCATTACTTGAAAGATTGATGTTGATGAAGATAAAGATGAAGATGACAAGGATAAAAAAATGTGTCTCTGTGAGTGGTCAGATATTAAAAAAATGCAAATCAGCAGGAATGTTTGCAAAAAAGTGGTAGGGCTTTGATCATGCAGTTGTGGCCACCATCTTGATAACTCCCCTCCCAATAGACCCCCCTGCAAACAAGCCCATCTCCCCAATCCTTATAAACAAATTTTAGTACACTGTACATTACCCTTTTTAAGAAAAGAGGTTTGGGGAGATGAGTTGCAGAATTTACTTGGTTCCTACTGATACATAAAGGGTGAAAGGTAGCCAGGTTTTGTTGGAGGTGGTTGCTTTAAATCAGGATGAATAATCTATATCCCAAGGCATGTGAACAGTCTCCCCCAAACCCTTTAATACAGTTCCCCAGAGGCCCTCTGAAAATTACCATCATACTGTAATTTTTAATGTGTAATAGAAAGGAGTAATTAATAACTATTGGTGAGTCACATTAGCACTATTTAATTCATTTTGTTTATATTTAAATAAAAATGAATGAAATGTAGTTTCTGTTCAGGCCCTACCCTTTTTTTCAAATTCAGCCCTCTAGCTAATAGTATTATGTGCCCTTCCAAGTCTCTTTTTAGAGATCATTCAAAACACATTAAAACATAATAAATACATGTCTTATTGTACAGGTGAAACTCGAAAAATTAGAATATCGTGCAAATGTTCATTTATGTCAGTATGGCAACTCAAAAGGTGAAACCAATATATGAGATAGACGCATTACATGCAAAGCGAGATATGTCAAGCCTTACTTTGGTATAATTGTGATGATTACGGCGTACAGCTTATGAAAACCCCAAATTCACAATCTCAGAAAATTAGAATAGTGTGAAAAGGTTCAATATTCTAGGCTCAAAGTGTCCCCCTCTAATCAGCTAATGAATCTATAACACCTGCAAAGGGTTCCTGAGCCTTTCAATGGTCTCTCAGGCTGGTTCAGTAGGAATCACGAGCATGGGAAAGACTGCTGACCTGACAGTTGTGCAGAAAACCATCATCGACACCCTCCATAAGGAGGGAAAGCCCCAAAAGGTAATTGCAAAAGAAGTTGGATGTTCCCAAAGTGCTGTATCAAAGCACATCAATAGAAGGTTATGTGGAAGGGAAAAGTGTGGGAGAAAAAGGTGCACAAGCAGCAGGGATGACCGCAGCCTGGAGAGGATTGTCAGGAAAAGGCCATTCAAAAGTGTTGGGGACTTTCACAAGGAGTGGGCTGAGGCTGGAGTTAGTGCATCAAGAGCCATCACACACAGACGGATCCTGGACATAGGCTTCAAATGTCATATTCCTCTTGTCAAGCTGCTCCTGAACAACAAACAACGTCAGAAGCGTCTTACCTGGGGTACAGAATAAAAGAACTGGTCTGTTGCCCAGTGGTCCAAAGTCCTCTTTTCTGATGAGAGCAACTTTTGCATCTCTTTTGGGAACCAAGGACCCAGAGTCTGGAGGAAGAATGGAGAGGCACACAATGCACGATGCTTGAAGTCCAGTGTGAAGTTTCCACAGTCTGTGTTGATTTGGGGAGCCATGTCATCTGCTGGTGTTGGTCCACTGTGCTTCATTAAGTCCAGGGTCAACGCAGCTGTCTACCAGGATATTTTGGAGCACTTCATGCTTCCTTCCGCAGACGAGCTTTATGGGGATGCTGACTTGATTTTCCAGCAGGACTTGGCACCTGCCCACACTGCCAAAAGTACCAAAACCTGGTTCAATGACCATGGGATTACTGTGCTTGATTGGCCAGCAAACTCGCCTGACCTGAACCCCATAGAGAATCTATGGGGCATTGCCAAGAGAAAGATGAGGGACATGAGACCGAACAATGCAGCGGAGCTGAAGGCTGCTATTGAAGCATCCTGCTCTTCCATAACACCTCAGCAGTGCCACAGGCTGATAGCATCCCTGCCACGCCGCATTGCGGCAGTCATTGCTGCAAAAGGGGCCCAAACCAATACTGAGTACATATGCATGCTTATACTTTGCAGAGGTCTGATATTGTTCTATTTCCAATCCTTGTGTTACTGATGTCATGCAATGTTCTAATTTTCTGAGATTGTGAATTTGGGATTTTCATAAGCTGTACGCCATAATCATCACAATTATACCAAAGTAAGGCTTGACATATCTCGCATTGCATGTAATGCGTCTATCTCATATATTGGTTTCACCTTTTGAGTTGCCATACTGACATAAATGAACATTTGCACGATATTCTAATTTTTCGAGTTTTACCTGTATATTTTCATAAAACAAGGAAGTGCAAGTAGTTCTTAAATAGGGAGGGTTTTTTCTGTCTAATGTAACTCCTATACTCTTGGGCAGACCCTCCCCTCTATAAGTAGGTACAATAAGATGGGTTATAAGACTACCTCTTCATCTGCTGAAGTGCTTCTCAGGACTACAGGACTACTTTCCTCAGTGATCGCAGAGAGTCGCAAAGATGACCTTGGGGAAAGAGACAATGACAATTACATATACAATAGCCTAATTTAAGCCAAGAAACAGGAAGAAGCTCGGGCTGACTTCTCCTTAATTTTGTAGAGTATAAAGGGAGGAGATGAAAACCCAGGTTTTAAGATTCTGTTTCTCTAGGCCTGTATCAGTAAAGTAGAGTTCCAGTCAGTTCTGTGGAGTCTGTTCCTGACTTGGCCTACCTGGAAGGGCTGATAGTGATGCACACTATACATCTGTTGGTTTCCTGCAATTCAGCTATCAGACTGATAGTTACAGTTGAGTTTTGCTGGTACAATGGTGACTTATCTATAAGTCAACAAGTTGTATTTTGAAAGTGTAATATTGGGTTTTTCTCTACTAAAGGGAAGAACTTGTGGCTCTTCAGATATTCCTGAAGTACACTCTGGGAATTATAGTTCAGGAACCTCTGGAGACCTCAGTTTCTACATTCCTTCTCTGCTGTATAAATCATATTACTTTATTCATGTCAGCAAATCATCTCTATAAAGTTATGCACAGATGATATTGATATGGTCACAGTTTTTTGCAAATGCATGTACAGGTACTCCCCAGGTTAAGAACACCCAGTTTAAGGATGACTCATAGTTAAAAACAGAGCCTATTGTAGCAAAATTCAAGTTAGATACACAATGATTTATGTACATAATACTACTTATACAGTATTATACAATAATACTGTTCCAGCTTACATACAAATTAGTCTTGGGAACAGAACTTGTTCTTAAACTGGGGACTGCTTGTATCTTGAATCCAACCTTAGCTAGCTCCTCTTCTGTCCATCACCATGTATTCTTTCAGCACTAGTGCTGTAATCTATTTCAACTCAAAAGTAGTCCATCATCAGATTTCCATTTCCTACCTTATCCATACCATATCTCCCTCCTTTAGACCTAATCAGTTGTAAAATAGTTCACTTCCCCACATCTTCCTTGCTCATGTTTCGGGGGAATTGGAAGGCTCCTTTCCATTCCATTTTTGCAGCAATTTTGCTATAGAAAGGGAATGCAACTCAGCTGACTAGAGTGAGAAGCAAAGAACCCTATACCATATGGTGTTGGTGCAATAGTTGGTGCTGTTCCTAAGAGTTTAGGTGATTGGTCTTAGACCTCCCTCAGTACAGCTAACCATGCCTTGTTGGAGCCGTAAAGCAAAGAAGCCATCTTCTTTCTAGGTATCATTTGCTTCATAGTAACTTCTGGCTCAACACACTGCTGCCCAAGTTAATGTTACAGGGATCAGTCTCTTAGATTGCTTGACTGAAGCATCATGTAAGTCCTAGTATAAGTAAATAAATGCATAAAAAATAAACCCAGGATTTCTGTTTATTTGCTCCCTGTAGAGTGTAAATCAGCCTTCCGCAGCCTAGATGCCCTTTGGCTGCCAGAAAGAACCACAATCTGCTTGCATGCCAAAATCCCAGATTCGTCCCTGGCATCTCCAGTGAAGCCAGCCAAATAGCTGATGATATTTGATGAGATGTCTTTCTAAAAATCTAGTAAGCTTCTGCTTAAGAGAGGACACTGTACTGAATTCTATAGCTGAATAGTTTGACCTGGTATAATGTGGTTTCTTCAACTGAAGTGGACACATGACTGAGCTCAACCTTTAACAACATCTCTATACTTTGTCTGGTTCTCTCTCATTTTTCTTTATGCTATTGCAACAGAGCCTGGCTGCTTTCAATTTGCCCCCCTGCTAACCCTGGGTGCTTGCCTTAGATTCATCTTTGTGTGATGCTGGGTTGGTTTAAGGGGATATTTGGTCTTCTTTGATTTAGGTTGGGCAAAGAATTTTACTGTCAAGTCTCATAATCCACTGTATGAAATGGTTTGTGATTATAATGCCAATATTAATGGCATTGTTAACCACATATCAGTTTCTGTTATCATTTGAACCTCAATATGTTTTAAATTAACTTTAAAATTATTAACATAATCTTATATATTTATGGTTGGTGTGTAAATACTTTTGAGCACCATCTGTTGCCTGAAAATATATTATACAAATAAACTAATTCTGAGAGATAAAGATAAAACATCCGGAGGATTAGGGAAGATTTCTGTAAATGATAGTCATGTGTCATACTGCAGATATTAATTTCTATGGCAATAAGAGGATCTTTACATGTTGGACTATATCATCCAAATGCTGACATCTGTGAACTTACCAAATTTTTATAGGAGGAAGCAAAATGTTTGATACAAAATAAGAGCAACAAAGATGCAGGAGGGGTCATTGAAATGGTCATTAATAATGCCACCTTTTTTCAGACTTCAGAATAAAAATAATGTATGTGTCTTTCTAAAAGCAAAAATGCAAGAGCATGAATTTTGACAGCTTATCCCTTGAACCTAGAACTCAGCATTTTTTTCCATTTTGTTACTAGAATTGGACATTGGCGATCTGAAGTACAAGATGTGTTTTCAAAAAAAGAATATCCTAGTTCTCAATCTTGTATTAAGAGTACTAGTAAGTACAGCAAAAGTAAATTGCACTCGATATTATCTTCTGGCTGCCAGGAGTTTCCAACAAAAATGAATTAAGTAAAATGCATCCCTAACTTGAAAAGTTTCAATCAAAATCTTAATCCTATTACTTTCAGTTTCCCCCAACCCACCCCCATGAAACAGGGCCTATATTTTAAAATATTCTATTAGCTTAAAGCATGAAAACATTTAAACTGGCCAAAGGGATAAAAGAGTTACAAAACCTATTCAATGCTAAAATATTTTCCCTCCAGAAAAAAAAAATTCTATATCATTTTCAGAATAGTATTTTTCAAATTTTGACATATCCTTCTGCTAAATAAATCTGAGAAGGTTCTACTTCTAAACTTATTTTTTGAAAGTACAGTTATATCTGTTACATATAAATACATATTTTGATTGAACAGAATAGGAAAGTAGAATCCATAGTTGAATATACATTTACAATAAAATAAACATGATCTAACAAATAGACAATATAATATGAACTTTAACATCAATTCATTTCCTTTTACAAGCAGCCTTGCTAAAAGGAATGATAAGTGGTATGGTAATTCATTTCATAGCCATATATTGCATTGAACTGAACTGGTTATAAGTTATAAAGTCTGTTTGAGAAATAGTTACTTTCAGACACTTATGACTTTTGGTTTCATTTAACAAATAAATACTGATACATGAACATCTCTACAGGGTCTAAGTTTTGTATATATTCCAAGCAAATATATATAGGCCTCAAGTATTCCTAAAAAGCGCCTAGTCTGTTGTGGTTTCTTAATATGCCTGGTTACCTTTAACTGGAAGTGATGAGTCTCTAGTCCAGGAAAAATTGCTATTCTGTCTATGCCTAATACAAGCAGTTGGTTACTATATGATGTATAGGAAGAAGAAAAAGAGGAGGAAGAGGAGGAGGAGGAATTAGATTTATAAGGCTATCAGTTCAGAGTGATTCAAGGCAGCAAACATTAAAATCTTAATAAAAACAATCAAAGTGCAAAAGGTGCAAAAATTAAACAACACTTTGGGGAAGTACATTGCTGCCATTGTGGTATAAACCATTACCTTTTTTTTAGGTCCAAACGAGGTACAGTGGGGCTATTTTTCATAAACAGTTTGCTTTGTAATTTGTAGCTATTCCCAGGTACTAATCAAAAAGGATGAAGCTCTTGCTGTTTAATTCTGCAGATAATGCAAGTCATATTTGGAATAACCTTGAAGTGCCAATTGAAAAATAGCAGCCTTGAAAATATCTCAACAGAGGAGCCATAATCTGTATTTCTATCAAATATTTTTTTCAGAAAAGTGTGATGAAATTCTTCACCACATTTAATTTATGTTATTTGCGCCTGCAAATTAGTGAACAATTGCTGCTATTCTCTGCTTTGGTTTTGTTGGAGAAGGAGAGTTAAACACTTAAGTAAAAGTTGCTTTTCTCTCCCTCTCTTTGTATATGCCTGTAAATAAGTACGGTTACCAAATTACAGGGCTCAGGCTGAAGTTTCATGTTGCTATTTCTATATTTTTAATATGTTTTTGCAATTATAGGTAGTCTCTGGGTTAAGAACACATGATTTAAGGATGACCCATAGTTAAGAATGGAGCCCATTGTAGCAAAGTTTGAGTGAAATACACAACCATTCAAGTTAAATACACAAAGGTTTGAGTTAAGTACACAATACTACTTATACAGTATTATACAATAATACTATTCTGGCTTACATACAAATTCAACTTAAGGAGAGAACTTGGGTATAGAACGCATTCATAAACTGGGGACTACCTGTATTACCAACCTACTTTCTGCTGTGGAGTTACAGCTTATCTTGCAAACACTTTGCTCTCTATAGTCTCTCAACATACCATTTCAGCAGGAAATCTATTCTCATTTTTCTACCTCACTTGCAGTAAAAAGTGAAAGATAAAATCCAAAGCTTCATGATACTTCAGCTTTGTCAGATTCATTTCCTATCATGTCCAGCTAAAGCATCTTGGATAATCAGACCTCAGTCCTGAGAACAGATTGCAGCAAACAATGCCACCAGGCTGTTCCTATCTATCATGGAAGTCCAAGTACTGGAGATGGATAATAGACATCAGTGGTCTAGTTCTACTTAAAATTTCTCACAAGCCTTCAACATCCCACAGTGAAAAATGGAGTGGCAGTCTATTTTGGCCTTTGGAATGACTCACCAAGACTCTTTTTATGAAGACATTCTATAAAAGAATCAATAATGTTATTTGGGCAGAGGATTGTACTTGGAATGTCAATGGAGTGCTGGGTCATACTCTCCGAAAAAAGTGAGTGAAGCCAGATCATAAACTAAACTAGACTGGATTCTTTAATACATTTGATACAATTATTTCCATTCTGTCAATTAAACAATACAACTTGGCTGCATATTTGGAGAGGCTTTGGAGATCATAATCAAAGCACTGAGAAATTGAGATGGTGTATCCATGCACTAGAAGAAAAGGATATTTTAAGATTTAGAATGAGGGAGTAATGGAGAAGGTGTCTGACAAAAACACAGTTCTAATCTTTGAGGCTCTTACATTGACATTTATCCTAAAGATCACGTGTGTGTGATTTTAAATAAAACAAAGCTTTTCTAAAAGGTCTTTAGGGACAGAGACAGGGGCCACTGGGGCCTCTGTATTGTATGTACTTTTTAATGTTGTTTTGTTGACTTAAAATAAGATTTTTGATTATGTGCCATCAAGTCAATGTCAACTCTTAGGGACCATATAGATTTTCTCCATGGTAATCTGTCCCTAACCTGGTCATTTAGGTCCTCCAATGGTCCACCCATCACCACTGTAACTAAGTCCATCCACTTTGCTGCTGGTTGTCCTTTTCTTCTCTTTCCTTTCTCCTTTCCTACCATTAGAACCTTCTCCAGAGAGCTACGGATTATTTTATTGTAACATCTGTAAACTGCTTGATGTCTTCTAGGATTAAGGCAGTAGATTACAGGTAGTTCCCAGTTGAAGAACAAGTTCATTTCCAAGCTCTGTCCTTAAGTCGAATTTGTATGTAAGCCGGAACAGTATTATTGTATAATACTGCATAAGTAGTATTATGTAATTAACTTGAACCATTGTGAATTTAATGTGAATGATTGTGTATTTAACTCAAATTTTGCTGCAATAGGCTCTGTTATTAATTATGTAATTTTTTTTTTTTAAGTTCTAGAACAAGGTTGCACCATGATGAAGAATGTAATGTATAGATGAATTGTCAGGAATTATGGTAAATTGTCAGGAATTATATTTTAGACTTCTAGAGCAAACCTAGTAAAAGAAGAATGCATTACATAACCAGAAGACCTTTTTTTTCCTTCCTGTGTAACTTTTTGATTTTTCCCCCCATATTACATTAGTTTTATGCACTACTGTGTGATTGTTTTTAAAAAGCAGCCTTAGTCAAAAATTTTGGGCATACCAACAAATGACTTTGTAATTTGCAACTTTACAACTGAGTTGGATCAATTAATGTTTGCACACAAGTGATCAATTGCATCAAGGGGGCCTCTACTTTAAACTAATTTAATAACATCAGAATCAAGGGCAAATGGCTAATCACTGGTACTAACATTCTTGTGTTGTACTATATTGATCATATTTTTATCAAGCATACTATCTGTAAAGTAGGTCTAGTACAATACAGATTCTGTATCCATACATTTGACACAATGTAAGTTTAGAAAATGGCTAGCTATTCTTGAAGTTAGTGATGATGAAAATATATTTAACAGATACATTTTCTGCAATGTTGTATGTGCAAGGATCAGAAATGCTAGAGATCTGTAATACATTCATTTTGGAGTATGAAACATATAATGGATCAAGGCACTCTGTAATTTCAAAAATACTATGATCTGTGACAGACATGGGAAAGGTAAGCCATATGAATAGTCCATCAAGCTAATTATAGACCTGATTTTGTGTAGCCTAGGAGTTGGAGTATTATGAAAAATGAACTTGACTTTTCAAAGAATAGTGAATATTTCTAACCTAATAAAATTGGCACTATTCAAGTAAAAATGTGAATCAATGTAATAAAGATTTATGTTCATCCAATTAAAAATTGTGGTTGATGCAAATTTAACTTGTAATGTATAAGACAAATTTACGATGAGAGGGTTCTGGCTATGATGAATGTATCCTTGAGACACAGGGTGGTCCCACTGATGCTTAAGGAAGCAGTTGTCCACTTTCTCCTCAAGAAACCATCACTAGATCTTGCTATCACTGCAACTTGGGTGGCATATAAACTTAATAAGAGAAGTTAAATTATTATTATTGTTGGTCGCACAGTCAGCCAGATGTTTAGACTGGATTTGGCATTTTTATCATCTGGCTGACTCTGTAACCAACAGTAATAATTTAACTTCTTTTATTAAATTATTAATTTAATTTTTGTCCTGCCTTCAACCTTCTTTATTCCGAAGGTGGTTGCTCTGCAGCTTCCTAGAAGAAATGGATTATATGGATCCCTTTCAGTTGGGTTCAGGCCCAGGACTAAAAACAGCATTGATTGTGCTTGTGGATAACCACTGGTATGATCAGCATGGGGTAGTATGTCCATTCTGGTTCTCCTTGATCTCTTAATGGCCTTTGATGCTCTTGGTCATGCTATCCTTCTGGACAGCTCTGGGGATAAAGAGTAGTCTGATTCTCCTCTTTCCTTGGTGTTGATGGCAAGAAAGATTTTTCTCATATCCCCCGTTCTGTGGGATTTGTCAGGAATTGATGCTCTCCCCACTCCTATTTAATAACTACATGAAGCCACTATGTGAGGTCGTTCAGTGGCACAGGTGATGTATCATCAATATGTTGATGATATCCAGTTATACATCTCTACCAGCCAGACAATACTATGGAGGTTCTGAATGGGAGCTGTTGGGGGTCTGGATGGGGAGAACCGGTTTCAATTCAACCTGAACAAAACTGAATGGCTCTGGGTTTTAGGGTCTCCTGGATCCAGTGATTTTCCATAGCTAGTTCTGGATGGGGTTGTATTGCCCCAGACAGAACTAGTATACAATATGGGGGTCCTCCTTGGAACACCATTACTCTTATTATTAGGTTAGACCCAGCTCTTGTTTGAGAAATAATGGCTGCTATGTCCAGGAAAGTTTTTGCACAACTTTGTGTTATGTATGAAGTAGGCAGTACTGTGCCTGGTCACTTGACATCTCTTGAGTGAATTAGTGCAACACACACTACATGAGGTTTCCATTGAAGAACATCAAGAATTTGTAGTTAGTCCAGAATGTGGTAGCATAAGCAATTATAGGTGTGCCTTGGTATGCTCATATTACACGTCTGCTTTGTAAGCTGTATTGCCTACCAATAAGCTTCCAGGTACAATTCATGATGCAGATTATCAGCTATAAAGCCCTTCATGACATTGGATCTGGTTGTCTAAGGGACAATTTCTCTCCTATCATTTCATGAGATCTGGCAGAAGGGGCATGCTTTGGATCTCATTGATTAAAGAATGTCACCTGGTGGGACCCAGGAAGTGTGCCTTTTCTGTGGTAGCACCTGCCCTTAGGAACACCATTCCTCTTGATATTAGGTTAGACCCAGCACTCTGGCCTTTCATAAAACTCTTAAGACCTGGCTTTTTTCTCAACAATGGGGGACAGGATATGGTTGAGCCAACAACTGAATTTGTTGCTGACTTTGAGCTTTGGTAGCTGTTTTTTTTTTAAATTTATTTATTTAGCTACTCAAAATCACTTTATGTGAGATGGGTAGCCATATTAAATAAATAAATAAATAAAGTGCATGAAGTTTGTTTTATCCTAAAATATAGTTTTTAAAAGCTGTATTTTTTTTTTTTAACAGCAGCCTGTAATAGTATTTGGGAATGGCCTTGGCAGACAGGAGGAAGAGCCACAGATTAGACAACTGTCATGCAAAACAGCACACAGAAAACAGAAGGGGCATGGGAAGCACCTCAGAAGGGATTCTCCCTAGTTTCCTGGAAAATAAAAGTAAAAGAGGGGAGAAATACTTTCAGACTTGCATGATTTTGTTACTGTAACCACACAACAGTGTTAGTATCCATGGTTTGTGCTTCTTGTCTGGACTACCCTGAAGGGCTGACACAGTCTTAGGGGATCCTATGCAAAATATGGTGTGTAAACTCAGATTCCTGACCAAAGGAATCTAGGGAGAATCAGATTCCCTCATTATCCAATAGAAATTATTCACTCTCTTCTAGAAGCTGTTCTTTGAAGAAAAATAAGCATCATATCTCTGCCTGTGTATTTCTTTAGAAAGAGCAGGGGAAGACAGTAGAATTGGGTGAAAGGGTTCAGCTCCCAGCTGTATTATTGCTATCGCCCCCCCCCCCCCATCGCCATCAATCCTAAGGCAAATCCTAGAATGTAAGTGTTGGAAAAACCTTTGGAGATCTTCTAGTTCAATCCCCTGCCCAGAGTAGGAATCCATTACCATAGTATCTCTGATAGATGGCTACCCAGATTCTCTTTAAATGCCTCCAGCAAAGAAGACTGTACCACCTCTATTCAGATTATGAGTTCCTCAGGTGTGTAGCAGTTAATTTATGTGCGATCAAGTCGGTATTGACTCTTAGTGGCAATACAGACAAATTTCTCCAGGAAGAACCCTAACCCAACTTGGTCCTTCAGGGATTCCAACAGTGCTGTCATTTGGGTCCACCCACCCTGTTGCTGGTTATGCTCTTTTTTCCTTTCCTTCTACCCTTCCCAGCATTAGAGCCTTCTCTAAGGAGCTAGGTCTTTGTATAAAGTGTCCAAAGTGTGATAATCTGAGTTTGGTCATTTGTGCCTTAAATAAGAATCCTGACTAGATTTGTTCAATGTAGTGGTATAGAAATGTAAATAAATTGTATCTCATTCCAGAGCCAATATGTGTCTAATATGATAAATGTTATTTGGGATCAGAAAATATTGTTTACATCATAAGCCTGAATACAGCTAGTCCCTGGGGTAAGAACGCCCAGTTTAAGGACAACCTATAATTAAGAATGGAGCCTATTGTAGCAAAATTTGAGTTAAATACACAATGATTCAAATAAATACACAATGGTTCGAATTAATTACACAATACTACTTATACATTTTTATACAATAATACTGTTTTAGCTTACATACAAAACTGACTTAAGGACAAACCTTGGAATGAAACTCATTCTTAAACTGGGGACTACCAGTATACTCTGTTTTTTATTATACTAAAAGCTGAGCATTGGTTTATATTCAACATTGATTATTGTGATTTCAGCTCTGGTTCTGCTTCCTCACCTTTGCCTAAAGGTGGCTTGAGTTATTTCCTTAAACTTCTGTGCATTCAGTTGAACTTCAGTATAGGTTGTACAGTATGCACAATATGAACAAGCTTACATTTCATTTTAAAATGTTAAATGACAAGGTACTTGGACATCCAGACAAGGCTTTTTTTTCCTGTGCAAGACAGCTGCTATTCCAATCTTTGCTATGCTGTAGAAAAGATTATTTTCAAACCCAATAGGAACCTGATGTTGTTTAGGCATAGTTCCTTGGTGCAAGCATCTCGTTGTGAATATTAGACATTCATATTGCCCTGACATTTTCCCATTTTATCATCTGCCTAACCATGTCTATAAATGACCTTCTCATTCCTCCAATCTTGGTTCCTTTTGTCTACATCTTCAGTCTGATGGAGAACCGAGTTTGGTTTTTCCAGATGCTTGTTGTATAAACTTCAGCTCCTAGTTCTTTGGCAATGGTTATGATGAAAAGTGGAAGCTGGGACATTGCTCCAGCAAGCATAATCCTGAAGCCTTCTTGGTAGGCTATCTTCATATCCAAGACATTTTTCAGCCTTCTTGGTAGCTATCTTCATATCCAGGGACAAATTAAGGCACACTATAAATAAAATAATGTGAAAAAATGTACAGGGCCTTCCCCCATGTTTCAAGCCTGCTGTGAGATCTATCATATTGTAAAAGCTCTATTTTTCAGAGTTTAAGTTAGAATTCTTTTTTTAGGGAGTTAAATTACTTATAACTCTCATTATTTGTGACTCATACACAGCAAAGCGTGGAAAAAAATACTGCTGCAATCTTTCCCTGGTCAGTGTCCTTCTAAATGTTTTAGTCTATGGCTTCCAGCTATTTTTATCAGTACAGAGAAGATGATAGTAACTAATCCAAGTAACTAGAGAGATTTAGGTTGGAGAAACCTACCTGAAAACACAGGACTCTGATTGGAGTAACACAAAATGTGATTTGTTTAGTTTTGACTTAGTAGATCATGGTTTGTACTTATGGTTAACTGTGAATATAGCCAATTGTTCCTTATTCAGTAAATCGTGGCATTGTTTGATTTGTGAGCCTCACTGTCACTCCTTCACATAAAGCATATACACACAGACACACACATATATACACACACATGCACACACATACACATACACATATACATATATGGAACTAGGTGCAGATTTGCATAACCTTTTGGTGTATTTATTGGTATGGGAATTTAAGTTATCCTTGTCTTGTATGTAATTCTGTTTCTTGTGCCCAGTTTTTACTGATTCCATATATTTGACATTTGAATTATGTTTAGCTCGCCCATTGTCAGGTTTAGCCCAGGGAACTCCAGGAGACCATGCAGATTCAATCAAGCCAGGTTTATTAGCTGCAACCTCTATACAGAAATCTTCCCAGACTGGAAATAGTTCCCAGGGTCAATCAGTAAATACCGCTTGCATTCCTCAGGGAGGTGCCAGCCTCATCCTCTTATCTCTCCCTTGCGGCTCAGGAGACGAAAGAGTATTTTTCACTCCCCGACTCTGGCCTCTATCTTCCCACATCCCCACATCACCCCTCCCTCCATCTTCATCCTCCCCCTTGGAGTTCTCAGCAGAACTTGGCAAAGGTGGGAGGGATGACATGTCAGGTGATGAAGGTCTCTCAGCACCTCCTGCCTCCTCCATACCGTCTTCTGCTGGTTCCTGAAAAACAGCTACAACATTAATAGAATCAGCCCCCCTCCCTCCTACCATCTGTAACCCTGAAGTAGAAGGCTATGGGCTGCCGGCTCGAGTCTGCTCCCCCCGTACATTCTCCACCAAACCTTCCTCCAGCGTGTTGCCCCCTCCTTCTTCTTGCTGATTAACTGCTGGTGTTCCGGACAGCGCTCGAGGCTTCGGCTTGCTAGGGAAACGCCTATGGAAGGCAACAATCAGCTCTGGGGCATGAAAGTTCTTTGCATTCTCCCAAGAATGGTCTGCTTCAGGGTAACCCTTCCAGTGAATCGAATATTGAATTCCTTTTCCTTTCCTACGAGAGTCCAAAATTGCCTCCACCTCGTATTCCTCTTCTCCTTCGACCACAACCGGAGGGGTGGGGATGAGTGCATTCTCAGGGGACTTGGTGGGGCCTCCTTCACTAATAAGGAGCGGTGAAAAACCAGATGAACCTTCATAGATGAAGGCAGTTGCAATCGAAAGGCTAAGTTATTCACCTTCTGCAATACTTTGTATGGTCCGACAAACCAGTCATTCAATTTTCTGGATGGCCTGTTGGAAGCTAGAAACTTAGTAGACAACCATACTTTGTCCCCCACCGAAATCCGCGGACCTGCCTGTCTGCGGGTATCGGCATTCCTCTTATATGCCTCTTTTGCCTTTGCTAGGTGCTTCCGCAACAGTTGCTGAGCTGCTTGCTATTCTTTCAGAAATTGCGCTGCCCCTGGAACCCCTCCCTGTGAGACAGTCTGTGGCAAAACCTGGGGGTCCCATCCATAGAGTGCTTGAAACGGGGACATTCCAATTGAAGAGTGCACTGAATTGTTGTAGGAGAATTCCGCCAAGGGAATTAACTCAACCCAATTATCCTGGCTGTAGGTAGTATAGCACCTTAAATACTGTTGCAACATCTGATGGGTCCTCTCTGCCTCCCCATTGGTAGCCGGATGGTGCACTGAGGACATGTAGCTGTGTACCTTCAACAGTCCAAAAAGGGCTTTCCAAAACTTAGAAGAGAATTGACTGCCTCTGTCTGTTATTAATGTATTAACCATTCCCGATCGGATTTCAGGGTCCAACCCTTCTCTAAACTGGTCTATGAGAGCCACTTCATTCCACTCAACATCTCCCGCTAGTAACTTGAAATCTGCCATGAACAATCTTACTGATCTGTCACCTTGTCTGAGTTTACAAATGTCCTGACAGGCAGTTAACCGTCTCACTGGGTCTCCAAAGTGCCCCCTGAAAGCTGTGACAAAATTCTGGTAGTTGTTGAGCATTGGATCTCCTGTCTCTATGAGGGGGGTAGCCCACTTGGCCACAGAGCCCTTCAATAAACTCATCACAAAAGCCACTCTTGTTCGATCTGTAGGAAATTCTCCTGGTCTACCGTCCATGAACAAGTCACATTGTGCTAGGAAGGTTCTCATCTGTTCCACCTCACCTCCATACTTCTCAGGCATGCTACCAGGTGAACGTAGTAACACTGGTGGTGGAGGAGGTGGTGGCTGGACTACCAGTCCGAGTTGCTGTATTAGCTGTCCCATAGCTGCCTGCAGGTTATTAATCTGTGCATCCACTTGCTGCTGATGCTGTAGTAGGGCGGCTGCCAATAATTCTGGTGTCAAATTAGCTCCCTGCAGATCTGTAGCCATGATGTAACTCCTTCTTCTGGAAGGTGGTAGGAGTCTGGGAAGATTGATGTCAGGTTTAGCCCAGAGAACTCCAGGAGACCATGCAGATTCAATCAAGCCAGGTTTATTAGCTGCAACCTCTATACAGAAATCTTCCCAGACTGGAAATAGTTCCCAGGGTCAATCAGTAAATACCGCTTGCATTCCTCAGGGAGGTGCCAGCCTCATCCTCTTATCTCTCCCTCGCGGCTCAGGAGACGAAAGAGTATTTTTCACTCCCCGACTCTGGCCTCTGTCTTCCCATATCCCCACACCCATGTCCCTAGGACAGTCTTAAGACAACTTTTTCTATCAGTGGACATTCATAGAGGATAAGGTCATGTTTAGTGTCTACTACCATGCTAGTTATCTCGTATTTCTGAGTTACTGTTCCCATATCATGTTTGTAGGTTCCCATTGGATATCTTGCTTAGTGCTGTGAAAAACAGGATGTTGGACTTGTTGTGACCCAGTAGAAGTCTTTTAATGAAAATCAATAAATCAGCTTTCATCAATCAAGCATCCTTCAGCCATGTTGGATTATATATATCCCCAAATTTCCAGCCAGCTGTCATGCTGGTTGGGGTAATGGCAAATGTAGTACAACAGATACAGTTGATGACTGATTGAAATAAAGTTTACTGCTGCCTTTCTCACAGTTTCTGAAGGAACACATATATAAATTCAAAGGTATAGGTTTGGGGTTTAGCCAAGGTTAGGGTTGGAACATGCTTCCTCTAATAGTGCTGTAAATAAATTCAATTATAATAAATCTAATTATATTCATATGAGATGCCAACTCATAGTTTATTACGCAAGTAGCCATATTTTCTGAGTTTGCACAATACACTGAATTGCAAACTAGCTGTACAAGCTAGGCTTACAAAACAATCTGTGATGCTCAGAGTCACATGATTGAAAGGATATGAAAACCCTATCAATAAATATTATTTATTTATTTTCAATTTATATAGTCACCCATCTCAATATCATGACTCTGAGCAGCAAACAACAGTTTAAAACGTAACACCAACATAACAATAAATATACAAACAGCAACCAAGATCAAACCCACAAACAACAAGCAGTATAGCAATCATGTGGTTTCTCCCATACACTGCATCCCCATGTCCAGTGACATAGCCAGGTTTTCAAGGCCAACAGAGTTGGGGCTAATCTAATCTC
Organism: Liasis olivaceus; assembly: GCA_030867105.1. Classification (NCBI taxonomy): domain Eukaryota; kingdom Metazoa; phylum Chordata; class Lepidosauria; order Squamata; family Pythonidae; genus Liasis; species Liasis olivaceus. Next base: position 218,067,361 of record CM061348.1, on the reverse strand, counting down.
CAGGGGGATGATGTTCCAAAGAACAGGCACCACAACAAAAAAGGCTTTCTTCCTGGGTCCAGCCAGATGGCACTCTTTAACAGATGGGACCCCTAGCATACTGGATCTGTTGGGATGGGTAGACACAATTGGGGAGAAGCCCCTCCTCAAATTAGCCCCATAATTTTCTGGCTAATTTGTCGTTCAGTGACTTATATGAACACAACCTTCATATCATTCATCCAAAAATTACTGGTATATTATTTAAACTAAAGTGCTCAATTATTTGGGTTCCTGCTGAATTTTCCTAGCAATCTGGCTACCATGCAAAACATAATTTTGCAATTACTGTTTGAAAAGTTTATTCCTTTGTGAGGGTTATGTTTGAATCATGCATCCATTAATATGAGTGCCATGATCTCTACTATGAAAAAAAAAACAATCAGTTGAGAAGAATGGGAGCAATGTTATGTATTGTTTTCCTTATACCAAGGTGATATTTGGGTTGTGTCACTTCATGCTTCTCACTTGTGGAATGTTCTTTCATCAAACAGACAAATACATATAAGAGAAAAGAAAGTGAAATGGCTTAGGCTTCTCCTATTGTGTTTGAATCTGTGAGTCGTTTCATTTTGATGTGAAGGTATGCAGTCAGAGAAAGGTCAAAATCATTAAATAAGTTAATACACATCTATTGAAAGATTATTTTTGCTAAATAAATTGGAGCCGTTTTTTTTTAAGTAGGAATTGTGAAAAACAGTATAGCACTGACATTTTCAGTGTAACTTCTTCGTATACTCTCCAAATCTGCAGTTTATATATTTGGCTTCTTTTGAAATCTTAGAAACTATTGAGTGGCTGTCTCTGTGATATATAGAAAGCACATTTAGTTTGGACTTTAAGAAATGTAGAGATGGTGAAGCATTTTCTGTGAAGCAGTGAGTTTATCAGTACCATACACAATCCAGCCTAATACATAATGTTAGCTTGAAATACTACACGTACATCATATTGGACTTATCTGTGCAGAGAAGCACCTGAAAAAAAAAACATTTTGACTTAAATGGCTTATTTCTGTTTATAAAGAAGCATTTGTTAGCCTGGATGTGTAAAATAGGGTGGCTTCTCGCCCAACATTCTTATCTCCAACACAGCTCGAGATTGTTATGAAACTTTCTGGTAACAACTCACTTTTCTGCTGAGAATAAATAAGAGAAATATTCCTCTGTAAATGTTATGTTGGTTTTTAAGGAATATTTCAACCAATTTTGACTGGAAATAGACATTGGAATGATAAGACTCTAAGGTACCTTTAAATATGAAAGAAGCACTAGAATGAATATATATTCATCATTCTTAGGATTTCATTGCTCAGTAGTAACAGAGGGCAGAAACCAGGTGTTATACAGAAGGTTGTAAAATGCTGATATTTGGTGTTTGAGTATATTTGTAAAAAATATGGGGAGACAGAAAAAAGAGTAGATACAAATGGGAATAATTTTGACTTTCTTACAGTACTGGAGTAAACATAGATAGTTCACTGCCTTAATAATGTGGAGGACATTGGCATCTGTGGGGGCAGGGCCTAAAAGTGTCAAAATGGCAGGTATGCTTAGGACAATTAAAGTCCCACTCCTTTTTATGTTCATGCATTGCACACCAGTCACTTTTAAAAAGTGGCAGGGCTTCAATTGCCTGGTAACACCCACCATTTTGATGCTTTTGATTCCCCCTGAAGATACCTCTATGAGAAGACAATCATTACATCAGTAATGGTGTCCCAGGAAGGGGCATTGTGATTTTTCAGTCTGTTTTCAGTTGGAGGGGGAAGGAACTGATTAAAGGTAGGGATAGGAGAATTTAGGAGGCAAACCATTGTAACAGAGAGATCCTTCTGGTAATTCTAAGAGTTGCCAACATAATTGATGGTTCCAGGTGTGGGAAGTCTGAACTACATACTGATTCTTCTAATATAGTATCATATCTTGTTTCATGGATTGATTGATTGATTGATTGATTATTTGCCATCAAGTCAGTGTCAACTCTTAGTGACCACATAGATAGGTTTTCTCCATGATGATCTTTCCCTAACCCGGTCTTCCAACGATGCAGTTATCACTACTGTAACTGAGTCCATCCACTTGGCTGTTGGTCATTCTCTTCTTCTCTTTCCTTCCACCTTTCCCAGCATTAGAGTCTTCTCCAGAGAGCTAGATCTTCACATAAGGTGTCCAAAGTAGGATAATTTGAGCCTCATCATTTGTGCTTTGAGTGAGAACTCTGGATTAACTTGTTTGATGATCCATTTATTTGTTTCCTTATCTGTCCACAATATTCTCAGGTGCCTTCTCCAATGCTAAAGTTCAAAAGTGTCAATACTGTTTCTATCCTGCTTCTTCAGAATCCATCTTTCACTTCCGTTGAGTGTCACAGGGAACACCACTGCTTGCACGATTCTGATCTTTGTAGGTATAGACACATCATGGCATCTGAACATCTTTTCTAAGGCCTTTATGGTTGCTCTACCAAGTGATATTCTGTGGTTTATTTCTTGACTGCTTGGTCCTTTACTGTTGATGGTTGATCCTAAAAGGCAGAAGTTATCTACCACTTCAACATCTTCATTGTCATATCTAAGGCTGGTTGTTGTACTTGTTGTTATTAGTTTGGTCTTTTTTATATTTAATTTTAGTCTCATTTTTTTTTTTCATTTTTGTGCTCCTTGACTTATATTTCTAGAGCTTGCAGAACCTTTGCATTTTTGGGGAGTAGTGTCATCACCATAGCATAGGTTATTAATATTTCTTCCTCCAGTTTTAAAAACATGCTGATCTTCTTCCAGTGCAGCTTCCCTTAATATATATTCAGCATATAGGTTGAGTAAATAAGGGAATATAGCCCTGTCTCTCCCCATTGCCAACCTGGAGCCAGTCTGTTTTACCATGTTCTGTCTTTACTGCAGCTTCCTGACCACAATATATGTTTTGCATGAGAACAATTACATGTTCTGGGATACTTGTTTTTCACACCACTTTCCACAACTGACATTTCCACATTTTCCACTTGACATGATTTCCACAATCGAACACCTTTCTATAATGAATGAAGCACATACTGACTTCTTTTTGGTATTCTTTGGCTTTTTCAATTACCCAGCATGCATCAGCAATAATGTTTCATGTTTCTTGGTCTTTTCTAAAGCCAGCTTGAACATCTGACATCTCTTTTTCTATGTAGGGCTAATCAGTGTTGAATGAGCCTAAGCATTATTTTGCTAGCATATGAAATTAAGAATATTATACAATAGTTTGCATATTTCATTAATTCTCCTTTTTTAGTACTGGAATATAGATTGACCTGTTCCACTTGCTAGCCACTGTGTTGTTCTCCAGATCTGCTGGTATAGTTTGGTTAGCATCTTCACTGATCCTTCTATTGCTTGCCATACTACCATGGGTATTCCATCAGTTCCTGTAGCCTTCTAACTTGGTAGTGACCGTAGTATTGATCTAACTTCATCTTCTAGAACTAGAGGTTCTTGTAAGTAGAGAATATCTTCTAAAGTACCTTGGATGTTGACATCTCTACTAAACAGAATTTCAATAAACTTCTTCCATCTTTGTTTGAACTCCTTTGAATTAGTTACTCTCTCTCCAGTGGCATCCTTTAACATACCAATTTTAGGTATGTTAACAACCTGTAAACACCCCAGAATCTATGGGAATTGGGTGGCATAGAAATTTACAATAATAAATTATTATTGTTGATCACAGTCAGCCACATGTTTAGACTGGATCTGGCATTTTTATCCACCTATTGAGTCTTTCCCAAGGACTTGGGATAGGCAAATGTTGTTGTTTGATGGTGTTAAAGGTATTGTCGCAGGATGTAAGCTGTCCAAGTAAAACTGCCTTTTGCAATTGACTGATGGTGATTTTGTCAATGCCAATGGTCTTCAAGTGGTATTCCAGATGTTTTGGGATTGCACCCAAGGTGCCTATTACTATCAGTACTGTTTTTGCTTTCCTTTTCCACAGTCGTTCTATTTCTATGCTTGTCTATTTGGATTCTAAAGTCTCAGAGCAATTTAGCTTCTTCATTTTCTGTTACTTTCTCTGTTTCATGGTCCCACCAGCTCTTGCTTGCAGGCAAAAGATATTTCTTGCAGATATTCCAAAGCACCATTGTTGCTATTTTGTCATGCATTGTTCGCAGTCAGTCTGTGCAATTTTCCTGCAGCAGCTAATTAGGTGGTCCACTGTTTCTTCAGTTTCTTTGCAGAGGTGGCATTTGCTGTCTGTTGCTCTCTTCTCAATTTTGGCTTTGTATGCATTTGTTCTTAAGACTTGGTCTTGTGCAGCCAGAATTAGCCCCTCTGTCTCTTTCTTCAACTTTCCTGCTTTTAGCCATTGCCAGGTCTTCTTGTTATCTACTTTGTCTGCAAGGTGTCCCCCCCCCCCCCCCCCTGCACTGGCCATGTAATACTTTGCCTTGCCATGTCTCTTTCCTATTCTTCTTTTGGTCTTTCTTGTAGCCCAGTTTGGTCACTTCAGTATTCAGCAAGGTTTCAGGGTATACTAGCTTCAATGCATCTTCACTATCCTTCAGATATTCTTCTAATGCCCTTTTTGCTTCTTCAGCTGTCTTGTGTACTTGCAACATTCCATGCCCATTAATGCTTTTTGGTAAGTAGAGTCTGTCAATGCCACTGCGTGGATGAAGGGCATGATTCATTGTCATTATTTTTCTAGTCTTCCTATCCAGGGCTTCTAGTTCTGCTTGAGTCTAGTCCACTATTCCAGCTGTGTATCAAATGACTGGCTAAGGTGTTAATTGCCTTGATTTTTTTTTTTTAGTTTATACTTATCCATCTCCTTTATCCTTTATCCAAGCTGCATTCTTGTTGTATTTCTTTGGGTTGTCCCGTAGTTGCACCCAGAACTGCACTGTTTCTTCTTTGTCAGGTGTGGAATGTTGCAAGTACACAAGATGGATGAAGAGTATCTGAAGGATATTTCTTCTTTGTCAGGTGTTGACTGGTTCATTGCAGTCTCTCCATTGATGGATTGGTAGAAATGTTTCTGATTTGGCATTCTGCCTATAGTGTGCAATTCAAGCTTCGTATCTGCTGATCTTTTTGGCTATGGCTGTTATTTGCTGTTTTATTACTTCCAGTGCTTCTTTGATCTTTCTTGTTTCTAGGTGATATTTCTTGATCAGGTATTCTTTTTGTTCTTCAGCCTCTTTTCTTTTATCTGTTCTAGCTTGCTTGCATCTGATCTTAGCATGCTGATCTTATTTTCCAACCTGATCTTCTATTTTGGTGATGTACTGTTTGGCTTTTTTTCTTGTTTGTTGATTTTGCATCCAAGGTATTCAGTTATAACTGCAGCCGCGCTGTACATCAGTTGGTTTGTTTCTTGCAGTGAACTGGTGCTTTTATTTGATATTACAGCATTGGCATCTTTTAATGCTTGTGCTATCTGTTTCTTTGTAAGAAGCTTCAATGCAGGCAACCTTACTCTCTTGTTTTTGTGCTGTTCTAGATGCTCAGTTATACTTTGTTTGAATTCCGATGATGATGATGATGATGATGATGATGGTTGGTCGCATAGTCAGCCAGATGTTTAGACTGGATTTGGCATTTTTATTCACCTATCAAGTCCTTCCCAAGGACCTGGGATGGCAGATGTTGTTGTTGGATGGTGTTAAAGGTATTGTTCCAGGATGTAAGCTGTTCCAAGTAAAGCTGCCTTTTGCAATTATCATTATTATTCTGAGTTCAGAGATCTTTTGAAAGACTTTCCTTATCTTTCCATGTTGTTTCCATCATCAATGTCTTTACAGATGTTGTTGTAATACTGCTTCTTGTCTCTTCTAACAGCTCTCTGAAACTCTTTGTTAAGTTCCTTTCTGAGATATTTTTCTTTCATGGCTTCAGTTTCTCTTCTTTTTTTGGCAATTTCCATGGTGTGTTCTGACTAGTTTCCTTTTTTCCCATATTTGGCAGTCTCTTTTCCATTCATTATTAATGACTTCTTTAAGTTTATTCCACATTCATTATTCCACATACATATTAATAAATGGGTGTCCTTTATCTGCAAGCCCTCCAGCTGTCTGAATATATGTGAACACATGACTTTCATATAAGAGATCCTAGCCTAATTTAGATCGGCTTTGCATGCTTAATATTTGTATACATATGTTGAAAATAAGTGGGGCCCTTATTCATTTGCATCAAAAGCAACGACATTAAGCAAGTGGCTGCTGGGCAGATTAGCAGCAAGCCTGGATCTCTGTCCTGTGTTCTTGCATGGGACTGATGATGCTAATGATATATATTCTACTTCTAGTCTGAAGGCATTCTTGGATGAAATCTTGTCCTAAATGGGTACAGGCATACCTCTTCACACATTTGAACAAACCTTCTGAAGTGGCTGTCACAGGTTATCTGGCCCATTGCCTTCTCCATACACTCCTAATATGTAATATTCATTGGAAAGAGCTTTTGTGTCAAATGGATATTCTTTACAGCTACATGGCTGCAGTAGTAGTAATGACAGAAGACAGGGCTGGCATAGAATAATGCCCATTCAAATGTGTGAAGTAAGTTTTATGTTGGTGGTTGATTCAGGTGAGGTTGGTAACCAAGAATATTTTTATAACAGAATTGGCTGATTAACTACTTGTGACTCTTGCTTTAGTATTTTGATTTAATTGCTCTTATACACTGTTAGCCTATAGATCTGATCACAGAACTGCACTCTGTATGATTTAAAGGGAGAAGAGGGAAGGCATGATTGCAGATTGTTTGAATACCCAAAGTGAAGTATAAGGCCCAAAAACTATTAGAATTCTTAGAAGTAGTTATATATAATTTCTTGTAACTATCCTTCCATGTTTACATTTTATCAATTTTAAACACATCTTAATCTTAAATGGTGTTATTCAGTGCTATTTACTTTAAGATTTGGGAGTATATCACCCTTGGTTCAAAGACATATGCATGCAATCCAGCCTTCACTGCTTCATCTGAAGATCTGTGTCCCTGCTAAACACTTGCTTGAAGAGGGAGAAAGCTTAGTGTTACATTTCCCAAATGAATAAAATATGTTGAACAATGAAAGAATGACAGCACTCATGAAATTGTGAGATAGTGACAGCTGCAATCAATGGGTCACTATCTCACATTCAGTGAATTTCCTATCTGAGTAAAGACTTTAACCTGGATGTCCTTATATCTACTCCAGCATTCCTGCTTGCTGTGCCACAGAGGCTGTTTAGCAGCCTGACTTCCATTAAACTCAATTCAAGTGAGATCTATAGGATTTCCATATGCAAACATCTCTTTCTGGGTTCACACATTTATTTTTAATTCAATTTTATTTTTTACCTTATCAAGAGGGAACAATTAGGTTGTTTCCCAGATAGTTGTTTCCTGTGTTATAGAGTGAGTAGAGATAATTTTGTGGCAATCTAAGGCTTTCATCACATCTATAACAATAAGAATAACAGCAAAAATAATTTATCTAACAGGGATACTGTAAAAGGACAGTTCTGTACTACATAAAGTCACACCAAATGTTTCTTGCCATATTTATTAAAGACTGTGAAAATATTAATCTCAACAAAAGGTTGAAAAAAGGCACCCTTCCAGAAAAACTCCAGAATTTACTTTTTCTGCTCTAGACACACAACTGAGCTGTTCCAGGGTGGTCTGGCAGTTTTCTGCAAGTATTATCTTTTGAAACAGAAGCTGTGGTTTCTAGATATGGTCTGACTCCAAAAACACGCCTGTTTCATCTGGAACAACATCTTCAGAACAGAAGATGTTCAGATCTTCAGAACACCACAGACCACTTCGGTTTCAGAAGATCAGCATCTAAAAAAGCAGTGAACCACCCAGCAGTGGTTTAATCATGTGGTACAATGAAAAAATGGAAAATTATGGAGTTCTCCAGAATATAGTCTTCCCACAACAATAGTTTTTGTAATATCAGTATCAAACAAAAGGATTAGCCTCTGATATACAGCAAATTATAAAAGTATTAATAATAATGTAATACTTAATACTTATAAAAGTATTAATAATAATGTAATAATGTATTAAGTATTACTATGACTAATAAATAAGTCATTACAATACCCAATTGTACAGAGTGGAAGGTTATAAGTCTTAATAGTACAAGAAGGAATATATAGATTGGATAATCATTCTGTTAGGGTTTTCTGTTGTTTCTGTCTGTCGTGTCTTTCTCAAAACTAGTCCTTTAAGCCTATATATGTGGACATAAAATCAAGGCTATAAGCATTTGATCCATCATATATGAGTTAAAAAAAATAGAATGCCAAAAATCATAAAAGAGCTCCAGACAAGCAGGCACATTTTGTTTATTTCTTTGGTGTCTTATTATGGTTTTTTGTGAGGATCTTTAAGCAAAAATAGTTTTATATTTAGAGTACCATTCCCCAAGTAAAGTAGTTAATCATTTATAAATATCCACAGTTTAAGATAATAACAAACAGGTAAAGCAATGTAAGCAGTTAAAACAATATAACATGATTTTCATCTACAGGTAGTCCTTGTTTAGTGACTGCAATTGGTTCCAGTGACTCGGTTGTTAAGCAAAGTGGTTGCTAAGTAAAAAATCACATGGCCATGACTGTGCTTATGGTTTTGCTTCAGCTTTGCTTTGCTTTATGGTCTCAGGGGGATATGACCCCAAACAGCTGGCTGAGCCCAAACGGCAGGGAAGGTTTCCACAGCTTGACTCATGAGGAAGCTGGGTAAAAGGGAAAATCTTATAGCCATTTTTCCCACCCTCCTGCTGTTTGGAATATTCACCCCGGTGCTGGGATAATTAGCAAGAAGGGAATTAATGTTTATATTTGCATTCATTGGAGAGGAAGCGATTACAGGAGACTAAGCAGGCACACAATGGGGAATACACATCGAAAGGAATGTGCTAGTGCTGGCTGTATGCCTACCCCACTTGTGGCTGCATGCCACAAGCTGCTTAGGAGGCAAACAAAAGCCTTTAGTGTAAAACTGATTAGGATCTTGTCAGTTTCAGGCAGCAGCTGGGAGTGTGTCCCAGGATTCCAATCAACTAATGAAGGTCATAGAGCTGAGCTTGTTAACTTGCTATTAGCACTTTTTAGGGAAAAACTGTGCTGCAGAGAAAAGTAGCTCAGGAAGAGACAGCTTGTTTAGGCAATCTCTTTGCTCTGTGAGAAGGGGTGGGGGAGGAAAAAAATGGGTCAATCACAGGATAACTCGTACTAACATAGGGAAAAAAATGAGGTGTAGTTTAGGAAACTTGTGGATTTATGGGTAACTTCAACAGAGATATGAGTTAAAAAGAACATGTACAAGAAATGGAAGATGGGTGTAATTAGTAAGGTGTTGCCCCATTTCAAGTAATTAATACCTGCAGAAATAATGTTAGAAAAACTAAAGTACAAGGAACTTAGGCTTACAAGGGAAGGAAAAAGAGGGGCCTTTTTGGCTACTTCAGTAGTAAAAGGAAGAAAAAGGACAGGTGTATGTGATGCTAGGACAAGATGGTAAAATAGTATTGTAATTGGGATAATATTTTTTATGATGTTTGAGAAATCATATAGGATAGATTTAATGCTAGAGGACTGGAAAAGGACAAATACTGTTCTTGTCTTAAAAGCAAAACAAAAGGGGAGGGGAGGGGGAATAGAAGATCTTGGTAATTACAGTCTAGTCAGTTTGACATTAATACTAGGGAAAACTTTGGAATAGATTATAAAGCAGTTGTTTTTCAGCATTTAGGAAGAATGCATTGCTTCATAGGAGCCACTATGGAGTTATCAAGAATAAATCATGCCATACTGATGTGATCTTTTTTTGATAAAGTGATCAGTCTAGTTGACCATAAGAATGTGCTGGACTTAGTATATCTAGACTTCAGCAAAATCTTTGGCAACATTTTCTATGAAATCTTAGTAGATAAGATTCCAAAATGTGGGCTGAACTATATTACCATTAGTTCAGTACATTTCTGGTCATATGTAATTGTACCTAACAAATGCACTGTACATCAGTGTCAAACTGGAGGGAAATGTGTGTTGGCAGAATACAGGGCTGCCTTCTAGGCCCTGGGCTGTTCAATCTATTTATAAATGACTTGAAGTGTTAGAATATATGATTTTTAAATTTGCAAATGACACCAAATTTGGGAGGGATAACAGAAATCTTAGGGGACAATATCTAGATTTGTGAGGATCTTGACAAGCTGGAACAGTGGGCAGGAACAGCAACATGAATTTAACAGGGACAAATGCAGAATTCTACATTTTGGCAGGAAAAACTGAAGGCATAAAGCATAGGATTTGGGGAGGGAAGCCCCTGTGGGCATCAGTACAAAAAGGACTTGGGTATATTGAACATCAGCCAATAATGTGATGCAGCTGTAAACAAACACACACAAAGAAAAGCATATGCAATCCTAAACTATGATTTGGGATTTGAGTTTCCTTGAAACTTTTTCTGGCAAAGAATAGCTTTTAAATTTGTTTCAGCAAAGAACCTACCGTGAAGATAATCGATATGTGAAACAACACTCTATTGAAAGTACATTGTAACTGTTCTAAAATTGCGTTGGCAGAACTATAAGCAAATTGTTACATGAAATTATCTTTAATAGCAATGCCCAATTACTCATCTTTTTTTTATTAAGAAATTTTGAAAAGAATAAAAAAAAATGTAAGGCCTTTTTGTAACATCTGAACAGGGCTTCCCCCCCCACCCCCCGTTTCCTTTCCACTACAGCCACCTTTTCTCCTTAATCCATTTTTTCCTTCATTTTTTTCTGCTAGAAAGTGGGAAGGGAATTTGTGTTTGTGTGTGTGTGTGTGCACTTGTGTACATATGTGTTTGTGTAGCTTGTTTGTAAGAGAGAAAATGTCTGGCAGTTGCAAATAGGGAGTGACTATTTATTTTTTATGCAATTTGTCCATCACTTCAGTTCAGCCGGATTCTAGGCAGTTTACACATATTAAGTATACATTAATAATACCTGAACATCAATAATGGATGAACAGTACATAAAACAAGTAAATTAATATGTTAGAACTGATATAAATAGCTACTATAGGCACAAATGGCTCCAGTGAGTCCATGATGGCCTTCCAGAAAAGACAGATTCTTAGTAGCCTATGCAAGGCTATGAAGATGGGGACCATCCTCACCTCGAGGGGGAGTGCAGAGAACATCTGCTGTTAGGCATCTTCCTGCAGTCCCTCCTGATTGGTGGGAATCCTTAGTAGGTAGTGTCAGTCTCTCTGAATGAGGTAGATGGTATCTATTGGGAAAAGCGCTTAGATAGCAAGCCCAACTATACAGAGCACTACATATAGCAACCAGCATCTTGAATTGCACTTGGAAATATACTGGTAAATAGAATTAATTAGTTATTCAATATATTATCTTGTCCTGTCCTTGCCCTTTTTTGAGTGTGTCTTCTGGAATATAGATGTTTAAATATTATGCACATGTGTATTGCTCACAAATTTATTGTCAGCCTTGTGAAGTAGTCCAAACAAGAAGCACACCAAGAAATACTAGCTCTAGTTTATTGTAGGTTACATTAGCAGAATCTTGCAAGTCTGAAAGTACATCTCTCCTGCCCCTCACTTTTACAGTCCAAGAAACTAGGAAGGGTCCCTTCTGAGGTGTTTGCCACCACCACATTCCTTCTGCAGACTCAGATTTCATTTATCAGACTGTTGTCTAGTCTGTGGCTCTTCCACCTGTCTCCCAAATTCATTCTCACATACCATTACCTTTATATACATACATGGACATATGCGCACAGAAATGTATAGCTGTATTACTTGAACAGATTGAACTGATGTGTTTTTTTTTAGAGACCTTGACTGGGTTTCTTTTTAATGGCTCTGTATAGTTGGTTTGTTTTATTTGTGTTTGCTACCCCAAGTTCATTTGTTAAATAAATAAACAAACAAATAAAATGGAATTTTTAAGAGCTGGAACGGTCAACATTAGGTTGGCAGAAGAGTTTTGCTTACTTAGTGTGGCTGCGGAAGGGAGGGTAAAATTCACTTTCCTTTCAGGTAAATACTTTATTTAATTTCTTTCCTTTTCTGAGTACTTTGCTTTTTAGTGCTAGAAGCTTCAAATATATTTTATTTCTTCAATTTAAAAAAAGGGAAAGAAGAGAAAATGATACCTGCCCATCTCTGTAAGGCAACTAAATCCCATGCAACTAGGGTTTACTGCATCATTTATTTGTCATGGGTTCTTTTTTTAAACCATACCCAATTAGATTGACCTATACTTAAGAGAGACACAAAAACACTGGACCCTGAAACAGGTGGTTTCTTTTATATCTCCCTATAAGGTATGGGGAAACTTTTATTTTGTAAAATGAAGGTATTTTATGAAAGTGAAGTATAAAACTTACAAATATATATGTGAGTGCTTCCTATTACTTCTGTCCTATACTCTATTATTTTATTTCTATAAAATATATCACTACTACAATCACTGCTATGCTTTATTACTGTTACTTCTATAGTATTACTATTACAATTACCTCTATACTATATACCAGTGTTTCTCAACCATAGCAACTTTAAGATGTGTGGACTTCAGCTCCTAGAATTCCCAAGCCAATGTAGTGGCTGGGGAATTCTGGGAGTTGAAGACCACACATCTTAAAGTTGCCAAGGTTGAGAAACACTGCTATGTACTATTACAAATATTCATCAATGTTTTCTTCTTACAGAGCCTGTTCTATCTTAATTCCTCTCTCTGAGATTTCTTCTTCTGTTGTTGCTTTTTAATGGCCAGCATGTAGAGAGAGCTCTTGCACCTTTCCAAGCTGTGTTTTCCCTTGTTTGGCCTCTCTATTTCTTTTTTTCTTCTCCGGACTATCCAAACCCCCTGAAGGAAAAACACCTTCTTTCTTTTGCTTGCTGCACTTCTAGTTTGCTGGTGGTTGCAGAGCTCCAGAAACTCAACTCACCTCCCACACCTGTGTCAAGGTTGCTGTTTTACTGGCAACTCTGCCCTGCTACACTGGGGAAAAGGCTCAAATGGGAGGCAAGAAGGTAGCACAGGTGCCTGCAATTTTATTTAGCAGCCTGCTCTTCCACAACTTCTATATTCTACTTTTCTATATAATATCCAAAGCTGCTTGCCACAAAGAGCCAAACAGAACACAAATAAAAGCCATTCATTTTTTATGGAAACGTAACATATTAACTGACTGTGACAAGATGGAACAGTTTAAAAACTTTCCAATATAATATCAGCTGAAAATAATAGTTAAAAACAGAAAAGAGGACAGTGGTCACTCTGTTAAAGGCTTTGGAAATGAAAGATTTAATGTGATACCAATTCTGTCTGGGATGATGTTCGAAATGTATGGGATGAAAAATCCCCTTATTGCTGCCGTCTTATTGCTTAGGTTCACACAGAAGAGCTTTTAAAAGTCATATATATGAGGCAAAAAAAGTTTATTGAAAACTTTCTTATACTTATCTGATGAAGACAAGAATACACATCCATGGGGGAGGGAGTCAAAAAAGTCAAGATGGTGGCTGCAACCACATCATTGAAGCTCTGTCCTTTTTTACATGCATCTTCAACATAAGGATATGGCTAAACAGCAATTTTCAGTGATGATGTACTAAGATATGAGCAAAGCTGCATTTTACAATTATCAGCAGTTATTTGCTGATAACCACTAATGAACTGCTGATCAGCAGTTTGTTTATAGGTTTCATATAAAGCTTTAATTATATATATATATTTAAATAGCCAGCATGACAGTATTGATATCTATAATTTTAAAAATTAAATAGAGATAGCTATATGGTAAACCTAACAAGAATAGATATCTCCAAAACAGAGTGCTGTCAATAATTTTATCTTAACTCTCAGAAGCCCAGGACAGTAACAGTTTATGACATTTTATGACATTTAACATGACATTTAACAGAAAATGAAGTGCCATTTCATGCACTACATAGTTTTATATATGTAAATGTAAGTTTCTCAGTTATGCATCAGACTTCACAAAATCTCTTGTTAAATTATTGTCAGCTGCTAAAGCTTTTTCCTTTCGAAAGTTCAAGATGGATATCTGATTCATTCTGACTGAATTAGTAACTCTTTCTTTGGGCTGTGCTGTTTCCAACTGCTATTGAGTCTCACATGATTGCTTTCTTTACCAGAAATAAAAATAGTCTGCTGCATATATGTCAAGGAAAAGGGGAAGATATGTACATGTATATGTGAATGAAAACAAAAACTAGAATATTTTAATTATATTATTACATTCTTAAAATATTGCAGGATATTATATTATTGAACATACATCATTAGCCCACAGTTTTCCACGTTGTAGAAATGAAATAATCTCAGTTAAGTCACACCAAGTAAAAACCAAAGTTATATCGTATATGAAAAATTGTTATCATAATACAAAATAAACTCTTCAATGAATTTGCCACCTGTTCTTCTGTTAGGTAGATTGGTTGTTTTGTTTTGTTTTTTTTGCCAGCAGATGCCAGAAGGTAGCATCATGTTGGAAAGGGGGGGAAAAGTGCCATATGACCTATAGGTTTCAGCCTGAGGCTCAATTACTGGTGCAGTCAGCTTTTGTGAATGAAACTGATAAAGAAATTCATGGACTGACTTGTTTGCAAAATTTCTTGGGCTGATATTGTTAGAATAAACTTTGCCATGTACACCATTTCCAAGTTATCAGAGACCCAGTGATGATGAGCTTCCAGACTAATAGGCCATGGTGTAATTATTAAGTATCCTGACATTTCACTAGCAACCATGACTGACATCTTCAGAGATGGAAGTGGTTGCTCTGTAGCATGCTTCTTGGCTGCTCACAGGAAACTGAGCAAGACCTGGCTGAGCTCTTGTGTTTGTAATAGAACTTATCTCCAACTGGACTATGGCATCCAAATTCTGGAAAGCCAGTTTCTGATTGGTTTTTCATCCAGATAAAGCAAGCGATATCTGTGGGTAATCTCTCCTCTGCCTGATTCCCCCCACCCTTGCAGAATGGAGAGATTGGAAAGGAAGGGATTACAAGAGAGTAAGCTGTTTGCTCTTTTACACATCAAAAGCAATGAGATCACTCCAGTAGAGGAAAGGGTCAAGCAAAGGAGAGATTACTTACAGAAATTGCCTACTTTTTTTCTCTTCCCCTCCCCACAAAGCAGAGTGATTGAAGAGAAAGGGATTTCAAGAGAGTAAGCTGTTTGCATAGCGCACCTGCAGCTCCCAGTCCTGGGCTGCTGGCGCGATTGCATTGCTTTTGATGTGTAGAAGAGCAAACAGCTTACTCTTTTGAAATCCCTTCCTCTCCAATCTCTCTGATCTGGAGGGCAGGGCAGGAAAGAAAAAAAAACACAGGCCAACATGTTCTGTCTGTAATGGTAATCATGTGACTGAGGGACACCGTGAAAGTCATAAGTGGTCGTAAATTGGCCATAAAGTTATTTTTTTCAGCACTGTTGTAACTTTGAATGGTTGCTGAATGAGTGGTCGGTAAGTGAGGACTACCTGTACAAATTCACCTGTAACAAGTTCTGTTACACAAAAGCTCAATCAGTTCCTGCTCAATTGCCTATGAACTGCCAAGAAATGCACTACAGAGCAACCACTTCTACCTGTGAAAATGCCAGTCACAACTGCTGGCAAAATGTAAGGATAACAAATAATTACACCACAGCCTATTAGCCCAGAAGCTCATCACTAATGGATTGATGCTAGCTATGAAAGACTTCATTGCTCTATTATCAGAGATAACTTACAGTAGATGCAAGTTATTCATTTCCATGTATACTTTATGGACACATACATTTTTGATGGTACTTATTTGGTGTCCTTCAATAAGACTATACCCTTAAAACAAATAGGACCATTTAGATCTAAATTTATTTATTTATTTATACAATTTGTATAGCTGCTTATCTCAGCAGCAAGCGGCTCTGAGTGGCCTACAACAAGGCTAAAACAATCAATAAATACATTAAAAGATATAAAAGCCAACTAAAACAAAAAAATAGCAGACAAAGGGATGTTAAAAATAACGGAGCCACCTCACCAGCTCACCTGTCCCTTGGGGTCCCCAGGCCTGCTGGCATTACCTGGTCTTGAGGGACCTCTGGAAGCTCAACAGTGATGAGGCCAACCTCACCTCAGAGGGAAAAGTTTCCACAGAGTTGGCACCACAGCAGAAAAGGCCCACCACCTAGGGCTGGCCAGATGTAGCTTCCTAGATGACGGAACTTGTAACATGACCTTTCTGCTGGATCTGGTAGGATAGGCAGATGAAATCAGGGAGAGGCAAATAACCCAATCCCATGCCATGAAGGGCTTTAAAGGTCAACACCAGCACCTTGAATTGGACCCGGAAACAAACTGGTAACCAGTGCAGCTTGCAAGCAGAAACACACATAACTGCTTACACCTCTGCATTTTGCACCAGCTAAAGTTTCTGGATACTCTTCAAGGGCAGCCCCGTGTTATTTCTTATCCTATTAAAAGTTCTGTTAATAAAGAAATAAAATCACTTTTAATCTTAGGGCATGCTATATTCTGCAAATGTTATATATCAGCATATTTTTTACCATAGCATAAATTCAAATAGGTTTAGCAGATATTAAGTCTCATCTACCAGCTGTCAAATAGGGAGGCACCATGCACAGATGAAATAGCCATTAACTGTTTTAGCTGTAGGACAGGAAGCACTTAAAATGCTAACAGCTCTAAATATGGAACATGACTGTGTGGCCTAAAGATTGAAAAAGATTTATGTGTATACATATTCCAAAAAGGAGATCCAAGATCATGCAAATTACTGAAACACTACACTAATTTCTCATGTAAGCAAAGTTTTGCTTACAATCTTACAAAGAAGAATATGCCAAATGGCCAAGCACGGTTCAGAAAAGGCAGAAGGACATGAGAGCACACAGCTTACATAAGATGGATAAGGGGCAAGAAGATATCACAAGAAGTCTTATATTTACTCCATTGATATTAAGCCTAATGGGTACAGCATCCTCAGAAGGAAGTAAGACTGGTGCTTGTCCTTCCTGTATCCCCAGAAATAATTAAAAGAACTCCACTCCCTAACATCTAAGTGTCTCAATCAGATCCTTACTTACAAATCAAACTGAGGAAAAACAGAAGCAGGGTGTTTTCCATTTAATCTCAGCTTCCTTTGTTTAGGTTTTTGAAATGTGTATTGAGATGACACCTTATTGTTCAGAATGCCATAAATCTGCAAGTGAAATTTGGATGATCTTATGCTAATCATTAGAATGGTTATACTATGCAAAAGCATTGGTGAGATATTAAATAAAGTATAGCACTATTAGTACTCAATAATGTGTTTGTATGCATTAAAACCCTTTTAATCACAATTGTATCAAACAGTGATGGTTGTATAATTGTCAGTGTATAACCTGGAATTTTAGTCCCAAAATAAATATTTAGTAATTTCTCTCTTCTGCCTCATTACAAATTGTGGAGTCTTTGGGATTCTCTGAGCTTGGTTGTTTTCTTGCAAACATTTCATTACCCAGCTAGGTAACATCTTCAGTGCAAGAATGGAGTGGGGTTTGCTCTCTGTTTATATGCAGTGGCTTGCCCTGCCAGTGTTGGTGGGTTTGTTTGTTATTTTTCAGGATAGTTCCTTGATTAGGGTATTGTTTACTGCTTGATTGTATGTCTGGTGATAATTTTGGTGTTAATCTCTGCTTATCTGGGTGATGTTTGCTATGAGGAGATGTTCTGTTCTTTGTTTCCTTTTTATTGTCTCTTTTGAATAGTGTGTAGATGTTGTTTATATCTATTGTATATAATTATATCCATCCTGTTGATGGCTGCCTTGTCTGAATACCAAGCTTCCAGGAGCTCCCTCAAGTTTTTTTTAATTTAGCTTGGTCTAGGATGCTGACAGTTTCCCAGTTGAAACTATGGTTAAGTCTGTTCATGTGTTGTGAGATTAAGGAGTTTTCATCATGTCTTCTGACTGCTAGTTGGTGTTCATGGATGCGCTTTGCTAGCCTTCCACCTGTCTGTCCTACATAGTAGTTGTTACAGTCCTTACACTGTATGTTGTAGATGACTCCTGCTTTTCTTCTTGGGCTACTGGGTCTTTTGGTTTCCTTTAGATGTTTTGGAGCGCTTTAGTTGATTTGTTGCTACAGAGATGCCATGTGTTTGTAATAGTCTGTTGGTAGTTTCTGAGACGTTTCTGATGTATGGCAGTGTTATCCTTTTCATAGCTTGTGTTAGTTGTGTTGTAGTAGATTGAGTGGTCAGGAACTTTTTGATAAAGTTGTGTGGATATCCATTTTGTTGGAAGGTGTTGTATAGGTGGTCTGTTTCCTTTTTCTGCTGTTCTGGGTTGCTGCAGTGTGTTTGTGCTTGTTGGAATAATGTTCTTACACAGCTCCTCTTGTGGAAGGTAGGGTTGTTACTTTGGCAATGGAGTATTTGGTTAGTGTGGGTTGTTTTCCAATAGACTTGAATTTCTAATTTGCTGTTGTTTCCTCTGCTGATGAGGATATCCAGGAAGGGTAACATGTTGTTGTTTTCTTCCTCTCTGGTGAATTTTATTCCTTTGAAAATGTTGTTGATAGTTTCATGTGTCTTCTCTAGTTGTTCTTTTTTTTATATAACAATTATAAAACATATATTCTCTTCTATAATTACAAATAAGAATTGGGTGAAAATGTTTGGATGTCTTCTAGGAGCCACATTCAAAGCTCTCTGAAACCACATATACTTTTTAAGTTCTTTTGTTGTTGTTGTTGTAGGAAGCTATTTTTCCTAAGCTAAAAAAGCCCCCAAGGCTATAGCTTTTCCTTGAAGTCACACATGCCTTTAATAACTTTGATCTCCTTTTTCTACACTTTTTTTCTCTGTATAGATTATTGTTGTTTTGGTTTGGAGATTAGAATTGCACAGATTATTCTACGTAAACTCACACCATAGACCATGTGAGGTTATACCATGCATAAAGCATTATGATCTTGGCAGATTTAGTTTCCATTTCTTTCCTAATATTTCCAAGAAAGAATTTGTCTTTTCCATAGTGGCTGCACAAAAGTTTGCTAAACTTTAAGTCCATGTCCATGTCATCCCAATCCTGTGTAGGCAGGATTGAAGCAGGAGACCAGGAGAGTCAGACTGGAAGTCACTTTAGTTTTCTGGCAACTGTAATAGTCCTCCCTCCTTCCCTTCCAACAAACAGGGCCTTTATGCTTTTGTATCACTGCAGCTGCATACATGAAGCCACTTTTGATGGAAGAAACAGACAGACAGACAGACCGACAGACTGAAAGTGACCCTACCCCACAAATTCCTTGCATAGTTCTTTGAGTGCCTTTGAGATAGGTAAATAAAACCCTGTACCTTTCAAAGAGAGTAAATGTGTATGTGAAAGCTATGCCCCTGATTCATCCTGGCCATACAAACAGGCATGAGGGAATGGAGGTCAGCCCTGGAGAGCTATTGTAATGTTGGGAATCTGGTAACTAAACTCGCTTTTTAAATTGCATGGTACAGACCTCTTTTTCGGAAGACAGCCATAATTGTTGTTGTTGTTATTGTACCACTTCCAACTCTTCATGACCCAACGGACACCATTTTGCCCAGAGGGTCTGTCAGTAACAGCTTCCTTGAGTTTTTGTAAGCTTATGCTTGTGTCAGCAGTGATAGTATCTAGCTAATTGTCTTCTGTCAGCTTGTTTTTCAATTGCCTTCCAATTTTCCCAGCATTAGGGTCTTCTTCAATGACTGCTGCTGTCACAGTATGTGTCCAAAATACCTAAACTTTAGCTTCATCATTAGTGCTTCCAGTGAGCAATCTAGCATTGCTTCATCTAGTATTTAATGCTTTGTTTGTCTTATAGTTCAGGGTATTCTCATTTTTCTTCCAGCAGCAGAACTAAAAGGCACTCATTTTCTTTTGTTCCCCTTTTCTGGTAGCCCAGGTTTCATAGCCATACTTTACAATTATGAAAACGATGGTTGCGATTTCTTTGTTGCTAATGTAATGTTGCTACACTTCAGTACTTTGTCTAAATATGATATAGGCTTTCTCCTAAGTAGCATATTTCTTTTTATTTTATGGCTATAGTCACCATCATTGTGGATTTTTGATAATTTCTGTTACTACTTCAACTACTTACCCTCCCTTTTGTATTGAGTTGGCACTGCCTATTGAGATAAACTCAATTTCTGAATTTTGTTGTTGTTCAGTCGTTAAGTCGTGTCCGACTCTTCGTGACCCCATGAACCATATTGCACCAGGCCTTCCTTTCTTTCACTGCCTCCCTGAGTTTGCTCAATTTCATGCTCATTGCTTCAGTGATGCTATCTAGCCATCTCATCCTCTGCCGTCCTCTTCTCCTTTTGCCTTCCATCTTTCCCAGCATCAAGGTCTTTTCCAAAGAGTCTTCTCTTCGCATTAGGTGACCAAAGTATCTGAGCTTGAGCTTCATTATCAATCCTTCCAATGAGCAATCAGAGTTGATTTCCTTTAAGATTGACTGGTTTGACCTCCTAGCAGTCCAGGGGACTCTTAAGAGTCTTCTCCAGCACCACAGTTCAAACGCATCAATTCTTCGACGTTCAGCCTTCTTTATGGTCCAGCTCTCACAGCCATACATTACTACTGGAAAAACCATAGCTTTGACTATCGGGATCTTTGTCGGCAAGGTGACGTCTCTGCTTTTTAATATGCTATCTAGGTTTGCCATAGCCTTCCTCCCAAGGAGCAAGCGTCTTTTAATTTCATGGCTGCAGTCTCCGTCTGCGGTGATCTTGGAGCCCAAATAAATGAAGTGTGTTACTGCTTCCATTTCTACCCCTTCTATTTGCCAGGGATTGATGGGTCCAGATGCCATGATCTTAGTTTTTTTAATGTTGAGTTTCAAGCCAGCTTTCGCACTCTCCTCTTTCACCCTCATCAAGAGGCTCTTTAGTTCTTCTTCACTTTCTGCCATTAGGGTGGTATCGTCTGCATATCTGAGGTTATTGATGTTTCTCCCTGCAATCTTAATTCCGGCTTGTGATTCTTCCAGCCTGGCATTTCTCATGATGTACTCTGCATATAGGTTAAATAAGCAGGGTGACAGTTTACAGCCTTGTCGTACTCTTTCCCTATTTTGAACCAATCGGTTGTTCCATGACCGGTTCTAACTGCTGCTTCTTGGCCCGCATACAGATTTCTCAGGAGACAGGTAAGGTGGTCTGGTATCCCCATCTCTTTAAGAATTTGCCACAGTTTGTTCTGATCCACACAATCAAAGGCTTTTGCATAGTCAGTGAAACAGAAGTAGAAGCTTTTCTGGAACTCTCGTGCTTTCTCCATGATCCAGCAAATGTTGGCAATTTGATCTCTAGTTCCTCTGCCTCTTCGAAACCCAGCTTGTACATCCGGTAGTTCTCGGTTCACGTACTGCTGAAGCCTAGCTTGTAGGATTTTGAGCATAACCTTGCTAGCATGTGAAATGAGTGCAATTGTGCGATAGTTTGAGCATTCCTTGGCATTGCCCTTCTTTGGAATTGGAACGTAAACTGACCTTTTCCAATCCCGTGGCCACTGTTGCGTTTTCCAAACTTGCTGGCATATTGAGTGCAGCACTTTAACAGCATCGTCTTTTAGTATTTTAAATAACTCAGCTGGAATACTGTCATCTCCACTAGCTTTGTTTTTAGCAATGCTTCCTAAGGCCCACTTGACTTCACTCTCTAGGATGTCTGGCTCAGGGTCAGTGACCACACCAGCATGGCCATCAGGGACATTAAGATCTTTCTTGTAGAGTTCTTCTGTGTATTCTTGCCACCTCTTCTTAATCTCTTCTGCTTCTGTTAGGTCCCTGCCTTTTTGGTCCTTTATCATGCCCATCTTTGTCCTAAAGGTTCCTTTGATATCTCCAATTTTCTTGAAGAGATCTCTAGTCTTCCCCATTCTATTGTTTTCTTCAATTTCTTTGCATTGTTCATTTAAGAAGGCCTTCTTATCTCTCCTTGCTATTCTCTGGAAATCTGCATTCAGTTGCTTATATCTTTCCCTTTCACCCTTGCTTTTCGCATTCCTTCTTTCCACAGCTATTTGTAAAGCCTCGTCAGACAGCCATTTTGCCTTCTTGCATTTCTTTTTCTTTGGGATGGTTTTAGTTGCTGCCTCTTGTACAATGTTACAGACCTCTGTCCATAGTTCTTCAGGCACTCTGTCTACCAAATCTAATCCTCTAAATCTATTCATCACCTTCACTGTGTACTCACATGGAATATGATCTAAGTCATACCTGAGTGGTCTAGTGGTTTTCCCTACATTCTTCAATTTAAGCCTAAATTTTGCAGTAAGAAGCTCATGATCTGAGCCACAGTCAGCTCCTGGTCTTGTTTTTGCCGTCTGTATAGAGCTTCTCCATCTTTGGCTACAAAGTATGTAATCAATCTGGTTTCGGTATTGACCATCCGGTGATGTCCATGTGTAGAGTCGTCTCTTGTGTTGTTGGAAAAGAGTGTTTGCTATGACTAGCTTGTTCTCTTGACAGAACTCTATTAGCCTTTGCCCTGCTTCATTTTGTACTCCAAGGCCAAACTTGCCTGTTATTCCGATTACTCCTTGACTTTCTACTTTAGCATTCCAATCCCCTATGATGAAAAGGACATCTTTTTTTGGTGCTAGTTCTAGAAGGTGTTGTAGGTCTTCATAGAACCGGTCAACTTCAGCTTCTTCGGCATCAGTGGTTGCGGCATAGACTTGGATTACCGTGATGTTGAATGGTTTTCCTTGGATACGCACTGAGATCATTCTGTGGTTTTTGAGGTTGTACCCCATTACTGCCTTTCCCACTCTCTTATTGACTATGAGTGCAACTCCATTTCTTCTAAGGGTTTCTTGCCCACAGTAGTAGATATAATGGTCACCTGAATTAAATTCACCCATTCCCGTCCATTTCAGTGCGCTGATTCCCAAGATGTCGACGTTCAATCTTGTCATCTCATGTTTGACCACATCCAGCTTGCCTTGGTTCATGGATCTTACATTCCACGTACCTATACAATATTGTTCTTCACAGCATCGGACCTTCTTTTCGCTTCCAGATACATCCACAGCTGAACGTCCTTTCGGCTTTGGCCCAGCCGCTTCACTCTTTCTGGAGCTACTTGGAATTGCCCTCCGCTCTTCCCCAGTAGCATATTGGACCCCTTCCGACCTGAGGGGCTCATCTTCCGGCGTCATATCTTTTAGCCTTTTAACATTGTCCATGGGGTTTTCTTGGCAAGGATACTGGAGTGGGTTGCCATTTCCTTCTCCAGTGGACCACATTTTGTCAGAACTCTCTGTCATGACCTGTCCGTCTTGGGTGGCCCTGCACGGTATAGCTCATGGCTTCACTGAGTTACACAAGCCCCTTCGCCACGACAAGGCAGTGATCCATGAAGGGGCAATTTCTGAATACTGAGCAGCAAACCATATTTTTCATTCTCTTTTTTCAGCTTCAACAAAAGATTTGCCTTGCTTTCAGCCATCAAAGTAGTATCTTCAGCATATATGAAGTGTTTGATGTTTCTTCCACCATTTTAATTTCCATTTCTTTTCTTCTAATTCAGCAATTCTCATAATATATTCTGCATATAAATTAAATAAATTATAGTTATAAACAGTTATATAACCTTGTGCTATGTTTTCTATACTTCTTTACAAACTTCTTTTATCACTTTATCATCTTGTAAAATTTTAAACAGATCTGTGGTATTGATTAAACTTCTGCAGTGTTGTTGTTGGCAAGGTTTTTTAGGGTTCATTTAACTTCACTTTTCAGAATGTCTGGGTCTAGTTCAGTGATCTAATATTCATATGAATTATTACTTTTAGGATCCTTTGCTATAGATTTTCCATACAGGTTGCCAATGTCTATTTGGCATTTGGTTTTCTTGGCAGAATACTGGAGTGAGTTGCCATTTCCTTTTCTCATGGATCTATTTAGTCTCAGCCATGTCCTGTCCTTCATGGTTGAGCCTTCAAGAAGCATAAACTTGTGATAATGTAGCTCATGGCATAATTGGGAGATGTAAGCCCACTACAATGTAACAATGTAACAATTCCTGAAGGGCTCCAAAAAACTAAGTGGAACTTAGAATTCAGCTCCAATTAATTTAATTTTAATTTAATTTGATTTAATTTAATTAGAATACTTAAATCCATGAAATATAATTATTTCCTATTCGGAAATATTTCCGAATATTTCCCCATTCTTTCAAATTAACAATTATAATGTGAAAACAACTACATCAGAGTTAGTCTAGGCTAGCCAAGTTCCCTTTGAAATGTTAGTCTTCTACATGTCAAGATTCTGCTTTTTATACTGAAGAATATTCAATAATGCATATTTCTAGCTAGGAAGTCAGTGCTTTTCATAAAGTTATTTCAAAAATATTTCAAAATATGTTATATACAATTCAATAAAGGCTTACTTAGTAACTTAAAGTATTCACAAATAAAACTTAAGTAAATAAACATTGTAGTGCCACATTTCATAGTCCTTCTGTTAACATATATAAAAGAGGAAACTCTTTAGAAAATGATAGGATTGTGGGCACTTCCAGCCAGAATTATGGCAAACTAAACATCTCCAAAGGGGTGGGGACAACATTGTGGCGGAGAATGGCAGCCAGAGGCTGAATGCTGGCTACTGAAGTCTCCCTGGATAAAGGAGAGATTGTGAGATTACCCACTTGTACTCCGGGTGGTTACTTCTCATAGGTAAACTGCAGAAATGGAAGTTTTTGAAGTCTGCTCATGAGTCAAGCAGCTGGGAGTAGAGGGATTCCATATAAGTTTGCAATCATGGTGTAGCCTATATGGACACAAAGTTAAGCCAAACCTAATTTCTTAATCACTTTGGATTTAATTAATTTACAGCTAAAGCACTGAGTGGCAGGAAAAGATTCCACTTGGTGAGTTATCATTTTTTCTGGATTACAAAGCAATTTAAAAGGGGGGGGGGCTTTAAAGACTTAAGAACTTCTGGCAAAAAGCTTAACAAGGAATTGAACTAAGAAACTTTAAAATGGTTAAAAGGGACAATTATGTTGAAAGATTATTTTTTAGTGAAAGTGCTTTTGAACAAATTGAACTAAATTAAATTAGACAAATGAACTGGACCTTTGTGGGAATGTTTTTTTGTTGTTGTTGTTTATTGTTAAAGGCTGCAGACAATTGATGGATTTTACAAAACAAAAGATAAGCGTAATATGAGCCAGTCTGTGATGTTGACCATAACTATGGACTGCAGCTACAGAATGCCACTGGAGACAAAAGTATTAAAAGCACAGAAAGACAAAAGATCAAAAAAAAAAAAGGGGGGGTTGCCTTTTTCTTTTCCCTTGTATGAGACTCTTTCATAATGGCAACTACTCAAAAAGCAGCAACAATTGAGTGGAGGAGGGATCATTAGAGCAACCTGCACAGAAAGGAATTATGCCAGATTTGCTGCAGAAATTATTTGAGCAAATGGGTAATAGAAGCACTTGATACTAAATTGAAAGCTTTTGAAAAAAGAATGGATGAAAGACTTGTAAAGATGAAAGAGGAGATGAAAGAAGAAGTTAAGAAGATGGAAAGTTCTGTAAAACAAATGTCTGTAGAGATAAAACAATGACAAAGTGGAAATTTTAGAGAGCAAGACAGAAGTCATACATAGAGAGCTAGAAAGAGAACTAGATAATCTGGCTCTATCAGAATTGAGAGAGAAGGAATTTTGCTTGAGATTTAGAACAATCCCAGAAGCTTCTGATGAAGATATTACAGAAAGTATTATTAAAGTCTTGGCAATTTTTTTGAATTGGGAAGAGGAGGATACAGAGGCATAAACTGAAGTTTGTAGAATAAATTCAAGATTTGCAACAATAAGAAATGTTCCAAGGGATATTTTGGTACACTGTGTCAGGAAGAAAACAAGGGATCATGTTTTGCAGAAGCATTTTAATATGAGACTGAAGGTTGATAATACAGATATAATTGTCCTTAAAGAAATTCCTATCAGAATTTTACATAAGAGAAAAGAGTATCTTTTTTTTGACTGAAAGGTTAAAGCAGAAAAAGATCCCATTTTGATGGAGCAAAGTAGAAGGTGTGATTTTTACTGTTAAACAGCAGAGATTTCAATTGAATTCTGTTCAAAAGGTGAGATAATTTCTAGAAAAATTCAAAGAAAAATTGGAGGAGACTCAGATGGAGGTGCCATAGGAGATTACACAAAAAATCCAACAAAAGTAACAAGAAACTGAAGGGATAATATTGAACTAGGTACTACTGGTATTGATTTTTCTAAAATTTTGGCTTGATTATGGATTACAAATGTCTAATATAAATGGAACAAGAGCTCCTCAAAAGTGAAAAAAAATCATTATCTGAAAAAGTTTAAACAAGATATTATCTGCCTACAAGAGATACATATTAGGAAAAAAAAGATATATTTGATTTATAAAAAATTGGGTGAAGAATTTATTTCAGCAGGAACCAAAAAAAAAAGAGACCAAGAGGTAAATTTATAATTGTACTTATAACTGCTATGAAGAAAATTGGAAGCTATTTCTTTGTATTTTGTTTCTCCCTTTGCTTTTGTACTTTTAGCTGTTTCTTTGATTTTTTTCTTTTTCTTACTCTATATTAGTTTCTTAAACTTTTTATTTAAAGTTTTAATAAAATTATATTTTAAAAAAAGAAAATGATAGGATTTGCAATTCTGGATAAGGCCTGTACGTCCCCCCCACCCCTGCTCCATTCACCCTTCCCCTGCCCCATTTAGAGAGTTTTCAAATGCATCTTTGGAAGATTTACTGGGAGAAATGAAGTTTTAAACTGGACTGTTATACATGGATAAATGAAATGCCCATAAATTAAAAAAACAAAACAAAACTTTAGTTTGTCTGATGATGAGCAGATCAGTTCTGTCATTACCAATAAACTGAGTGTGTTGGGTGCCATAAGGATTAACCAATTAAAATGTAAAACTGATAGAAACAAAGAGAAACAGGGAATATGTCTTCATTCTTTTGCATGTTTTGTTGTATCATAGATTTATGAAACAGACCCAGGGAAAAATGGACATGGAAGAAAAAGGAAAAAGAAAGAAGTAATGGGTGGAGGGGGGAGAGAAAGTATGACTCATGTATGAAAACTTTTAAAAATATCATTTTCTTTTAACAGAATGAATGAAAAGTGGATAAGGAAGTAATATATGGAAGCTACTTCAAAGAGAGTAAAAAGATGTATTTGTTTAATACTTATTTGTTTGTTTGTTTGCTTATTTATTGCTGTCCATTCCAGAAGACTGGAGTCCAAGATTACAGAGTACAACTGAAGAGTGTGGAGGTAGTATAGTTCAGGAAGTATGAAAAATAATGTTTAATACAATGATAAAGTAAAAGAGACCATGAATGAGAAACAGTGCATATAAGAGGAAGATGTACACTATGTACAGAGAGAAAAAATAGTTGCAAAGAATGTAATCTATGACAGCAAGGAAAAGAAAAAAAATGTGGAAGTGGTAGGTGCATACAATAGAGTAAATGAGATTAAAATACATATGATTTGAGATAAAACTGAAATGAATTTAGTATGGGAATAATAATCATGTTGAAGAGTGGAACTGAAACAAATGCTATAAATGTTAAGGTTCAAAAATGATGAAGCAATGTGAGAATGTTGAAAAATAGTAGGATTGCTGCTATAGATGGTGTCACTTGGAAAATGTGAAAATATGGATATTTGCTTAAGGAGTGGCTCTGAGACATATTAACATGAATATGAAGATTATATCTCAGCTTGACAATTAAAGTAATGTAATTGCTGTCAGCTATATTCCAAGGGAAAGGTAGAAAGAATGAATGCAAAAACTACAGGGTAAGTGTGCCTGGGAGGGTGCTGGCAGAATTCAGAAAGGATGCAAGGCTGACTATAAGCAAAATTTGGGAAGTGCAGAAAACATGCAGACAAGATTTTTGAAAAAGAAATGGGCTAATGACACCACTGTTAGATGTACTCAAAATTAACTGAATTACCATACCCCAAAAGTGCTCATTAATAGTTTCACCTCAGCTTGGAAGAAAATATCAAGTAGAATGCCACAGAACACTGTCCTGGCCCTGTGCTGTTCACCAGTTTTCTGGGAGAAGAGGGGGTTGTACATGTATCAAATTTGTGGGTGACAGAAAGCTGGGGTGGGGAGTGGGGCTAATATTTAATATAAAAGATACAAGACTCAAAAAGAACTAGACAGGCTTGAACAGTGGCCTGAAATGAATAGGATGGAATTGAACAAGGAGAAACATCAAGTTTTATATCTGGGTAGGAAAAAAGAGAGGCATAAGTATAGAATGGAGAAGGCCTAGCTTAGTATTAGCAGAAGTGAAAGGAATCTGCAGTATAATTTTAGATGTTATAGTACAACAAAATGTAGAGAATCAAGTTGAAAATAAAATAGGAACTGCAACAGAAACATTTGTAGGGCAAAATATAGAGAATTTCTTTTGATTTCATTAAGTTATTCCAGATAAATATTCTGTGGAGCTAAAAATAGTTAATGGATAAACTATCCCTGAAATAAATATTTTAGTTCTTACATCAGACCCTATGCAATCAGTAATTCTTCTTAATAATAGAATGAGAATTGACTTAAGGATAAATTATAATGCAAATAGCTCCTCTCTCCCCAATCTGTTTTTTTTTCCCCAAATAGTCATGTTTGTTTGGCTGAGTAATTAGAAACTCATGGAATTTAGCTGCAAAATTATGATTATTGTTCATCCATAGATTTTAAAGAAGCTGAATCACACTGAAGATACAGATATCATTACAGATTAGGGATTGGGTTGTCTTTAACATTATGATTTATGTCTTCTGGCACATTGACTTATTTCAGTGATTGAAATGGCTCTGTCATTACAAAACCAATAGCACAGAAAATAATTAAGTTAAGGTTCTTTAGTGACTTGGTAGAGCCACCCAAAATTTCAAAGACCATGTAGGCAGAGACTTTTGTTAAGGAGTCAGCTCACTAATGCAGCAAAATTAACACTGAGATTATATTACTTGGAACATAAAAACCTGCCTTATAACAAGTCAGCCTACTGGTCCATCTAAATAACGATTGACAGTGTTAGGCAAGGATTATCCTGCAGAGACAAATGAGTAATTTAGATATTTGAACTCAGCAGTGTTTAAAAGAATCAATATGGAAATTTTGAAATACCTCCAAAATGGAAACTACATAGGCCTTTCCCAACAATGACTGTCAAGGCAAGTTTATACACGCACACAGATGCACACATGTGCACACACACATACATGCGTACACATACATGCGTACACATACATACACATACACATACACTTACATAACCAGCAAACTTCACTCTTCTACTGTATGCACTGCTAACGTTGCTTAGCCTGGTAACAAAATTCTGAAGAAAAACAACCAAGCTCAGGGAACAAGAAGAATTTCCGATATAGGCTGATTTTAAAACGTGAAGAAAATACTGGAAAAGAATTCCAGCAACTGCTGTGTATCAAATATACAGTAAGTTTTGTGTATATTGGATTCAGTGTTTAAATTCTTTTAGTGCTTTCTCCTACCCACTCTTTGTAAAAGGCTAGAAGTTACTTTTTTTGTGGGGAGGGGAAGGGGCAGTTTCCGTCTATTTTTATTTTGCAAACAGCCAGATCTGGTATCAGGCTGTTTGCTTTTGACTATCTGATTTTGATTATGTGCCATCAAACTGGTTTCGACTCTTAGCGACCACATAGATAGATTTTCTCCATGACAACCGGTCCTTAACCTGGTCTTCCAGTGGTGTACTCATTGCTGCTGTAACTGAGTCCATCCACCTTGCTGCTGGTCGTCCTCTTCTTCTCTTTCCTTCCACCCTTCCCAGCATTAGAGCCTTCTCCAGAGGGAAAGGTCTTTGCATAATGTGTCTGAAGTAGGTTAACTGTGCTTTGCCGTTTGTGCCTTGAGTAAGAAGTCTGGGGTGATTTGTTCAATGATCCTTTGTTTGTTTTCTTGGCATGGGATTCTCAGGAGTCTTCTCCAATACCAGAATTCAAAAATATCAATACTCCTTTTATCCTGCTTCTTCAAAGTCCAGCTTTAATTTCTGTAGAGTGTCATAAGGAATATTGTTGCCTGCACGATTCTGTTCTTCGTAAGTAAAGATACATCATGGCATCTGAATATTTGACCATCTATATCCTACCTAATGACAGCAGGAAGCAGCAACTTGAAGCAGATTAGTAATCCACTGAGAGGCAACAAGGTGGCATATTTTAAGAATGGGCACAGATACATTTGTGACTTTGGGCCTGAAAAGTTGCCACAATACCCTTTTTAGCAATGACTGATGTTACATCAGAATTATACAAATGTAGTAATGATCTCAGACTTATCGCAAGGGCAAATCCTGTAAATGGAGCAACTTACAAATACTCAAAGCAATTTCCCTTTAAATATTTATCCTGAACCATCTAATAAAGGTATTTTTTATTTTTATAGAAATGTGTGTTTCTCAGCTAGTGATGTGACTGAACCATTGTTGAACAAGGACATCGTTACTGTAAATTGGAGGGGCAACATGCTATTCTGACACTTTTATCCATTACTCCTGTGCCAATGGCAAGAGCAGTTTTCATCTCTGAGACTGCCTGATCCTTTGCAGAAAATGCCTATCTCACTTAAAAAAATAAGCAAGCAAACTACTGAGATTTTGTGTTGAGATATTTTGTCATTTTCACCTCAGTGAAAAATGACACTTCAATTTTCATTTATACCTGGGGAATGCATGAGTGAAAAATCTAGCTCCATTTGAGACTTTTTTTCAAAGTGCTTTTTGAAACACTAACTACATTAGTATTGTCAGATGCAGGTATTGCAAAAGAAAACATTTTATGTTCATACACGTTCTCTTTTTAAAATACAAGCTCTCTCTCGATACATATATTGGTATGTTTAAAGTATCCGGGAAATATTGGTCCCCAAATCATATTAGATAGTGAAGATACAGAGCTTTATTCAAAGCGATAGATGGTGTCAGTTTTCAAAAAATATTGAGCCATATCCATAGTATCTCTTTTTCAACAGATCCTTGGGAATCACAGAATTCTCAGACCTTGCCAACCAAAAGCATACTGAGAGCTTACACCCCTGATTCCCTCAACTGGAAAGATTTAGATGGCAGTAATAATCAATTTGAGTAATGACAACAGGAACTCAGTGGGAAAGGGAGGGAGCAGAGCCTTAGAAGCACCAGAGAAATGGTGAAGGATGACCTAAGAAAAATAGGACGTTATACCATAAATAACAGAAAATATGAAAAAGTATATTGCCATTGATATGAACTGTCAAAGATAACTCAACCTTAGTGGAAGATGAGGATTACCTTTATTTAAGGATCAACTATTGTTTAGAAGGATGCCAAGTTTTTAAGTCCTAGAGCAAAAAATATCTAGCCCACCTTTAATATTCCATTGAGAGAAGGCTACATAGATTTTGTAGGATTGTCCCTACTCTATACAGTCTACAAACAAACAGCTGCAGAGAACTTTCACCTTTTAATCTCTTTTACTATGCATCTCTTATGCGCTTGCTCTCATACTCTTGTGTGTGCTCTCTCTCTCTCTCTTTTCTTTTTGTAGTGGAGCCCATTGAATGGAATAATGGCTGGGAAAAATATTTCCTTTACATTTCATAAGACTTTCTTTTCTAATTACAGAAGCTACAGTCAATGAAGATCAATTTCAGGAAGGTCAGAAGAGTAAGAATAGGTACATAGTGTGTCGATCTATTAAAAGTCAATGAAGCAGATGTAATAAATACATTCTAAGAAGTTGCACTCTTTAACATATGGAAGCAATAGTCTGAAAGTAACCCAGAACCTCAAGCATATAAACTAGTCTGGCATCATATTCTAGTTTTCTTTGTCTTCATTCTCTGGTCCTGTATCCTCTCCTTCAGGAAATATTATATAGTTTTGTGATTTTTCACCCCGACATCTGAAAATGATGCCTGTTTTTGTTCCTGATACTACGGTGGCTACAATCTTGTAATGATAAATTCAGCCACAGTGTTTCACCTGGACAGCTTGTTCTGTTCTCAGTGACAGGTTATGATTACTGTTTCCATTCTGTCTCCTGTTCAGACAGAAATCCTAGTATTTCTATGTCACGATGGCCATCTTGACAAGGATAACTATTCTCTGCCAAGGCAAACTGATAGCAGATCTGATTCATTACATGTTGCTTTTGAGTAGTTCCATGGACATTTTTAGCGGTAACCCTGAGAAAGTAATTTAAGGACTACAACCTAAGACCCAGATGTATCAGATGTTAGCCTGTTTTAACTCCATGAAATGAAATTTCTGATTGCACATAAGCAGTCTTTACGACGACTAAAATAAGAAAGGAAGACAGCACAATTTTGCATCACCTGTGGCCAGTTTGCTGTGAGCCAGACAATGACAGGAGCAGTGAGACATATTCAGAGGATATACTAACCATGCCCCAGAATTATCCTGCAGTTAATAATTTGTCACTTAAGAGCAGCAAAATTGTTGCTCTATTTTAAATTGAAATACACTGCATGATGTACTTTGCACTTAGAAGCAATTTCCCAGGTAAAGAAGTTTCAATTGCCAATAGATTCCAATGAAGAAAAGTAAAAGTAAAAAATAGTACATGGATAGCAAGTACAAGCATATCTTTCTGAACTTAATCCAGGGGTAAGAGAATAGAGGGGAAGTGGGAGAAGCCAAACAGAGGGCAGAAACCTAGAGTGACTGAAACCCTGAACAGATGCATTTTACAAAGCAACATACTGCTGATAGCTGCTTATATTTATAAAATTTGTTTGTTGCAGGAAACCACTAAAGATATATAAACAACTGAATATATAAGAGTTTAATAACTTGCATACACACATAAGCAGAAGGGGAAAGTAAAAGCTGATATAGATTAGAATTTGAACCCTCCCATCCTACCCCATTTGCTTTTTTTTTTTTTTAATTAGAGTTTCCCCATAAAATATGTTGCTCTGTTTAATTTCTATCATCTTCCACTTCACCACAGCAGCAAGACTAAAATCTGTGGAGGGTAAAGAAGCCTTTGGAGAAAATACATAAACATATGCAGACTCCCTTTGGCATCTCTTTTTGTTTAAATGCATTTGGCCCATCATGGAGCATTTTCAGCTTGATTTATTCACTTACCAAATGGTAATCCAGAAGATGGCAGACATGCATGATGAAGGAAGGAAGGGGAGAATTATCTAATCTAATCTTTCTCCCTCCTATATGATCTGTCAACATAGGGCTCAGTGTGACAACAGAGAATCCATGTGGCACAGGGCTGAATGTGTCCCTTGCCCTAATTCTTACTTTTCTTTGTGCTAATGGGCTTTACAAGTACAGGATCTAACTATATTATTATCCAGATGAGATATCTGAAGTATTCAGCAAATATTGCTTCATGACATGGCCAGTCCTAGATACATTTGACTATGTGTCAGTTCTCTTTTGCACATTCAGATGAACACATACAGATTGAGTACAGATTCTGCTGCTGTCATCTTCTTTCTCTACATATTGAATATCTGGGAAAAAAGTTTTTTTTTCACCAAATCAGATCAACTGGTTTGGCCTGTATGAACTGTTATTTTGGGCCTTGAATGTCTCTGGTACTAGAAGTCCCAACCCATGTTCACAGAGCAGAGTCCACTGATGATATAAAATGGAAGTAACAAGATTCACAACAACAACAACCACCAGGATTTGATAAAATTATACTCCTTTTAAAAAATTAGCTACAGGTATACCCTGCCATTACCCATCTTAGAAGCTATTTGTTTTATTTGTCTTTGTTGGATGACTATTGTAGGGAAAGATTTCTATGATGGGGTTATGGCTGAAATAAAACAAATTTATTTTTAGGACATCCCCTCTATCCCTGAGGATGTGACAGAGACTAGATCGGGAGTCCCCAAACTCTTGACCCCTTCATGAAATTTCAAATTGTTCATTGACTCCCAAACATTTATTATATGAATGTAATTTAATACATATTACTTTAATTGATAGTACTATGAATAATAATAATAATAATAATGACAACTCAAGCCCACTATTGTCGGTGGCTAACCATCCAACCCTGGGTAATGCTATCCTCACTTTCAGGACAAAGGACTGGTGTGGAACTCTACCAAAACCCCCATTGACTTTCCATCATTTGTCAACCACCTATTGACCGCCAGATATTTATTGACCCCTTGGATAGTCCCATCGGATATTGACAGATTCAGGGAACTCTGGATTAGATCCAGCTTCTCCATTTGCATAATCCCATAATACCTAAGGAAACTATTCCCTTCCCAGAACAACTCCCCCCAATCCTTTCGTTGCCAAAAAGAAAGAAGTATTGCTTATCTTAGCAAAGGCAGAATGAAATTGACTAGAGCAGCAGAAATCTGCCCCATGTAAAATTGTCTAAGGAAAAAGTCAACAGTGTAACTTAGCAAAACTGCAAACAGTATGTAATTTGGAGCTGATTCCATTAACATTCCATTGCTTGTTCGCAAGGATACAATAGCTATTTCCAGCTCTGCTGCCATCTCTAAAAAGCAAGGTTTTTTCCCCTTAAACAACTTTTCTTAAGTAAACAAAACTTATTTTCCTTCTGTGATCCTAAAATCCTGACAAGCAAATCAGAGCCCTAGAATTTCCCACTTCATAATTCAAAATTTTTATAAAAGGTCTTATTTTATATTGTTCTATTGTTCTCTGATCCTTCTTTCTGTAAGGTGGAACCAAATGATCTTTGCTTCAGTAAAATGTATGATCTTCTTTCTCAGAGGCAAGCTCAATTTTTCACCTTCCATGACAATGGCATTTAGTTTTTTTAAGGCTTGATGTACTCAGGGATTCCAGGTTTTCCTCTGATAGGAAGAGGCAGGGGGTCTAACATAATAATTTCAGTTATGCGGTAATTTAGAAACCTTGTAAGAAATTTGTTTTCCTTCTTTCTCCAGTGCTTCACACAGGGATAATTCTCATTCACTAGATAATGTTAATTTTGTCATTCTTAACTTAAGCAATGCATGTGGCAAGGCATGACGCTGATAGGTTTAATAGTAATTTTCCCCCCATGATTTTCACATCATAACCACAGGAAAGGAAATTGTAAATGAAATACACCACAATGTATACAGCGCTGTTTTCATTTAAACCATTATTCAATTAGTATATATTTAATCATTGCTTGACTCCAATTTTAAGAAACACTTAACATTGGTTCTTCCATGGAACTTTGTTTCTACTACAAAAATAGTAATAATTATTGCTGAGATTTAATATATTCTGAAAGCATTGGTACTGACAGGCAGCTTAAGGTTTTTGTCTTTTGGGGGACTCTTTTATCTATTGCCTTTCTCCGGAGAAATCCATATGGATTAATAGGGAGACCAAGAAATATTTTAGCTGCACCCAGTGAAATATGGGGGCACTACTTTTGACTCACCTACTTTAATCCTGTTTCCCCCATTTTTGTCACCTCTAGAAATCACTGATACAGTGCTTGGAAAACAGTGTAGTGTAATTTTTTACAATGTGTGTGTGAGGGCAGGGGATGGAAAACAGGTTTGAATGCTTAGGTATAAAGAACCCTCAACCGCCATACCTACTTCAGAAAAAATGCTGAAAGTCCCCGTCCTGCCCATGTCAATACAATTGTGATATAATTGCAGTGCCCACCATGACCCTGGTTTCACTGGTTTATATATTTACAGTACTGTGCAAAAGTTAAGTGTGAAAAAATGCTGTAAAGTAAGAATGCTTTCAAAAATATATATTGTAATTGTTTATGTTTATCAACGTACAAAATGGAAAGTGAGCAAATAGAAGAAAAACCCAAATCAAATCAGTATTTGGTGTAACCACCCTTTGCCTTCAAACCAGGATCAATTCTTCTAGGTACACTTGCACATAGTTTTTGAAGGAACTCAGCAGGTAGGTTGTTCCAAACATCTTGGAGAACTAACCACAGATCTCCTGTGGATGTAGGCTGCCTCAAATCCTTCTGTCTCTTCATGAAATCCCAGACAGACTTGATGATGTTGAGATCAGGGCTCTGTGGGGGCCAAACCATCACCTCCAGGACTCCTTGTTCTTCTTTACACTGAATATAGTTCTTAATGACATTGGCTATATGTTTGGGGTCATTGTCCTGCTGCAGAATAAATCTGGGGCCAATCACACGCCTCCCTGATGGTATGGCATGATGGATAATTATCTGCCTATATTTCTCAGCATTGAGGACACCATTGATCCTGACCAAATCTCCAACTCCATTTGCAGAAATGCAGCCCCAAACTTGCAAGGAACCTCCACCATGCTTCACTGTTGCCTGCAGACACTCATTATTGTACCACTCTCCAGCCCTTTGGCGAACAAACTGCCTCCTGCTACAGGCAATTATTTCAGATTTTGACTCATCAGTACAGAGCACCTGCTGCCATTTTTCTGCACCCCAGTTCCTATGTTTCGTGCATAGTTGAGTCACTTAGCCTTGTTTCCACATCGGATGTATGGCTTTTTGGCTGCAATTCTTCCATGAAGACCACTTCTGGCCAGACTTCTCCGGACAGTAGATGAGTGTACCTGGGTCCCACTGGTTTCTGCCAGTTCTGTGCTAATCACACTGCTGGACATCTTCTGATGTCGAAGGGAAGTAAGCATGATGTGTCTTCCATCTGCTGCATTAAGTTTCCTTGACGGACCACTGCATTTACAGTCCTCAACGTTGCCTGTTTCTTTGTGCTTCTTCAAAAGAGCTTGAACAGCACATATTGAAAGCCCAGTCTGCTTTGAAATTTTTGCCTGGAAGAGACCTTGGTGATGCAGTATAACTACCTTGTGTCTTGTTGCTAAGCTCAGTCTTGCCATGGTGTATGACTTGTGACATGAAACTGTCTTCCACAACCTCACTTCAGTAGCAGAGTTTGACTGTTCCTCACCCGGTTTTGAGCCTCCTATGCAGCTGTTTCTGTTTCAGTTAATGACTGTGTTTCAACCTACATATGAAATTGATGATCATTAGCACCTGCTTGGTATAATTGGTTAATCATACACCTGACTCTAATCCTACAAGATCCCTGACTTTGTGCAAGTGTACAAAGTGTGCAAGTGTAAGAATTGATGCTGGTTTGAAGCCAAAGGGTAGTCACACCAAATATTGATTTTAGATTTCTCTTCTGTTTGCTCACTTTGTATTTTGTAAATTGATAAACATAAACAACTACAATATATATTTTAAAAGCATTCTTACTTTACAGCATTTTTTCACATGTGCCTAAAACTTTTGCATAGTATTCTGTGTGTGTGTGTATCAATAAAACAATTTTTTAATGACTGCCAGCCACCAAAAGATTAACCACTTCTGGTCTAACAGCACTATCAGAATGGCATATACAGAATAGCATATACATATATACAGTTTCCGTAAGCTCTCAGAGAACTGAGATACAAGTGATACATTGTCATGCCTCTTAGGCGGGGCATAAATTTCCCTGTTTTTAGACAGCGTATATCCTGTGTGGTATTTTCAGGTACAAAGAACATCAGGAGACACTGCATGACTGGTTTCATCCTTATTGGAAGTCTTCCTATGCAGGGAGACATATGTCAGTCTGAGAGCCTAAGGGAAGGTGGGCTGTATATACCATTGTGATAGTGATTCTGGGTATACCTTCCTGCATCTGCTGAGCTCCAGGACCTGGATAGTTTCTACAGCTAAAGCTACATAGTTATTTAAAGCTTAAGGGCATGAGTTCAATTCCTGGTAAAGGGTTTGAACCCCATAAAATAACTTCTGGCTACCCATATCTGAAGAATCCGAGTCAAGCAATACCTTATAGTGGTCAGTGTAACCATTTCTGATCTAGATTGACTCACAGTGGCTTTTCACGGGTCAGCTTCAGGTAGCTCTGCCACTTAACTAGAGTTATTTCCCACATGGCTGTGTGTTTCCCTTGCTTACTGAACTAAAAGTAAATCTATATGCATCCAAAGTTTGCATTTCTGGTACACTGGAAAGTGGTGGACTAAGAATCTAGCAGAGAAAATTTCCACCATTGAATACTATCTGTACTCAAGAGTAGATTATACTAAGCTAGATGGACAAATAGTTAAACATTACATAAGGAAAATGTCAGAAAGAGTTAGATAATATCTTTTCCTACTAACACGTTTTATTAAAAGGCGTAAGCTTTCACGAGCTGCAGCTCACTTCATTAGCTCCATTTGTTAGTTGGTAAAGGTGCTATCAGCCTCCTTATTTCTGACTACTATAGACTAACACTGCTATTCTCCTACAATGTCTATAATATAAGGAAGATACTTATGCCTGTTGCTGTTGTTCTTGTTAAAAAGTAAATGGATAACATTTTTCAGATTATGTTGAACAGTTCAAAAATCAATTGCCTATGGTTGTCAGAGGTAGCTAACAAAAGAGGGATATTAAGATTTGTGCAAGGTACAAACATTGTATGTGCCAAGATGATCCTAAATGTGACACCATTATTGATGAGGAGTTGGAGTGGAGAAAAAAAGCAGATCAGTGTAAAAGCTCCAACTCAATGGAACAGTTCCTTCTCATCCTTAGAGTCTTTATGATTACCTAGCCCAAACTCATCTACTGATATTTTTGCTTCTTTTTTCTCAAGCTAAGAGACAAGAATCTGGACTGTATCACCAGCTGTGTGGGTGCCGTAAAAATTGTTTCATATCTGTTTGCACATAGTCTTGCTATAATGTATTTGTGTTTGGAGGTTAGTTAAATACAATTCCAGTTTTAAATACAGTCCTCATTTTCTAGAAATTAAGCAGCTAAAGCTTCACTTTAATTTAATGATCACATTTCATTTCCATGCTAGATCTTAATGACCATTATATCAAGCAAAAAATGAATAATTTATTAACAGTTTTAGCTAAAAATAAACAAGTTTTTAATGAGTTTCTTTTAACAAAATCTCCAGCATACACACATATTTAATCAACTGTCTACACTTTTTGATGCATATAAAATTGCTCATAGGTGAACTGTGTCCTTCACAGCCCATTAATGATACCATTGGAGATCCTTTACTGGAACTTTTAAAATCCATTTTCTATGCAGGAAAAGTCATCTCTATATATCTAAGGAAAGTCAGTTTTCTGCTTTACTTCCCATCAGGAAATCATGTCAGAACTCTTCATCCATGAGCAATGGGAAAACTCATCCATGGAGGAGAATGAGGTGACACCACCAATTTCATGTATTTTAGTGACATAAGAAAGTAAAGCTTCTGTCAGAAATTCAATTTCAAACCCTCTATTCTACCAGATTTTTTTAACAATTTATTTCCAACTAAGCATATCTACAATGCCTAAAGCTTGAAGTGATTCTTTTTCAGTTTAATTTCCAGAGAAGCCCGTTAGGCTGTCTCTGTATAACAGGATCTTTTAAAAAAATGTTTCTGGAGGTGCTTTCTTTGTTTTCATTTTAATCTGTATGTATATATGTAATACATATGTATATATTGTTTTTTATAATGAGATCTCTGTGGCAGAAGGGTGGGCCTGTCACAAATACAAGCTTGTCAGTTTCCTTCCTGAGTTCTCCACCTCCCTCTGTTTGGATTTGGGGATATCTAGACATAGTGTTCCTCCAGGTGAAAGCATTACATATGAGCAGATAGTTACACTACCATCATCTGTTTTTGCTAACCTGGAATCAGGATGGGGCAGTATAAGAGCCAGACTTTTAAATAAGTGGCCCATTTACCCTTTTAACCAGGATTATGAGGCCCCAATGGTGTCAAAGTGCATGTTGCTATGTAAACCCAACCCTTGGATGATAGAAAATGAAGGCTTTTTATTTTAATAGGAGCAACAAAAGAAGACACATGAGAAACAGGTTAGCTGCACCAAATTACATGAGGCTAAGGTTTTCATACAAAGCTAACAATCATTAACTGTAAATATACTGAACAAACAAAGAGAAGACAAATTGGGAGCAAAAATAAAATAACTGAGCAAAGCAGTTAAATACCCATGACATGTCTGGCTATCCTTTCTTTCTTCCAGTTGTCCAAAGGGTTCGGGGCATTAAGCCTGAATTTCAGACCCAGTCAGGAAATCTACTTCTGAAGTCCTTACTTTCCTACCAACCTCCAGCTGAACAGCTCTTTCCTTAAATTGCATCACATGTGTCTCACTGGAAGACACAGTAGTTAGAGCTATGGTGAGCTTAACAATCACCAGCAAGCTAGCAGGCCCTTTACAAGAGTCACAGCCACCCTGCAGGCCAGTATAACTGTAACAGAAAAGGCACCCTTGCACCACAGGAACAATAGATTATCTATGCTTTCCAGATACATTACTCCAGTACTGTAGTAGAGTACACTGGAATAATGTATCTAGAACTCATACTGCCTGGATCTACTGGTATTCATGAGTTTTTATATCTCTTGGAAATCTGAATTCAATTGTATTAGGATAGATACATATTTCACATGAGTTTGGATTAAATAGAACTAACTTTCCAGTTTGCCTGAAGCCACATCTTTAAAAAAGGCAAAGTGAAATGTCTGTCTAGGCCTGGGAGAAAAATGACTGACTCTTCCTGGCACTTGGAGCACCAAGGCAGAAAGTTAAGGTAGGATTGATACGGCTTGATTGGGTGCTTCACAAAGTGGAGCAGCATAGTAGTTCTCCCGATTAGTTGTATGACACTGCTTTGCTTCATGGCATCATTTTGAAGGGGCACTTTTTAAAAAGTTTGAGTAAAGTGAAGCACTCCTTCACAGCATAGCCTGGTTTCTTTCAAACTACAGCTCCCACTTCTTGAGTATGGTGTAATAAGGAGCATTATAGAAAAAGGAAAAGAGTTTGGTTTGGTTCCCAAGACATTTCAGTACCTGTCAATTATTCAGAGATGGATGGGATTTGAAATTACATTAAGCCCTGTTCTTAAATAACAACACTAAAAAGAGATTCTTTCTTTTTTAGAGTGTAAAATAGTTTATGAAATTGTTAACTACAAGGTTTGTTGTTGTTATTGTTTTCGCCCTGCTGTATGTTTAATATACTGACTAGTAAATATGCTTCCTCATCCTAATCTCTTTCCTGCAACAGATCATTTTCCTCTCTACAACAGGATGTGGTGTGATAATGGAAATTTTTAGGTAAATCCTTGATGCTGAAAATGATATTTGCTTTTTACATTTGTAGCCTACTTTTATTTCTAAGAAATAAAGATGGCATTTGTAGCCCTCCTCCATTCCCCCCCCCCCACAATTATTCTGTGGAGTAGATTTAGCTAAGTAATTGTGACTGATTTGAATCAACTAATGAGGTTCCATAGTTGAGGACAGAAATCAGTATAATCCAATGCAGACAATGGCTACAATCTAACACAGATTTAAGCATGCTGAAGGCCACTGGGCAGGGGGGGAAGCTTAAACACACCTATTTGCTGAACTATGGCCATTCTGACAGACTAATCTGATCTCCTAAAGGGCAACACAGCACTGGGGAGATAATTGGAATCTGAGAACATGGAAAAAGAAAAAGGAAGAAATTGCCTCACCATTAATACAAAAGAATGTACTTAGGAAGTTTTAATTCAGTAGATAAGAAAAGATGCTATAGGCCAGAACCTCTGCCAGTAAAAAACAAAAACAAAAAATGTAATAATGAAAAAATCTAAGGATTTTTTTTTCAAAAAGAAGACCTGTATGTTTTGAAAAAGAGGAGCAACAAGAACAACCACTCAAAAATGTTTCTTGACAGAAGTACAAAATAATGAACTTTAGAAGCTGACCAGGCATGTTGAAAAGCTGTTGAGGAAAAATGCAGTTGGTTTGCTGCTAGAATATAATGGCCCAAGAACTGCCCTGCTGGGTTTTGTCAATGTTCACGTAATCCAGTTTTCTGTTTCCAAAAGTGCCTGGACAACAGCAACCCAGCCAGGCTAGCCCAAGACATTTCGCTGCCGGATGTGAGACCTTAAAAGCCTATCTCCTCACCCCTTCAATCAAAGTCATACCGCCAAATCATTCTGGAACACGAGGCAGGAAATCTCATAAGTGCCTCTCTTTTGAAATAAAACCCCAATAAAAATAAATAATAGAAAATTTTACTAACCTGTCATGACACTCAGCACCAGCTGGTTGAACTGGCTACCTTGCCAACAGTGCTGGGTCTCTTTGTTTCTTTGCCTTATTTTAGAAAACAGCACTGCCAGAGCATGTAATAAGTAGCCCAAATAATGTGTGTGTACACACCTTCAAGTCACTGCTAACTCCTGGCAACTGCCTGGACTAGTCTCTGCAGTTTTCTTGGCAAGGTTTTTTTTTTTCTTCTTTTCCCAGAAGTGGTTTGCCCTTGCCTGCTTCCTAGGGCTGAGAGTGTCTGGCCCAAAGTCACGCAGCTGGCTTCATGCCTGAGACAGGACTAGAACTCATGGTCTCCCAGTTTCTAGCCTGATCCCTTAACCACTACACCAAACTGGCTCTCAGCCCAAACAGCATGTAAACCCTAATATAACCCTGTTATATTGCAAAATTTTATCACACTCAAGGCCAAACTATATGCTATGTAGGAAACTGTGACTGGATTTCTCTGTTTTTAATTTTGAAGTATTCAGAACAAGGGAGAAAGAATATTTCAGTAGATGCTAGGGAGTGGATTGTTTAACTGGTTCATTACCATTGTTTTCTCTATCAAATAACTGCTTCCAAAGTTGTACTAGCTTTAAGGAGAAAATACAGTTAGCTATATTCTCCTGTGGTCAAAAGGGTGTTTAGTGTGGGGAGATATGTGTACATAACAGGAAAAATGTCATAGGGTAGTGTTGCAGAAAATTTGAAGATAGGACGCTCAGGTCTTCATTCAGGAGAGGAGTTTATTTGCGCAAAGGTTCAGCATAGGTAGCAAAAAGTCTGAACCCCCCAGGGTTCTTGGCACATGCTTTTTATACATTTGATCCCAGGGGTCTTGGTGCCCACTCCCCCTGTTTCCCTAGGAATTGTACCAACGAATCAGTGTGTGGCATCTTGGCATCCTTCCTTATTTGGAACTATCTCCCAATTTTACCTTATTTGGTATTCTCTCTCATTCCTTTCCTTATATGGTTACTTCTCCTATTTCTACATTCCTAGCCTTATTTGGTAACTTTTCTTAGTTCTACCTT
This sequence comes from Liasis olivaceus, assembly GCA_030867105.1. Taxonomy (NCBI): domain Eukaryota; kingdom Metazoa; phylum Chordata; class Lepidosauria; order Squamata; family Pythonidae; genus Liasis; species Liasis olivaceus. The sequence goes on along the minus strand of CM061348.1, from coordinate 218,024,048 downwards.
AGTAGGAAGATTAAAACACAGTTCCTCTCAATATTTAAGCATGGCTATTAGTATTGTAGTTCAGCAAAATCTGCAGGACCACAAATTATCATCATTAACTTGAGGGTCATCCTATTCTGATCGATCCTTTTCAAGCACAGGGAATTTAAATGGATGGTTGGGCTGCTGCTAGCTTAATGCAATATATTTCCCTATTTCTTCCAAAGAATCATAGAATCATAGAATTTTGGAGTTGGAATGGACCACATGGATCATCTAGTCCAACCCCCTGCAATATGCAGGAAACCAATTAAACCATCCCCGAGAGGTGACTGTCCAGCCTTTTCTTAAAAACCTCCAGAGATGGAGAACTCACAACCTCCGTAGGTAGACTGTTCCACTGTTGTACAGATCTAACCGTCAGGAAGTTTTTCCTTATATTTAAGTGAAATCTAGGTAGCTGCAGTTTGTACCCATTAGTTCTGGTCCTAGTTTCTGTGGCCATGGAAAAAAGTTCCTGACCATCTTCCCTATGGCACCCCTTTATGTACCTGAACACTGCTATCATGTCTCCCCTCAGTCTTCTTTTCTCCAGACTGAACAGCCCCAGTTCCTTCAGCCTGTCCTCATAGGACATGTCCTGAAGTCACTGTATCATCTTTGTTGCCCTCCTCTGAACCTGTTCTAATCTGTTAATATCCTTCTGGAAATGTGGTGCCCAGAATTGTACACAGTACTCCAGGTGTGTTCGCACTAGTGCAGAGTAGAGGGGAATAATGACTTCCCGCGTCATTGATATAATGCTTTTCCTAATGCAGCCCAAAACTGCATTAGCCCTCCTAGCAGCTGTCTCACACTGCTGGCTCATGTTCAGCTTGTTGTCTATGACCACACCCAAGTCTTTCTCCGATGTAGAGCTTCCAAGCCATGAGTCCCCCATCCTGTATGTGTGCCCTACATTTTTCCTCTCCAAATGTACTACCTTACATTTCTCCTTGTTGAAGGACATCTTGTTCCTTTCAGCCCAGTCTTCCAACCTGTCCAGGTTAGATTGCAATGTCATTCTTTCATCCTGGGTGTTTGCCAGACCTCCCAATTTTGTGTCATCTGCAAATTTGATGAGTAGCCCATCAACCACATTATCCAGATCATTAATAAAAATGTTGAATAATACCGGCCCCAAGACCGATCCCTGTGGGATGCCACTGGTTACTGCTCTCCAACTTGATGTTGACCCGTCAATGCTGACTCTCTGTGTGCGGTTAGATAGCCAATTGTGGACCCACCTTACTGTAGGGCCATCCAAACCAATCTTTAACAGCTTGTCAATGAGAATGCCATGTGTAACCTTGTGAAAAGCTTTGCTGAAATCAAGGTAGATTATATCCACCGCATTCCCCTTGTCCACTAAAGTCGTTACCTTGTCAAAGAAGGAGACGAGATTTGTTTGGCATGACCTGTTTTTGACAAAGCCATGCTGGCTCTTAGCCATCACAGCATTGACTTCCAGATGCTTACAAATGGTCCGCTTTATTATCTGCTCTAACATCTTTCCAGGTATTGATGTTAGGCTCACTGGTCGATAATTACTGGGGTCCTCTTTTTTCCCCTTCTTGAAGAGGGGGACCACATTTGGTCTTCTCCAGTCCCCTGGTACCTCCCCCGTTCTCCACGACTCCTCAAAGATAACTGATAGAGGTCCCTCCAGCTCATCCGCCAGTTCCTTCAGTATTCTAGGGTGTATTTCATCAGGACCTGGGGACCTGAAGGCATTCAAATTGGAGAAACATTAACATCGCCTGTAAATTTTGTGGCGATGATAATAAATGCCACTATTCTTCTAGAAGAAGCAGCTAGTTCTCCTAAAGCCACATATAAGAACAAGTGGTGCTGCAGTAGTTGCAACTTATCTGGCAGTGACTGATTCTCCCTCTTTGTATCACTGATTAGAAGTTCTTTTGTAATCTCCTAGCAAAGAAAATCTAGTTGTGGTACCCAGGGGGAGCAATGTATCTGATGAAACACCCCTTGGTGTACCCATTCCCTGCTATATTTAATGGTGTTTAAGTCTCTTTTAGTTAATAAAAAATAGAATAGGAAGGTAGCAAGCTGCCAAACATACTGCTAGCTTGAAGCATAACTTGCATTTCCAACAATGCCTCTGGGCCCCAACATAGACTCCAGAGGCATTATTAGAAAATGAAATAGAAGTTCCTACAGCTTGATGCTCTGTTTTATCTTCTGATGTATGGGTGTTTTGTAATTGGCAAATCCCAGTATACTTGGGGTTTTTTTTGGGGGGGGGGGTTGATTACTAAACCCATAGCTTGCTTTCAAAATTTCAGATATGTGCCCAGCCTGAAATAGCTGGGGATCTCTGCTCTAAATTGTAACTGTAACCGTGGAACTGATGGCAAACCATTGTCCAGATAAACTATTCCTACAGCAATTTACAAACAGGATGATTCTTCTTTGTTACCTGAGGCTAGCATCAGATACAGGTACGCTGCTATTTATTGTCAATCCATTATTTATTGTTAGTAAAAGCAGCAGTGAGGTCAATATAGTGATAGAGTGCAGAGCAATAGACAGATTGAAATGAGTAACTTTCATTCAGAATCCCTGCTTTACTTTGTCAAATCATTTTCTTATTTGCCCACCTGACCTCAAAGGAATGATGTGCATCTAATAAATGAGAAAGAGCCAGGAAATCCATTAAAGGAGGGTGGAATGAAAGTACCATACTTAAGCTCTTGTTCTGCTATCTGATTGAATCCTTACACATTTGATAATCTTTGACATTTTCCACATAATCTCTGTAAATATTGTTACTCTTAACACAAGTCCTGGGGTAGGCTGATATGATCAATAGCACATCTGTCCTTATAACTTCAGACACATTGCCCTTTTAGACCTATTCACAGAAGTCTATAGCTGAAAGAAGGTTTCCTATGTATTTCTCTATATGGGGTAGAATTTTGAGAAAAGGTATAGAAGATGGTGTTGAATTTTCTGGGTTTTTTTTTTAATTGCACATCTTTCCATACAAGGTCCCTATTAGGCCCTACAGCCATTGCATCAGGAACTTGGGCTTCTTACTGGTAATGGTTTGAGGGAAAATTCAAGCTTAAATAACTAAGATTGTTCATTCAAACCATACCCCTAACAACAGTGGTACGGCAAGCTACTGTATATAGCACTGATGATATTACCTAGTTGGATAATGAAACATCTGCAAACAAACAACCAAGCTCAGAGGGCACCAAGGACTCCACAGTTCCACCCTGAGCTATAGATATTCTCTTCTATTGGAATTGCTCATTCTCTTTGACCACTTACTGATGTATTAGATAGTTATGCTGAAAGTAAAGGCATGTATTCATGGTAGGAATTACAATATTTGGTGAAATTGTTCAGCACATCTAAATCTTGTGCCCCACGTGTACTCACATCCTAGTGCTATGTATGTGAGCAGCTGAATTTTTTTAAAAAAATGGAGAGAACATAAATATGAACTTATAAAATGTAACTATCTCTGAGCAGACTCATCTATTCCAGCATGCTTAACTATTAGACAGTTTTAAATTCAGTTGTTAGTGAACAGGTGAAAATATAGTTATAAGCCAATGAAGATTAGCACTGGATAGTCATTACCACATTTTAACCATTGTCAACTGAAGCTTCATTAAGTGAACTATAACTTTACATACTGTATGTAATGTGCACATGGGAATATTAATTATGGGTTGTTATGTTAATATTTTGACATTCACTATAATGTAGAGAATTAGAATTAAATGCAAATGATAAAGTCAATGATAAAAAGCATCACTCTTAGCAAGTGAAACAAAATAACGTAACTGTCAATGAAGTAAGTGATCAGTTAAATTCAGCTATAGAATAGATTTATTATCAATTGTTCCAATAACACCTTGAAAGTGCACAATATTAATTTGTTTTACAGATAGTGACATACTTACTTTTTACATGGTTTGTTGATCTAGGCAGTTCAGTTTTATCTGATTTTTCTATTTTGACTTTTATAATTCTTCACTTTCTGTTGGTTGGCTGTTAGATTTGTATCCTGCTGTTCCTCCAAGAATTCAAGACAGTTTCTATGGGGATCTCCATTTTAACTCCACAACAGTAACCCTGTGAGGTATGTTAGGCTGAAGAGAGGTTAGGCTCAATAGCTACCAGGACTGAGGGGGGATCTGAGTCGAACCTGAGTCTCCCCAGTGCCAATCAAACACCTTAATCACTACTCTACCCTAGTTTTAAATAAAGGTCTTACAGAAAGTAAAAAGAAGAAGAACTAGCAGGTTCTATCTTTCTTTAATGACAGATACACTCTCTGCTGTAGCTGTGTGTAACATTGTCAACATCAGCTATTACCCTATGGGAATGAAATAAAATGTATCCCAGAAACAGAAAACGATATTGTGCAAATCAAATATTACAAGCACTATTCTATTATCCAATATTATACTGTCATTCCTGTTACATTAGAAAGCAACATCGTGTTACGGCACTAGAATGTAGTAACAAAATCAGTTTCGAAGTGTCACTGCTGCCAAATGCAAAAAATAGTATATTGGCTCTCCTTGAAGTAGATTTATAGGTTAGAAAAAGTCTTAAGACATACACTTTTTCAGTCCCTCTTTGCAGAGAAAGGAAACACTTCTGTGACTATTACTGAGGATCTGGCCCTGAAAATTGCCACACAGTGCAGCATTAGTTCTAGATTACCTTCCTAGGATAATCTTGTGAAATGTCTAAACTCTGCTGCTTGATAAATGCTGGAGAAACTGGAACGTGCAATACAGATATGAGAGATTGAGTCTGATATTAGTTTGGAATTGTTGCCCAAACCTACTTATGTGTAGCCATGCACTTTTTCCACTTTATCTAGACCTTTGTGTGCTGCAAACATGTTAACAGGTATTTTATGCTAGGCTCCCTGTAGAATCTAAAAAGATGCCTCAGGAAATATTCAGAGAATATACAGAATGACTACCCAGAAAGATTTAGAGGACTACGTTTTTAACCACACCCATGAAACTTCAGGCATTCACCTAAAATGGCTTTTTTTAATTTAGGAAGCAGAACTAATGCAAATAATAATTGGAGTCCAGTTATAAAATACTAGTTTATACCATTGTTATTCAGATGACCTAACCAAACTTTCAAGCAACCATGTCATTACATATAGACTTGGAATTGCATTTTGGTTATCAGGTACAAGGGAAGTATTTTGTGACAAGAGTAGGAAATGACAAGATAATGAAAAGGTCAAATATGCCGCCTGATTAGTTTAATTAAACCTTTCTCCTCCTTTAGTTACAGCTGTTTCTAGGAAAATCTGGTACCAGGCATTGCCCCAGTAAGTACCAGGAACTTGTGGTTGGGGCAAAATAAGACATACAGGCTACTGAATAAGGCAAGAATCAGAAACATGTGATGCCTGTGTTGAAAGATCTACAATGGATACTAATTTGCTTTCAAGCTTCAAAACTGTTTTGCCAGCATATAATCCAACACATTAAATCACACTATACACAATTGTTTTCTAAGCACAGTTTAAGATGCACATACATACATACAACAATATCCATATTACACTACCTTGGAAAATGTTTCAGTGATTCACACAACTGGTTGTACTTGTAAGCTTTCTGAAGAGAAACTTCAAAACAGAGTCTACATTTTTCATTGTTTAATCCTGTAATAAAACAGAATATTAAATCAAACACACAATCACTATAGGGAATATTGAGCCATATTTGAGTAATGTTTAGTGGGATAAAGATTGTATGAGCCGTAGAGACCAAGTACTGTGAAGGAGCTGGGTATGGTCAATTTGCAAAAGAGATATGACCACAAAGGGGGGAAAAAGGCTGCAAAAAACCCTTCTTTATTTATTTTTATGTATTGATCATATTTATATAGCCATCCATCTCACAAAAGAGTGACTCTGGGCAGTGTACAACACTCTTAACATTTTGTATGTCTGTGCAACGTCACCATGTGTATAAAAGGGGTGGAGCTTCAGTCACACTGCTGCACGTGCCCTGTTACAGATTCTGACATACATCTCTTCATGTATATCGCTGAATATACAGATGAAACTTGAAAAATTAGAATATCGTGCAAATGTTCATTTATGTCAGTATGGCAACTCAAAAGGTGAAACCAATATATAACATAGACTCATTACATGCAAAGCGAGATATGTCAAGCCTTACTTTGGTATAATTGTGATGATTACGGCGTACAGCTTATGAAAACCCCAAATTCACAATCTCAGAAAATTAGAATAGTGTGAAAAGGTTCAATATTCTAGGCTCAAAGTGTCCCCCTCTAATCAGCTAATGAATCCATAACACCTGCAAAGGGTTCCTGAGCCTTTCAATGGTCTCTCAGGCTGGTTCAGTAGGAATCACAAGCATGGGAAAGACTGCTGACCTGACAGTTGTGCAGAAAATCATCATTGACACCTTCCATAAGGAGGGAAAGCCCCAAAAGGTAATTGCAAAAGAAGTTGGATGTTCCCAAAGTGCTGTATCAAAGCACATCAATAGAAGGTTATGTGGAAGGGAAAAGTGTGGTAGAAAAAGGTGCACAAGCAGCAGGGATGACCGCAGCCTGGAGAGGATTGTCAGGAAAAGGCCATTCCAAAGTGTTGGGGACTTTCACAAGGAGTGGACTGAGGCTGGAGTTAGTGCATCTAGAGCCACCACACACAGACGGATCCTGGACATGGGCTTCAAATGTCGTATTCCTCTTGTCAAGCCGCTCCTGAACAACAAACATCAGAAGCGTCTTACCTGGGCTACAGAAAAAAAGAACTGGTCTGTTGCCCAGTGGTCCAAAGTCCTCTTTTCTGATGAGAGCAACTTTTGCATCTCATTTGGGAACCAAGGACCCAGAGTCTGGAGGAAGAATGGAGAGGCACACAATGCACGATGCTTGAAGTCCAGTGTGAAGTTTCCACAGTCTGTGTTGATTTGGGGAGCCATGTCATCTGCTGGTGTTGGTCCACTGTGCTTCATTAAGTCCAGGGTCAACGCAGCCATCTACCAGGAGATTTTGGAGCACTTCATGCTTCCTTCCGCAGACGAGCTTTATGGGGATGCTGACTTCATTTTCCAGCAGGACTTGGCACCTGCCCACACTGCCAAAAGTACCCAAACCTGGTTCAATGACCATGGGATTACTGTGCTTGGTTGGCCAGCAAACTCGCCTGACCTGAACCCCATAGAGAATCTATGGGGCATTGCCAAGAGAAAGATGAGGGACATGAGACCGAACAATGCAGCGGAGCTGAAGGCCGCTATTGAAGCATCCTGGTCTTCCATAACACCTCAGCAGTGCCACAGGCTGATAGCATCCATGCCATGCCGCATTGCGGCAGTCATTGCTGCAAAAGGGGCCCAAAGCAAATACTGAGTACATATGCATGCTTCTACTTTGCAGAGGTCTGATATTGTTCTATTTCCAATCCTTGTGTTATTGATGTCATGTAATATTCTAATTTTCTGAGATTGTGAATTTGGAGTTTTCATAAGCTGTACGCCATAATCATCACAATTATACCAAAGTAAGGCTTGACATATCTCGCTTTGCATGTAATGCGTCTATCTCATATATTGGTTTCACCTTTTGAGTTGCCATACTGACATAAATGAACATTTGCCCGATATTCTAATTTTTCGAGTTTCACCTGTAGTACCTCCTATAAATATTTGAGAGATATAGCAAATTCACTTTCTGTTGATCCAAAGAGGAGGAACAAAATTCATGTAGTATAAATTATAAGAAATATTTTTATATAAACATTAAAAGAAACTACTTAACAATCCAAGTGTTTTGCAATGGAGCAACTTGCCAGAAGGTAGAAAACACTCTTTGTATGATGTTTAAACAGAGTCAGATTGCTGTCTTTCAAAGATTGATTACTTACATTCAAGTTGGACTAGGTGTTCTTTGAAATAATGTCCACTCTTTGATTCTATGTTCTTCCAATTGCTTATTATATAGCTGCTAGACAAACATTTGAAAATATTCTTATTATGCTGCTTTATGGTTTAGTCTCTTCTTTGTTGTAGCATTCATAGCAGTGATAGGTACAGGCATTTTAACAAGTAAAATAAAAATATTTTAATTTGACAGAATAATTTTATATAATTCTCTTTAATTTGACTTCATTTAATGTGCAGTAATGTTCACTAAGTGTACTCAAATTTGCCAGGGAACTACATGATTGAGATATGGTTTTTTCTGCATGATTCAGATAACACCCATTAACATCATTACTGTCATGGATTAAAATATGTGCTGTTTCAAGTAGCTTCTATATCTTTCTCCTTATTCCTGCTTTCCATTCATTCTCTTGGAAAATTACTCTGGTTGTTAATACTTTTAGCATATAGGACTCATACTTTTTCTTTTTGCAGTTGCTTCACTTTCTCTTCCCCTTTCTTTCGTGTGCGTATTTTCCAATGTCTACTTTTGATACTATTGTATAATGGTCTGTTCCTATTCAGAACATCTCTTCATCTTGTATTTTCATTAATTCTTTCCTTTCGTTATAAACAATGAGGTCATCCCTGGTTCTTTCACTATCACCATTCACAGGACTACAACATGCAACTGTCACTGACCTATGGACTTCTACTTTCATATGTATTCACAACAACCTAGATGATACTATTAAAATTTGCTGACATACATTTTAGTCTTTTCATTCATGATTTAACCTACACCTAGGGTTCCCTACATGTACTCCTCTCCACTCCACAAATTCATGCCACTTTGGTTCAGATCTACAATATCCTTTCCCTGTGTATTATTTTGAGATGTTCAGCAAATCTATTTTCTTTTCTTCTTTCCTTTTTGTTTTCTTCTCTTGTATTCCAAGTAACAGTCTTCTATATGCCATGAGCATCACTGGATAGGTCCACAAATATTGATCTCAATCTCCCATTACACCTTTGGTCAATCAAGGGTTTCTCATAACACTTTTCTAGTAAAATAGAGAAGGTGTACACTAGGCACCAGCCTTAGTCACACCCATGCCACATGCAGTATTCCCTTCTAACCAGAAGTACAGGCTAGTTTTGGATATGTTAACTGGTAAGCACGGATATAATCAAAACTCAGTCTTACCTCAAGCATACTCATGTTATTCTACGCAAGCTAGAACCTCTAATCTAGATAATACTACTGGGAGACCTATGTACTACACTGACACATATTCAGGATACCCTCCTCAATGGGAATCTAAACTTATGTTGGTGATACTTGTATACCTATACAAAAGCTTTGAACTATCAAGATTCCTGTCCTGAAAGCATCTTAAAATTCAGTGATAGCTAACACCAAGACTTGAAATTATGGCTAATGAGACTGGTTTCTTTACAATATCATCTATAATAGAAATTTTAGTGCCCATGTTAAGAAATTCTCAAGGGTTTGCATTGAATTTAAGCCTGTATGGTACACTTGGCCTTGAGAGATAGAACACAGTATGTGTATTATTTATATTCCTGCTGATTCTCCTCAGGGAAGCCACAGAATATTCATTTATTGCTCAAAAGTCCATGTCTTATGGCCATTTTAAGTAAAATTTAAAGGCATGTGTCAGAATCTGTACACTTATTCTTAATAAATGAACTTTCTTTTGAATCAATATTGGTTGCAAGGAAAGTTACTGGTTTTAAGATCAACAAGTGGCAGTTCGTTACAGCATGTCACAGTGGCTGATCATTGGCTTACTAATTATACTGTTAATTTTTCCTAATTATAATTCCCAAAATGAAGAATACACATCTAACATGTCCCTTTCTTAAGGTTGGAGGGCAGGGGAGAGAAAGAAAGACAGAATTACTTTTCTTTCCTAGGTGTCTAATTTTTGCAGGACTATTCTTGGAACATTTGTTTTCAAAAAGGCACTTGCCTTCTGTTGTTTCAACTTAACTGAAAATTGAGAAACTTATTGTCTGTTATAAAATTCCAATCAAGAGGGCTTTTTTAATTTTATTTCTTACAGATTTATATAACATGTTATAGTAACCTGGGTTGTTTTTACACAGGCCAGTTTGCATTCAAGGTGATCCAAATTCAATATAATTGACCAATGGATGATGATAATAATAATTATTATTATTCAGATACAGAATATATCGATATTCTCAAACTATATAGAATATATAGTTCAAGGGTTGTTCAAACTGTGCCATCAAGAGCATGATGGGTTCTGTAAGAGACACAGAGGGGAAAAAAACATTTACTAAAATGCAGCCAGTTTTCTATCACTAAAGCATTGCCTCTTGATCAGGAGGCAAATTTTTGCTTGTTTGTTTTTTTAACTAACAGGTTCCACAGCCTGAAAAAAAAAAATGGAAAACCCCTGGACTGTCTTATCTGCCTTGCTACTCTCCAGATGTGTTAATTTACAGTTCCCATCATTTACAGACATTAGGGCCATTTTTCTCTTTGGTAGGATAAGAATATTTGAGTGAGCATCTAAAATAAAAAAATGTGCATATGTTCATAGATGAGGTTCAAAATATCCTCATTAACTTTCCTTATTAGGGATTCAGTGTCACAGTATGATATGACAGCTCACCTTCTAAGCATCCTTGATACATTAAATTTAACATTTCCCTCCAATTCTTTGTTGCCCCATCTGAAAGCATTCACCCGTGCAATGTTTATGCACTTTGAAAATAGTATAACTTGCATTGCCAGGTTTATGCATTTAAACACAAGAAAAAATCCATGTATTACCTGGAGGGAGTGAAGTCTTGAGAATCCTGTTTTGAAAATTTACCCCACTAGCCCCCAAAGAATATCACCTCTTTTGTCTTTCCAGGTAGGCCAGACAGGAAACACAACCAGATGAGCTAATGCTACTTTATTGTAAGGCTACATTAACAGAATCTTACAAGTATGAAAGTACAATTCTTCCTCCACACCTCCTTTTCACCCTAAGAATTTAGGGAGGGTCTCTTCTGAGCCTCTTGCCCTGCCCACTATCCAACTGTGGGCCGTGCTGCCTCTTATCTGATCATTCCCTAGGCAGCGTCTCTGGGCACCATTTCCCAAGGTCATTCCCACATACCATTACATCTTTTTATTTCAGACCAGTTTCTTAATAACTCATGATAAAGCCAATGTCAGCTAACTCATTGGATAGTGAACCTGTGGCATGAACACACATTAGGGGAAGAACATTATCCATGACTACAGTCACTATTTATCACTATCGAATTAAGAATGTAGATTTCCTGCTGCTCCATAGAAATAAGTGCCTGTTGCTCTATTGGTGAAGGTCAGCCCATTCCTTTAGCAGCAGGTTAATTGAGTAACATACCAGATAATGCAGAATAATAACCATATTAAAAAGTGCAACACTTAGTGACTTGGTCAAAAAAGGCTATATTTGATATTTAATAAGAGTAAGTGGCAGAAGATTGGCAATTATATAAAAAGAGAACATTCCTTTTCTCATTTTCTCCCCCCAAAGGAAGGATTACATCAGTTTGTAATTATTCAACTTTTCTCACTTCTCTTATTTACTTCTACAACTTCCAAAGAAAATACTAAATTACAAAATATCTAGTAGGATAGTTTGTTCTGAAGGGTAGATGGGTAGAATGAGAAAGTATATAAATTGCTTGTAGACATACTACAGGGTTATTTCTAACATTTTCATAACTTCATTAAACTTCATGGCCTATGTACTTGGAAGAGGGTTCTTGAGAGGTTACTGTGAGTCCTTATATGTTTATTGGGCTAAAGTCATTTACACATTTATGAACTCTAATTTTTTGCCTGCAAAGACATAGAAAAATACAGATACAAACACTTTTGGATATTCTGGCTGAGAAATTCTTGAACCTGAAGTCCCAATGCATCTGGAGGATACCAATTTGGGGAAGACAATCCTTGGGGAAACCCTTTTCCTTCACCAGCAAATGGTCTACAGAGGACAGGCTGTCTCTGAACATAGAGATAGCATCTAGCCATCATTAGTCATTAGCCATTTCTTTCTCTGATTGGCATGTTAGCATGGAATCTTAGAAACTGGGAATAAGATAGACAGGCAATACAAGACTTGTAGAGCTCAGGAATATTTCATGCCAAAGTCAACGGCAAAAGAAATGTTACCTTCACATAGGTATGGAGCCTTCTGTCAAAATATTAAAACAGCCATCCTCAGCAAAGTTCCTCAAGTTATATTGGACTTTAATCTCCAGAATTGCCAGGTAACATACTGAATGGGAACTCTGGGAATTGAAGTCCAACACATGTCAATAATGTTGGTTTGGGGAAAGTTGTACTAATGAATGCTGTGGAGGCTTATCTTGTACCTATAATCAGTGTTTCCCCATGTAGAGTAGACTTTTTCACTTTAATCTGTACAAGGCTGCTGCTGTGACTATATCCAAAAGAGCTATATGATCCTATCAGGTGCCAACAGCATTTGTGCTTGACGTACTGAAGTGTTTACATTATTTTCCAAAAAATCAATTCACAGTGTTGATTACAAGAAAGGTAGAGAATATCTAGTAATTTCCCTCTTTCAGAGGCAAGTATGTTACATGGTTTAACAATTGGTTTATTAATGACTAAGAACATTTTACATTTACATTTAATTTGCATTTCAGATTTATCTCCGCCCATCTCCCCCAGTGGGGAACTCTGGGAGGCTCACAAAGTACACCTTAACCATTACAATTACAATTACACCTATTTTAATACAACTACAGTGCAACCCTATTCTATTGTGGCCAGCAGCGGTCGCAAGGGAGTCAGCTCATCCAGGCTTTCTTCCACCGATGATCTTTTTTGCCCATCACATTAGTCGCATCCAGCATCCGGTGTTTGTTCTTTCTGCCAGTCGGGACCAGCACTGGTTCCAGCTTCCCCGCGCAGGCGCCGCCGGTTCCTCCCACCGAAATGGGAATACCTATTTATATACTCTCAGATGGAATTGCTTTCAAACTGCTAGGTTAGCAGAAGCTGGGACAAGTGACGGGAGCTCACCCCATCATGCAGAGCAGGCTTGAACCAGTGGAGTGCCGACCATTTCTGGGCCAGCAAGCTCCAGCATCATTAAGCCCTTGTGCTACCGTGTCCCTAAAAAGGGAAAAAACATTGCCTTTTGATCAGGAGGCAAAAGGAAAAAAAATTGACATTCTAGAAGTTGACATGCATCATTCCCAATGATGGATGTGCAACCTTTTGGGGACCTTGTGAAAGATCCAGGACAAAAATACTAAATGTTTATAATATAATATAAATGATTAGAGTTAGTATAATTCCTCAAGTATTTATTTTATACCTCCTTCACTTTAAAAATTATAATTCAGCAGCAACTTTGGGAGGGGCCTTGGGAGCTGTACCAAGTCACTGGGCAAGGCAACTGCATTTGTCTCTGGCACCTGAGACAGTGCCCCTGTGTTTGACATTAAAAGCACTTAGCAGGAATATTCAGCATTTCAGTTGGGTTTCCAGACATCTGTATTATAACTGACCACTTTGAGTTTTATGAATCCAGCTTGTCTTTTAACTATCCACATGATAATTTCACGCAAGATTTAATTTTGGGGTATTGTCACTATCAGGCTGTTTTAAAGACATGTCCTCAGACAATGATAAGCAAATGTCTCAGACCAGAGCAAGGAAGGTGTGTGAATGAGCCCAAAGATTGCATCTAATGTTAATTAAATTAAATTAAATTAATCCCCCCAATCCCCTTGTTTTTCCCCAAATATGCTTTGAAGAGGTGCCTAATCCAACAGATTATATTGTAGATGTTGATGAAGGAAGGAGGCATCTGTTTTGAGGGTGTATGTTGTGGAGTCAGTAAACAGAGCTGGATCTAAACCGGGAAGACTTTTTTACATTTACATAATCCAATCCCTGTCATGAAGGTGTTTAATAAGGGTAATCCAATATTATTCAGGTGAATCTGTGTAGACAGTCCAGTCATCAAATATGCAGAAGTTGAGAGGATGAAGGACATTGCATGGAACTCCACACATCCATGAATGCATTGAGAGTGCTTTATGGAGTACAGTATCCCTCATATACTGGTTTCTTCCAAATTATGCTTCCTCTCTGCCTAACAACAGATCTAGCCTCCCCAAATACTTTCATATCCCAACTCCAGATGTTCTGAAAATTATATCAGGCCAATCCCAGCTATTGGCTTTTAAGCATAGTTTGTGATTTAGCATGTTGTAAGAACCTAGACAACTGTATATCCACAAATCATGTGCAAAGTGTGACTCTAGCTTTCTAGGTTAAGCCAAACAGGCAGAGCTCTACAAAAAAGATAAGCCCAGAGGTCTAATAAAGCAACAAGCAGACCAAAGCTATTTAAGGTTTTCCGAATGTCTGCTTGAACATAATGGTGAAAAAGATACCAACCAATGCTGTAAATCTGTCTCCTGACTGAGCTGGTTGAGACGGATGTTGCATATATCCATTCTCTTCCTCCTCAATAGCCAGATGATAAAAAGCTACAAAATTACGTGACCAAAACAAATGCAACTTATCAATGTCCAATTCTGCAGTGGATGGTTATCATTTATTCTGTTCACACAAAGACTTGCCAGACTGAAGGCAAAATGAACCAAAGGGAAAATTAACTATGCAGATTTGTAGAAAGATTTAAAAATGCAGATTTTCCTCCCAAGATGACATATCTCAGTTTGATGAGGCTATAGTTCAAGCATAACTCTGACAAGCTAGTTCACAAGTTGCAAGTAAACACCACAAGATGGTGTCACCAAAGGGTACAGTCTGAGCTTGAGCTGAGCTAATGAGCTTTTAAGTAGTGCTTGCTTGGAAAGCAAACACAATATTCATCTCTTGGGCAATGACCATGTGTGCTATTAAGCAAAGACATTTAAGAGGAATGACCTCAGCTGGGGATTTCACCCACTCCGTTTTAAATTGAATTACCAGCAAACCTTATGGAGCGTTTGATTCTATCTTTGTATGTGTCATGTATAGCTGGAGTTTAAATTGCACTAAGCTCACTAGGGCTCATCTGCTCAAAGCTTGTTTTCTGTACTAGAAAGTGGCAATTATGTACACATTTCCAGAAGAGTGGCCTGCTAGTCTGTAGCAGCAAGAACAATAAAGTTCATTATGGCGTCCGAAATGTAGCCTGGGTTCACGCATACCATTATGTTCAACATGATTTATTGAAAAAGCCAAAGTGGTCTAGTTCACACATGAACCACACATGAACCCTAAGCCATGAGCCACGGTCTACAAACCACTGGGGCTGGCTTTGCACATCTTGCTAAGCCAAAAGCAAACAAAGCACATTATTGCTAAATCAATTTAGGAAAAGGATATCTATTTCTGTTATGCCATACTTCTGCGAATGCTTTCCTTGAAAGATAATGTTTGCGGGGCATACAAATGAGTGGCATTGCTAGCTCTGTTTGATGCAACTATATTTCAGGCACCAGTTAGACAAGCTGGTTCACAAGATGCTGGGTTTGCACATCTTGCTCGGCCAAAACCAAACAAATCACCTTATGATTGAGTGTGGCATGTGAAACCTGCCATTCACAAATCTTTTGTGGACTAGAGACCTCTCATCAATACACTAGCTGTCGGTGCACTTTTGAGCATTCATTTACTTCTGAACTGACATACAAGATTACTCTGCTCAGTTGCCCAGAGTAAGCAATCTTTTCTCATACAAACAGCAACAAAATCTTTTAATGCTATGTGTCCTTCCTATCAGGAAAGTCATACTGTATCTGGCAAAACAATAATGAAGTGCTGCAGAATGCAGCAAGCAAGCTTCTCTGATCTTACTGCAGAGTTGGGTGGTTTTCTGCCAAGAAGGAGGTTCTTCCTTTGTGATGGACACTCTGCCCCAAACTCAAAGTTAAATGTAGAAGAACTGAAGGACTTGAGTTGGGAATCGGGAGACTGAACCTCCAGTCCTTTAGAAGAAAGCAGTACATATTTTTATAGATATGGAGTGGGAGCAGAAGAAAAAATCATGGACAGGTGTGCTTCCAGTAGATAGGCTGACATATACTCATGAAATGGACAGAATGGGAGATGGGAGAAGGAGGAGAAGCGAATAGATGGAATGCTGCACACAAGAGAAGACTTCAGTTCCTGGATGTGGATTGGGAAGATACAAATACATAATTCATGCCTTTTCCTCCATAAAGGAATTTTTATGTTCTGTGGCATGGCTGAAGCAACCAGATATTGCTATTGTTGATCCCATTCTCCTTTCTCCTCACTCATTTGTGTACTTACTCAGAAAAGTTCATTGGCTATCTGCAAAACTAGGTCTCAAAACTAAAATGAATGTTTTATAAATGCAAAGATGGGTTTGCTAGAAGGATCACTTGGAACGATTCCTTATTTACAGAGTCGAACTCTTCTGTGTCCTTTTCCATCTGTGGGACTACCCCCTGTATTGTGATTGGCTCCATAAACCTATATTTATTTTAGAAAAAGCATCAAAACAGAAATGTGAAATCATGGGGAGGGGAAATATAAATGATTATGAAAATGGATTGTGAAAAACAGTTTAAAAATAATCAAATGGTTAAGAAAAGTGTTCAGATGTTGTCTTTATTCCCCCAAATAATTATTAAGTATGTAAAATACTTTAATGAAAACTGTTTAATGTACCAGAACATTATAATTCATTTGCATAGAAGACAAGCTATCATATGCAAAAGCAATAATTCTTTTTTCCCTCCATGAGGTACTGACAGTTATTTTCATAAGAGAAAAAAGGTCCGAGTCCTGTTTTATACATCGGCCTGTTTCCTGTGTTGACTTATGATTTAGGGAAGAGGTTTCCAAATGTTTTCAGGCTGTGGAACCTGTTAGGGCTCTTTTTTTAAAATAAAACCAACAGAATCCCTGATCAAAAGGCAACGCTCTAGTGATAGAAAATTGGCTGCGCTGGAGTACACTTTTGCCCTTAGTCTCTCATGAAACCCCATCCAGTCCCCACAGAAGCCTATGGTTCCCCAGAACACAATTTAAAAAAATAAATAAATCTGATTTTGAAGGGGTAGATCTCTTCCTGTTCAATGCTAAACCAGAAAGCTCTGGGGGGAAAGAGGATTTTTCCTCTCTCCCTTTAACATTTCTGGAAATTTTACATCTCTAATGAAGACACAGCTTTTTAATTTTAATGTTGTACATGCTGTGGATGGGTTGTTTACAGTTTGTTTTTATTGCATGTTATGCATTTTGTATTTCTGCACAAACATATGCTTTCCTAGCATTTTGAACCCCAAACAAAGACCCGTATTCCAAGAGTTCTGTCCCAAACTTCAAATAAATCACACTGGTTTTGTCTGGACTTGGGCTGTTTTCAACAGCATTTTTAAAATGTTCCAAAAATCCTGAATACTAAAATCGGCTTGCTTGTCTATAAGTTGTGATTAACATGATTTTTATTTTTCTTTCCAGAAAAGCCAGCTTGCATCCCTGCCACAATTCAGCAATTTAAGACTAGGTAAAGGGAGGAGGGCATGTGCTGGTGGTTGTGGGGGGCAGGGGGAGAGAATGTTTAAATACATGTCCAGAGGTTGATGTAAGTATTGCTGGACCTTTTTAACACAGGCCTCCATTTTGAGCCACGATAATGTCAATACAATGAAAATGACATTACAATATTTATCACACAAATGATGCAACTGTACAATTGCATCCTGATGTCTGACACAAGTAAGTAAGTTGTGTTACTGATGATGCTGTCATAATACGCATGTGAGCTTTTGCCATATGCCTCTCACTGGCTGACCTGGATTAGTGGCCGGGGAACGTAGTTGCATTGAGAGGCCATTCTGGAAGATTGATCCTGAAAAGAGTGATCAAAACTGCTCTCATTTCCTTCTCTGCACGATAGCATGTATTTGCTGCCTTATTTATGCATTCTTAGCTATGGGGAAATTAAAATTAATGGATTCGGTTGTATGTGTGGTTGGTTTTTTATGTTAAGCACTTTAATTTTCAAGCAGGTAGCCAGTAAGCAAATGCAAATGTTTGTGTATGTGTATGCACTGTGTGCATTTGACAAGTGTTGCTAATGATGTCGATGAGCTTTTCCGGTTGTAAGTTATAAAATCAAAGACTTGGTTGCTGGCAGATTGCCAGATGAAGAAGTTTGCACAAAGCTCATGCATTAGAGGAAGAAAAAGCTTCAAGGCAATAGCCAGAGAAGTGGGTTTGGGTTTTCCTGTTGTTTATGAGCTGTGCTGCACTGGAGTGAATCATGCTGTTTGTTGCTCTTTTCAGGGCTTCCACAGCTGTTTGTGTAAGCAAATTGGGAAAAAAGTGCCATCAGACTGTGGCTTCCAAGATTTCTTATGGGAATGTTAATGGTTTCGTTCATGTTAGTAGGTTGGGTGACAGGAACTAGATAGTACAGATTACCATGGGCGTTACTTTTCACAAAAACGAGGGCACAAGGGATTGTTTTGTGATTAGTTGGCATAAGAACTCAGGTTGTATGTTTACTTCTATAAGGATAGTAGAATATGCTTCTTTAGATCCAGAGATGTCATTTGCTGTACCTCTCGTGCAATATCCTTTATCATGAAATGTAACTGATTACCGAATTTATGCCTTCCTTGAGAGGAGGCAGGGCTCAAGGATATATTCTGCAGTACCTCCTTATCTCTTCTGGCTGCAGATGCAGGTTCAGCCCATTAGAATAACAATCAGAGCCTTGGCTCAATTCATATATCAAACATCTATCATATATTTCTTTTTTAGGAATGTGCCGTTAATGATTTCATACCACAAGGGGTACCCATGTTCCCCTATATGCTTATCTGGTTTTCTTATCAGATGTAAAGCCATTCTTTCTGTATTTGAGGTCTTCTGCTAGTTGCATGCATGCTCAAACTGTCTTGATCAATCTAATAAGATCTATGTAACTTTGTGCCTCTTGCTCTCAACTTACTGTAACTGTAGCTTTGGAACTAAAAAATATATCATTTGGCCCCTCTCCAGTTAGTGGTACTTTGGGGGCAAGATTTCCACCACAGTTTTGAATTCCAGTTGTTACCTGTGACAGAATATCCAGAATGTGTTGAGTTTTGTTCTGGATTGAACAAGCATTTTGGAGATGTTCCAAGTTCTGTTCCATTCAAGCAGAATGCTCTGAATAAGGCTGTTTAGTCATGAGCTTGTGACAAATATCTTTTCTCTTTCTAGTACTCCCCTAACAATGCCATAGCTGTAAAAATATTTGAAACATATTGTTTCTGCCTATAGGCTAAGATTCAATTAAAAGCCCTTCTCCAAGTGTCCATGTTTCTAAGCTTTTCAGTGTTGGTGCCCAAATTGTGGAATACTTTTTAATACGTATTGACAATGCCTGTCCATACAAAGGGGTGGGGTCTCATTTGTGCTTCCACAACTGCCATCTTGCATGTTTGGAACACCTCCCCCCGCCCCCCCAAACACTGCTGCTGCTGCCAATCTAATATCATTAAATGGGTCTAGCAAAGAGTTTTGTTTTGTTTTCATTTTTTTCTTGCTTTGGTCAGTCTTCTCTTGCCTCTCTGATTTTTCTATATAATTGCTGCTTGGTTCTGCTCCTTTTACTATTTTTAGTGGTTGTATATACTTACACATTTTAAAGTAGCTTTACAGTGTTTTCAATGTTTTATAAGTACTTCAGTAATGTTACTAAAGGGGAGCGTATGCGTCCCTTGAATACATAAACCAAAACAATCCAATGAAATGGGCACCAAAGCTGGACTGTGAAATATTGAAGACTACCATATGGCAACAGACTGGCTCTTTGTTGCCATCTAGTGGCATCTGGATGTTTGCAGTTCAGATTTGGTAACCCTATTTAATCTTGTATATCTTGTATAATCATAGAATTGTGAAGTTGGAAGGGACAAGAATATGTGGTAGCTATATAAATGTGACATATACAGGTGAAACTCGAAAAATTAGAATATCGTGCAAATGTTCATTTATGTCAGTATGGCAACTCAAAAGGTGAAACCAATATATAACATAGACTCATTACATGCAAAGCGAGATATGTCAAGCCTTACTTTGGTATAATTGTGATGATTATGGCGTACAGCTTATGAAAACCCCAAATTCACAATCTCAGAAAATTAGAATAGTGTGAAAAGGTTCAATATTCTAGGCTCAAAGTGTCCCCCTCTAATCAGCTAATGAATCCATAACACCTGCAAAGGGTTCCTGAGCCTTTCAATGGTCTCTCAGGCTGGTTCAGTAGGAATCACAAGCATGGGAAAGACTGCTGACCTGACAGTTGTGCAGAAAATCATCATTGACACCTTCCATAAGGAGGGAAAGCCCCAAAAGGTAATTGCAAAAGAAGTTGGATGTTCCCAAAGTGCTGTATCAAAGCACATCAATAGAAGGTTATGTGGAAGGGAAAAGTGTGGTAGAAAAAGGTGCACAAGCAGCAGGGATGACCGCAGCCTGGAGAGGATTGTCAGGAAAAGGCCATTCCAAAGTGTTGGGGACTTTCACAAGGAGTGGACTGAGGCTGGAGTTAGTGCATCGAGAGCCACCACACACAGACGGATCCTGGACATGGGCTTCAAATGTCGTATTCCTCTTGTCAAGCCGCTCCTGAACAACAAACAACGTCAGAAGCGTCTTACCTGGGCTACAGACAAAAAGAACTGGTCTGTTGCCCAGTGGTCCAAAGTCCTCTTTTCTGATGAGAGCAACTTTTGCATCTCATTTGGGAACCAAGGACCCAGAGTCTGGAGGAAGAATGGAGAGGCACACAATGCACGATGCTTGAAGTCCAGTGTGAAGTTTCCACAGTCTGTGTTGATTTGGGGAGCCATGTCATCTGCTGGTGTTGGTCCACTATGCTTCATTAAGTCCAGGGTCAACACAGCCGTCTACCAGGAGATTTTGGAGCACTTCATGCTTCCTTCCGCAGACGAGCTTTATGGGGATGCTGACTTCATTTTCCAGCAGGACGTGGCACCTGCCCACACTGCCAAAAGTACCCAAACCTGGTTCAATGACCATGGGATTACTGTGCCTGATTGGCCAGCAAACTCGCCTGACCTGAACCCCATAGAGAATCTATGGGGCATTGCCAAGAGAAAGATGAGGGACATGAGACCGAACAATGCAGCGGAGCTGAAGGCCGCTACTGAAGCATCCTGGTCTTCCATAACACCTCAGCAGTGCCACAGGCTGATAGCATCCATGCCACGCCACATTGCAGCAGTCATTGCTGCAAAAGGGGCCCAAACCAAATACTGAGTAGATATGCATGCTTCTACTTTGCAGAGGTCCAATATTGTTCTATTTCCAATCCTTGTGTTATTGATGTCATGTAATATTCTAATTTTCTGAGATTGTGAATTTGGGGTTTTCATAAGCTGTACGCCATAATCATCACAATTATACCAAAGTAAGGCTTGACATATCTTGCTTTGCATGTAATGTGTCTATCTCATATATTGGTTTCACCTTTTGAGTTGCCATACTGACATAAATGAACATTTGCATGATATTCTAATTTTTTGAGTTTCACCTGTACATACATACATACATACATACATACATGCATACATACATAAAAATAATCTGGCCCAACTCTCTGCAACAAAACCATCCATGAGAGATGGCTGTCCAGCTTTTTTCTAAAGTCCTCCAGAAATGGAAAACCCACAACTTTTGTTGGTAGACTATTAAATCTTGTACATCTTGTGGAATCATAGAATTGTGAAGTTGGAAGGGACAAGAATGTGTGGTGGCTATATAAATGTGATGTATACATACATACATACATACATACATACATACAATAATATAGTCCAACTTTCTGCAACAAAACCATCCATGAGAGATGGCTGTCCAAATTTTTTCTAAAAATCTCCAGAAATGGAAAACCCACAACTTTTGTTAGTAAACTATTCTGTTGTTGAACAAATCTCATTGTTAGGAAGTTTTACCTTATATTTAAATTAAATTTGGGAACTCCAACTTATATCCCTTATTTCTGGTCCTAGTTTCTATGGCCATGGAAGACACTTCCTGACCATCCTCCCTATGGCACATTTTTATGTACCTGAACAGTGGTATCATGTTTTCCTACTAAACATCCCACGCAATCCACTCTCTTATATGCCATCATGGCATGAGAATACAATACCTATAGAAAACCACTGAAATCTGTTAAGTAATGGGGCTAGAGTGAGCACTGTTATTAATTAATACTTGGTTTGTATCCTATAGTTGGACTGCTGGCGGTCTCTAGGTACAAGTGTAGACTATTATGTCTTGAGATAAAAGTAATTGCTCAGCCTAATTAGTCCCTTTGTGCTGCACCGCACAAACAAATCCAGCTCACATCCTAACATATATTATTGCCTTACTTGCAATCTTCCATGCTGTCAGCCTGCAGTTTTAAATCACTGGAGAATACAATCTCCACCCCTCCAATAAGTTATGGTCTTTGATGAATTTCTGGAGAGACTTCTCTAGCCAGTAGAAAGAGAGGTTTTATGAGTCTGGATGGACTTCAGTTGTCAGCATGTGCAATACATTGCATTCTACCATCTTCAATGGGAAAGGAGTGCAGAATCTTACCTGAAGGGTGTTTAAAATATGTGGGGTGGGGGTGCAGGGAAGGGAGGTGGAGAGAGACTGAGTACATTAGTATTACAAAGAAGGCTTGCTTAATGGCTAAAATCCCAAATAGAAGCGTTGTACTTGGCAGCTTCTTGTTGTAGCCTACCTTGATACCTCATCACTTGAAATATCCCTCTCTGAAAGCATACCTGCACCAGATTTTTCTCCTGTTTTACACACAGTGAATATATTGCATAGCTCATCATCTGTTTCTGGCCCCAGTTAGCACTCTATAAAACAAAATAAAAGGAATTGTAAATAATTGCAACAGGGAATGGTATCCGGAAAGTCATTGCTTCATAGTACAAAGCTATAAATATTTATTCAGAAGCAAGCCCCATGATCTCTAATGGAATTCACTCCGTAGTTAGGGAAGCCTTCCTTCAGAACTTAGGATTAACCACTCCAGGCTCAGTTCAAAGTAATAGATTGCACTTTCTTATTCTCCCTGCATTTTTCATCTTTGTTAACACTGAGAGACAATGCGCTTGAGAATCTGTCTACCTTTCTTCATGACATAGTTTATTATTCTTTTCATTTTTCTGCGAGTTACCATTGAGTTACCATACTGTTGTTCTTATTTTCATATTTTGGTTCCCATTTTTCTTAGAAGGGCTGCAATTCTGTTCACAGCTGGGTGACTTGATTCCCATTGACTGGAACAAGACGTAAGCAACCTGGGAAAAGGACTTCAGCAAATGTAAGAGAGAATGCAATAATACTTTGAAATGACTCAATAGTTACTGTACGTCAGTAGTCAATAGCTGCAATAAAGGACATTTCCACATGAGGACAGATTGAAAGCAGTAACACATCTCTCTGTGTTAGCTGCATCTGAGAGGTGAGCCAATTTATTTCTGGATCAGCTGTGGTGTGGGCAACCCATTTCCCTATCTGCATTAGCCTTGCCTGCCAACTCTTAAGCTTCAAGTCTTTCAAGGGAAAAGTTCATTTGAGGACATTTCAGCTGCCTTCATAGGAACCATTGGGATCATCATCTTCATTTGGCAAAGTCATCTTTAAGTCAAGCTCCATTCCATATGACTTCATGTGAGATGATTTAAACCAGCATATTGACAGATGAGCAGCAAGTGTGTGGACCAGTTAGCTGCTTCAATAGAATGGAGAGCTGAGAGGAGGAGGAGAAGGACAAGGAGAGAAAAACACTGCTCTCTTTGTACATTACAACAAGTCTACCATTAATTCATCTATGTTGCAAATTAACAACATTATCAAAATAGAAAGATTTAAAGTATGGCATTGTTGCATGAAGACAAGTCAAAGAAAGCTATTTTACAGTTTTGACTTAGCTACCAAGATCATTCTAATTCATGCTGTCACAGTACAAAGTTTGAGAAATACAACAAAAAGGAGATTTTCAGAGAATTGTAAGGAAATGTAGGAAAAGAAAGACATTGTTGCTTCATTTTAGGACTGCATGGACCTCATTCAGCTCAGTGGTATGCCCAGTGCAGTCAATGACACTCCCTCAATCACTTGTGCCTGAACATTTCCCACTAGGCCTGCTAGATTTGCCTGTCCACTAGTCCTTATTTTTATGCTTACCTTTAGCTCCTTCTATCTTCCCTGTCTATACTTGTAGCCTCCCTCTCTCACTCCTCATCACTTATGCCCTTTCATGTCTCCCAACCTTCTCTGCCTACTCTCTTCCAACCTCTCTATACCTATACTGTAGGTTGTCCCATCTTCACCTAATCCCTCATTCATTTGGTCAAAAGTTGCAGATTCTCCAAAAGGAAAGAAAAGAAAGAGCAGCATTTTTTTTCAGTAATGAAAACACTATGATACTGATACTCTTCTTTTTATGTGATAGCCTCCTTCACTAGTAAAAAGAAACTTATACTAGTAAAAACAACCTACTGTATTTTTTCACCTGTCTCCAAAATAACCAGGTGCAGTCATTTTCTAATCAGTAGAGGGCACTATGACACTGAAACATTCATTAAGTGTGAGCTGGATGGGAAACCAACAACATTCCAGATATCATTGGAATTCAACAAACTGGGATGATGGGAATTGTAATCCAGAAGTATCTGAAGATTGGAGTTTTGCCATCTCTGGTGGCACAGTATGTTCCAACAGTTTGTGTCCCTTCTTATAAGTCAAATGATCCATGTATTCTTCACCAGCTTCCAAATGCCAAAAGAAGTTTCTGGAGATTTACCTGAAGATTGCACAGAAATGAATGATGACTACAAGGTCTGGATCTAGCTGAAATGACTCTACCAAATCTTCTTTAAACTAGGAGTTTGTGTGTATGTTGTTAGGGAAAGAATATGAAGTAAACTTCTCTGTCAACCAAGAACAATTCTTCATGATTTATCTATTTAATTACAGTAAATACGCTAGACAGATAGGCACATCTGCATTTTGCTTCTACTGAACTGTGCATATTGTGTATATTTCTTAAACCCACTAGTTTTATGTGAACCCCATAAATCTTGATGGATGCAAGGTCACTGCTAAATGGGGAAGATTTTTTTTTTTTTTTTGACAAACGTCTATATCAAATCACACATCACAGGAGACAAAGGGAAGGAGGGTATGCTAAAATTCTCCTCACAACCTGGCAGGCTTAATCCAGATAAATGCAATGCTAAATACCTATGTAACATCTTGAAGTAAATACTAGTTGGTCATTGAAAATGCTTTAAAATCTTTTTTACTGGAATGAATGTTGAAGGTACTTCAGAAGCATAGAAAATGTCCTTGCTGCTAGCTGAGGTTCTCCAAGACAGCATTTTTTTTTCCTGAATAAGTTCTTGTACTTTATTTACTAAAGAAAGTTTACATGTCTTGATTCAATAATGTAAAAAATAGACCTATATATCTTCCAATGGAAAGAAAGGAAGGAACATGGAACAATGGCATTGTTATGGCACATTTGTAACTCACATGGTCCTCTTATACTAACAAGGGTCAACAAACACAAATTCATACAAAGTAGTGATCAGCATGTCACAGTCCTATGAGCAAATAAGATACATTGCACTTAGATCCATAACTCTATTTTCTATACATAAATTTTGATAGAATGGACTATGTTATCATTCCCCTTCCCACTATGGCTGTTAGCAGTGATGATAATAACATAAAATAAATGTTGGTCTACTCCTCTTCTAAATATATGTCCTCCTGCAATATTTTCCTAATTTTACCCCAGAAATATACCTGAAATTCCTCTATCCCTTTCTCCACTGAGAACAGTTTCATGTATAATACCCGATATATAATATGAAACCTTTATTTATTAAGCTCTTGTTTTCACAAATGAAAAACTTGGGCACTGACACTAAAGTTAGTAACAACTGAAAACAAAAACTGAAAATGTTAAGCAAAAATTAAGAAGACAATGCAAAAAAGAGTCTTGAGGTCTCATTTGAAGAAAATAGAATAGAGGTTCTATATCCGTATGTATTTGTGAAAATAGTGTCATATGAACAGGACAGTCAGGGAAAGAGGATAAAGTCTGATATAGCTAATGTAACTCTGCCTGCATTCCTCCATGGCTGCTCATCAAGAACCTGTGCTCTCTCCAGAAACTCTGCCCATTCCTAAGCCTTTGCTTTAGCATGGATAGACAGATTTTCCCACTTGGCCCACCACGGAAATGCAGGTTGTTAATTGTATACAAATCTCAGCTTAAGATCAAAAACCCTATGCAAAAGCAATCTCTTTGTACCCTACTACCTATTATTTGGGACAGGTGGAAAAAGATGGCAGAGGAAAAAGAAGGGCTCCCACATTCCTCGGTTGTAGTTTCTTCTCATTTCAGTCTTGCCCAATGGCAACCCCAAGACTGATCAGGCTCTGGAAGGGCAATCCTCAACATAAAGAACTTGCCTACCCTTCTTACAGAAACTGATAATTCATGTATAAAAAGGAACATTTCAAATGTATATTTTAGCCTACTGCTCTTGCCTTTCAAAGGAATCTGTTTTTTTAACCATTGTAAGGCTAAATTCTGCACTTGTTTTGTTATACTGGTAGCTTGTTTTGATGTCAATTCTTTCACTTGCCCGTTTTTAAACTGCCTTTTCTTTTTTTCATCACTGTGAACTGTTTCAGAGCAAAGTGTGGTACAAATTAAATTATAAATTATCCATCCATCCATCCATCCATCCATCCATCCATCCATCCATCCATCATCTGTGTTTGGTTCTCGACTGTATTTATTTTGAAGTGACAGCCAACTCCACACCAATGTACCCTTGATGTTTGGTGCAATATAATCAAGGATTCACCCTGAAGATCAAAATCTCCTTCCTAGTTGGCAATCACAAGTTCACCTTGAAAATTAAATGTCTTCTTCTAAACACTGGGTCAGGCACCTCTCAGAACTTTCAGAGCTTCATGCAGTACCATCAGAGACATGCCTCTCAGTCCCCAAGTATCAGCGTTTGTGTCCGTCCCCATTCCTTGTGCATATTTTGAAAATAGGATGAAATGTTAGAAGCCCACAGTGCAGGAGGGGGTTGCCTGAACGATAGAGCCTGTCAGCATAAGCAATGAATGCAATGAGTGACTGTCCACTCCTTCACTGCTCCAGGTTAAATATTCTGTTTATAGCTTTGAATACATCTTTGCAATGTGTGTCCTTGCTCAGCTCAAGGACATCTCTTAAAGTGAAGTACTTTATTTTGTTTCTTCCGTTCAGTTTGTAAACAGAATAGATTATGCAGCAAAGCCTATTTTTTCCCTTAAACTGTTTTGCCAAGGGAATTTCTAGGAGATTGAATGGGTAGAGTTTGCAAACTAGATGGGGTGCTAATGGCATTTTTTGTTAAAGAAAAAAATGAAGTGTGATAAGAAGCTTCCCATCTGAAGGACTGTAGACATCACTCATATATTTGATTTCATATGTAGCATAATCATTGTCTCAGTCTTGTAAATTCGGCAGCATTTTTGTTGCTTTTCATGTTTAAACCTTATTCGCAAGAATGCATATGGTTTTGTTTTTGTGACATTTCAAGTTGAGGAATTGGTTTGTAAACATTAAAGTACTTTCAAGTAAACAGAAGCAGGTTTTCTTTCCATTAATGTAATTATTTGTGTCAATAATAATTTTAATGAGCTGTTTTAGAGGTGCTTCTTCGTTTGATAGAAGGTGCTTCTCCCAATAAAGGATGTTCTTCCTTTAGGCAGTGCCTCTGTAGTGTATTATGTTTCTATATTATTTCTACCCAGATATATTTTTTTAAATGGTACCCTATATTTTTTTCAGGCCTAACAATATTAATTCAACCCAGAGATGGGGAGTCAGTAGCTGAACTACAGTTCCAAACAGTTCAAATAGTATGATCATTAATGAGGGATACAGGGAGTTTCAGTTCATAGTGTCAAAGCATTTGAAGGTATATTAGACCATACAATGCAAGCCCTGCTCAGTGTAGAAATCCAGAGTAAAGCATCCCTGACAGATGGCTAATGCATGCTTGAACACATCCAATGATGAAGAACCCACCAGTTCTCTGGATAATGGGTTCCATTGCTGAACTGATATTGGTATTAGAAAGATTTCTCTAATACTCAACTGGAATCTGCTTTCCTAGAGGTTAAAACCATTATTCCATGCCCTGTCTTCCAGAATGAGAGAACACACTGGGACCTTCTTCTATGTGATATGCATTAAGGTATTTGAAGGGTGCTATCATATCCCTACCTAATATTTTCTTCTGAGGGCTGAACATGCCCAGTACATTCCATTTCTCTCCACAGGATGTAGTTTCTACTCTCTTGATCATCTTCAATGCCCTTCTCTAAACCTGTTGTTTCTTTGCATCCTTCTTAAAATGTGTTGCTAAATAGTAGACACAGACTCAGACTGGAATCTGACCAAAGCAAAATGAAGTGGAACTAAACTATTACTTCTAATTATTTTAAAATGAGTCTTCTTTTGATGCAGCAGCCTAAAATGGCATTT
Organism: Liasis olivaceus; assembly: GCA_030867105.1. Taxonomy (NCBI): domain Eukaryota; kingdom Metazoa; phylum Chordata; class Lepidosauria; order Squamata; family Pythonidae; genus Liasis; species Liasis olivaceus. Next base: position 217,995,448 of record CM061348.1, on the reverse strand, counting down.
TTCTTCTTTGCAGTCACATTATATTGCTGACTCAAATTTGGCTTGCAGTCAACTATTATTCCAAGATCTCTTTTCACAAGTACCATCATCAGCCCCAATCCTATAACTGTATGTTTGATTTTTGTTCCTTAAATGAAGAATATCATCCTTGTCTGTGTTAAATTTCATTGTGTAATTTTCAGCCCATTTCTCTAACCTATCAAGATCATTTGGAATTAGCTATCCCATCTAATTTTATGTCATTTGCATAGATTTGAGTGAATTATCTCAATGGACTCTTCATGGCATTGCCATAGAAGACTTTCCATTAATTTCAGGTAGTGCAAAACACAAGGATCCACATGCGAACAGGAACAACCCTGCTTGTGAGCCACTTAGGGTTGAAAAGATTAAAGCAGCATGAAACCATTTGATTGATTGATTTAATATAGCCACCCATTTCACAATCATGATTCTGGGCAGTGAACATAAGAATAAAATTTAACAAAACAAAGATGAGAAATAGTATCAAATAATATACAAAGTGATGCAATAATAACACAGAGGCACCTAAGGGCAATCAACTCAATGACATAGTCACAGCCATGTCAAAGAAAACAGCAGTGATGTGATCACCCAATTTACAGGCCCCATGCCCAGGGGAACATCCAGGTCTTCAAAGATTTACAAAATGCCAATAGGGTCGAAGCTAAATGAATCTCAGGGGGTATGGTGTTCCAAAGGGCAGGCACTGCAATAGACATACTGTTCCAAAGGGATGTTTTCTGGGTCCCACCAGATGGCACTCCTTAATAGATGGGATCCAGAGTAGACCCTGCCAGATCTAGTGGGCCAGACAAAAACAATTGGAGAAAGTAATTCTCATAAATAAAATGGTCCCATGTCATGATGGGCTTTACAGATGGTAATCAGCACCTTGAATTGCACTCAGAAGCTTACTGGGAACCAGTGCAGGTCACAGAGCAGTGGGTAAGATGGGGGTACCAAAGTGTGCCCATAAGTGCCCACACTTCTGCATTCTGGACTACAATTTCTGCTTCTGAGTGGTCTTCAGCCCCACCTAGAATGCACTGCAGTAATACATTCAGGAAGTGACCAAGACATGAATGATTGTGAGTAACGCCTCCCAATCCAGGAAAAGGCACAATTGGTACACAAAACAAATCTGTGCAAAAACCCTCCTGATCTTGGCTACCACCTGTTCTTCAAACAGGGACCACAAGTTCAGGAAGACCCCCAAATTGCACACCAGTTTTGTCTGGGGCAGTGCAACCCTATCAAGAACTAAAAATGGAAGATTTCCAGATACAGGGGGCCTTAAAACCCAAAGCTGCTTGGTCCTGCTAGGGTTTAGTTGATGCCAGTTCTTCCCCATCCAGACCCTCACAGCCTCTAGGCTCTGAAAAAGAACCTCACCAGCATCACTTGGTTAGCCTGGGGTACTGATAATACCCAATCTCATTCCAGTGGATGATGTCACCTAGTGGTTTCATGTAGATGTTAAACAGATGTTGAACATAATTATGAGGGCCCCCACAGAGAAAGGGTCTTCAGTCATATCTCTTATCTCCTAACAACACTGATTGAGACTGGCCCTGGAGGAAGGAAAAGAACCACCACAACATTGTGCCCTCAGTACCAAAATCCCTGGGCTCAGATGAATACCATAGTCTATGACACTGAAAGCCATTAAGAAATCAAGAAGAGAGAGAATGGATGCACTACACCTATCCTGCACCCACCAGAGGTCAATGCTGTTTTGGTCCCATACCCAGGCTTGAAACTTAATTGAAGGGGTTCTAAATGATTCACTCCCTCCATGGCCCTCTAAAGCTCCAGTGCAACTACCTTTTTAACAATCTTCTCTAAAAAGGGAAGGTTGGAGACAGGACAAAAAATTTTCCAATGCAGTCGGGTCCAGCAATTTCTTGAGGAGAGAATGGACCATTGCCTCGTTAAGCATCAGTGGGACCACTCCCTCCTTCAAGGAAAATTCACCACTACCTGGATTTAGCCACATATCATCTCACAGGAGGTCTTAGCCAGCCAGGAGAGACATGGGTATAATATACAGGGTGGCTGAGCTCACAGTTTGGAGGACTCTATCCAATTCCTCAGAAGTAACAGGACTGAACTCATCCGAGACAACAGACTCAAATCATGTCTCTGTCAACTCCAGGAGACCTGCCATACCACTGGCATCCAACCTAGAATGAATCTCAGCTATTTTTTCTGACAGATGCCTATAATATTCCTCACAACCATTGTGCATGCACAACTCTTACTCCGCCCTACTATTTATTAAAAAACATAAATATATGCAATACAGTACAGTATGATTATAAAAGTATTTCTGTAGACTTCATCCAAGTCATTAATACAAAGTTTGAAGAAGGTCCAGGACTGAACTCTATGTCATCCTGTTCAGTATTTCTACAGTGTAATGAGGAACCACAGATGAGCACACTTTGGGTACAACTTTTGGGTCAGCTACATACCCACTTAATTCTCATGACATGTAGCCCATTCTTAACTAGCTTCATGATCAAAATAAGATACCTTGTAAAATGCTTTGCTGAAATCAAAGTATAGTACTTCAACAGCATTCCTATATTTTATTAAGGAAGCATAGAGTAAGGAAGGTGACCTTGATGGAGGTAGGTGAAATCTGTTACCAAAGTGACAAGGGGAAAAACATAAGTTCAAAACAAGCAGAAAATACATGGAAGCAGCTCAGACACCTCCCTAATTCACATGAGTATAAGAAGGGGAGGAGATACAGCACAATCAAACTTGCAAGGTTCTATTATTATAACCACTTTCAATAGAAGTAGTCTTAGCTTTCCCATGGAGTTGATTGCTGTTCTGGTCTACCTGGTGGGGCTGACATCAATCTTGCTATACTCTCTTTTAAGAGAGGCTGAAGATCTCACTTTTGTCACTGGAGATGGCTACTGATCCTCAGGGCAAGCCCCTGTCCTCTGAACCTCTCACTGCAGCATTGTTGCATCACCAACAACAGGTGGATGTGCAAATGGCCAACTTACAAAATGCCATGATGCAACTAACACAACAGTTGGGACAGAATTTATCCCAACTAGTAGCAGCAGCAGCAGTAGAGCAGTCTGCAGCACAGCTGGTACTCCTGTGTCCACATGGGAGTTTACCAGAGGAGTTTGGATGAGACCAAAACCAATTCCTGACCTTCACAATTCACACCTTCAAATGTGAACTGTTATGGTAAGCCAACCAGCAGAGTTTCCCACAGATCACACCAAGGTGACTTGCGTGCTGAGTTTGCTGAAAGATAGGGCAGCCAAATGGACCATGCCTATAACTGAGGGCAACAACCCCATGCTGGACTTCATGCAAAGATTTAGAGGTCTTTTCCATGATTCCATAAGATGCCTGACTACCAGTCAGTTGAGGCAGGGCAGAAATGGGAAGGCGAAGAAGCTTTACAGCCTCTTTTTGTTTATTGATATTATTTCTCATTTTTGTTTTCATGAAAAATGGCACAGCATATTCCTTTTGCAGAGCAGCCTAATTACAGAGCCCCAAGATATGTGAACATATTCTTCATTTTTTTTTTTCACAAGCAAATATGAAAGACTTTCAGGAAGAATTCAGTTATGTAAATGAAACAAACTAACCAAAGAGAGAATTATCCCTGTGAGATTCAGACAAATTTCATTTAAAAACATTGATTCAGTTCAGAAAATTGATCCAGTTCAGTCTGTCAAGTGAAATCGATTTACATGCACAGAAGCATCTGAATTGTCTGACTCATTCCAAGAAATTTCCAAGTCTTCTTAAAAACCACAATTTCCCATTATACCTGACTCAGGAAGGAATGGGTTAATATTTGATTAAACTCAGGTTACCTTAAATACAGACTTAATCTGACAACTATTCCCAAACTGCCTATTAAAAGTACAGGTAAACGCCCTTATTTTTCATGTGAGTGAAGGCTGGCAGATCATCATAATCTCTAAAACTGTGTAAAACTTTAATGTGGAGATTTGATTTACCGACAAGCAATTAAATCTCCAAATTGTATTGACTTTCAAATGGAATTAGAAAGTCAGATTGAATCATTGAATCAAATCAGATGCCTCCAAACTGATTCAGACAATTCAGATGCTTCTGTGCATGTAAAGAAACAACTTTTTGTGAAATATCTTGAAAATCCAAACTGAATTAGTTGAACTGCATTATTTGATTCAAACTTCTAGGTGAAATAGGATTGACTTTCTAAATCAGTTCAACCTGACAAATCAAACTGGATCAGCTTTCTTAACTGAATTAATGTTTTGAAACTGATTTTACCTGGTTCTCACAGGGATAATTATTTCTTTGGTATGTTTGTCTCATCACATAACTTCCTGAAAGTCTCTCATATTTTCTTGTGAAAAAAAATGAAGGTAAATATGCATTTTCTATACAGTATTTTAAATATTTTGAATACTGGAGGTGTTTAGTTATCTAGAATTTTTATTCAAGCAGTATGAATAATCTAATCAGAGGTCTAATTAGAAAGCTTCTACTTTCATGACTGAGAGACAATCTTCATTTATTTTCTCCTTCTGATTTCAGTTGCCAGCCTAAACGATTCTGGAGGTTTCTTCAAATCTCCAAAAGAGATTTTTAAGAAAACTAGAGGACTCAATATTCAGAGCATGGAAAAACAATGTTGGATCAAAAGCTTCTTGTGTGGCAGCCTTATGTTGTATCCAACCTATAATGTTTTCCACCTAACTTATGAATTTAGCACCAATTTATACTTTATAGAATTTAACTATTGTTCTCTTTTGCATCAAATTACTTGGGCTGATAAATATGCAGTTGATTACAATTTAACTGTAATTATTCAGTTGAAGGTGAACATGTAGAGGAAATAATAACAAAATAAACAAACATGAATTTGTATCTAGATGAAGTTATTTTATTTATGCCAGAGAACATTTAGCTCTCACCCCCACCCAATAATTATCTTAAAATGGAAGGATCATCTTATATTGCCTAATGTTTCTCTTATATTTTCCCTATGTCTAATCTCCCTTTTTGTCAAGGGAATTCATCTTACATTCAGTCAATTTTCTTTTCGGTTATATAATAGATGCTCCTAATTCTCACTGAAACCAATAGAGGTAAAATTAAATCATGACTGACTTTTTTCCAAATTATTTCAGTGAACCTAATAGCAATTATCTTAGTATGGATTTGGTTCATAATTACAAAACTTCTCATTACAATCTGCTTTTTGTCAACTTTATCTTCTGCCCAGTTTTTCTTCTTTGTACCAATTTGATACAGTTGTACCACTATGTAGAAATATTTGCCACTTAGCATTTGAAGAGTGTTCACTTTTCCATGATAGCCTTTGACCTTAGTGTCAACTGAGACCCCTGAATGCCTGAAAGTGAAAGGGCTATAAACGTGGATGCAAACATTTAGTTCCTGCCACAGTAATTCACATAAACAGATCCTTTTTACAGGATCTTACACAAAGGCCTCTCAGCAAAAGTTATTCTGCTTCATCAGGGGTCCTGATCAAATACAGGCTGCTAAGTTCATTCAGTCAAAACTGCCTACTTCTGATCTTTATGTTGACCATACGAAAGACTAAAGAACGGCCTGTAAATATATGCGAATGCCACTTTCCCTGCACACATGTTGCTATGCACATTATAAAGTCTGAGAGGATTGGCAAACATAGCAAAGCAAAGCAATGGCAAATGTAATATAATTTGAATTACCTTATGCGTTTGCACTGATATTTGTAGAAGAGCACAAATGTCAAGAGCGCTATCATTTGGCTCTTGACATTATAAGCCATGAACAGTCCATAGGCATGAGCTGTCCAGACCTTTAAAGGAGCATTTTACTTTGACAGGGTTTCAAAGTACTCTGTTAAAGCAACTTTGATAAACCAAAGGCCCCACCCCCACCTCAAATCTCTAAATTGCAGAGCGAGCACTGGTGTGAAGAATGTTTGTGTCAAAAAGGTAGGGTTGTGCTTGTAACAGTATGTTCAAAGCTGCGCTTCATTTATACATGTTTCAAATTCTTATGCCTATACAAAGGGGCAAGGTTTTGATCATGGGGCCTCAGTTGCCTTCTTTCCTTTTTTGACCCCCTCCCCCAACCCCTGTGGATGCTCTTGGGAATAAGCATCCATTCAGGGTTGGCCCTGCCTTAAACGTCAGAGTACAGAAGCAAAGTATATCACTTCTGTAGCTGGAAGCATCTTTTCAACCTTAAATGAACTCACTTAGCAAATGCCTAGTTAGTTAGTTTGTAACTGTCCCCCTGAAATACATGCCATAATCAGTTCATGGTATTTTGGTGCTTTGGTATGATTTCCTTCAATTTCAGAAGGAGATAGCATCATCTAAACATAGGAAACAGAAATAGAAGCATGCAAATTAAAGTTAAAAACAAAGTAAGAATACTATATTGGGGTGATCCATATCTAATCATGCTTATCTAAGAATATGCCAGCTGAAATCAATGGGGTATGGTAGTCACAACTAATATAAGGCCTTATGATTGCAAACTAATTTACTCTGTGCATGAATAAGTATGCATCCAATCCATTCATTCTAAATGTATATTTAATTTAAAATTTGTATTTAGCATCACATTTTATTCAATTATATGAAGGGTGTACCAAAATTCAGGCCCCATAGACAATTTATTATATACATTTCATTAAATGTTTGAATGGGTTGCAATTTTCTTCTAAATTCTTCCTTACTTGTTTGACACATTTCAACATTCCTAAATACAGTAACATTTTAGCTGAAAAAATATACTAATTAATAAAAACATATTGTGATTGGCCTGAATTTTGGTACACCCAGTACTCTAGTGTTTACATATATATACAGTATTTTGGTGCTCTAGCCAAAGTCATATTTTATTTATGCCAGAGAACATTTAGCTCTCACCCCCACCCAATAATTATCTTAAAATGGAAGGATCATCTTATATTGCCTAATGTTTCTCTTATATTTTCCCTATGTCTAATCTCCCTTTTTGTCAAGGGAATTCATCTTACATTCAGTCAATTTTCTTTTCGGTTATATAATAGATGCTCCTAATTCTCACTGAAATCAATAGAGGTAAAATTAAATCATGACTGACTTTTTTCCAAATTATTTCAGTGAACCTAATAGCAATTATCTTAGTATGGATTTGGTTCATAATTACAAAACTTCTCATTACAATCTGCTTTTTGTCAACTTTATCTTCTGCCCAGTTTTCTGCATTCTGGACTACAATTTCAGCTTCTGAGTGGTCTTCAGCCCCACCTAGAATGCACTGCAGTAATTCATTCAGGAAGTGACCAAGACATGAATGATTGTGAGTAACGCCTCCCAGTTCAGGAAAAGGCACAATTGGTACACAAAAGGCCAACAAATAATAAGTGTCACAAACATTCTTAAGCAATGTTTGTTGGTGACACTTATTATTTAGATCCAATCTGGTTTTTGGCAAGATTGTCCTAGTAGATGGCTGTAACAAATCTGCCTTTTGTATGCCATGGATCTGCAAAAAGGACATGTCCACAAGTAGCCAAATTAATATCTACATGATAACACATCACATTTCAGACATATTTTTTCTATGAACTACCCTTAATGTTGAACAAATACTAAATGACTCACCTGGAAGATACGTGATCAGTTCACTCACTCTCTGGTTAAATTTCTATTCATTGGAAGTTACCAGATCCTCTTAAAAATATATTCATTTGGTGGTGGTGGTGGTGGTTGGGGAAACCTTTTCATCTTCACAATGGTGGTCATGACTAGAGGCTAGCTATGCTATGCAATATCAAAGAATTAATAAATTATCCTTAAAGATTTGGGTACCTGATCATTTTAGTTAGCTAAAATCTCTTTGTTTGATTTTTAATAAATAGGTAACATTGGAAATTGCACTCAGTTTAGATCTTCTACCTAGCCAGTAGATAATCTTTGTATTCTTTTCACTACATAAAACTGCCTTGATTGTCAACAGACAGAAAGACAGGCGATAAATCCAATAATAAATAAAAATACAAACAATAAATTTGTCACTTTTACTTCCTGGGAAGAATCAGGCATGGTATTCTTCTAAGACTCCCAGCTGAGGTTGGCCTAGATAGCTTGTGATTAAGTACCTGCAGTGCTTCTAGATGGGTATAGTTTATTAGTATGTGTCTTCTGTAAAGAGGCTTCTGAGATGGATGAAGGTGAACAAACTATAGTTGACAGAATTTGGCAAAGACATTCAACAAGTTCTAGACTATGGCTTGCATATGATTTTTCTTAATGTTCTAAGTATGATTGTTAGATTGTTTTTAAGATTCTGCATTTTATTTTCCTATTTTCCCCTTCTATTATAAGCTTCATGGGATATTATTTTTGAAGTGTGGCCTTTAATTAATGTATCTTAGTAATTAAGCTATTAATCTTAAGTTAATATATCTTAAAGCAAATAATGATGAAATATCTGTTTACCAATTTGGATGTAAAATTTTGGGGAGCCAGTGAGGCAGAAACTGATTGATTATGTGCCATTGAGTTAATGTTGATTCTCAGTGACTGCACAGATAGACCTACTCCAGGATAATCTATACACAGCTGGCCCTTCAGATTTTCTAGCAGTGCACCAATCACTGTAATAGAATCCATCTACGTTGTTGCTGATCACCCATTTCTTCTTTTCAACCTTTCCCAGTATTATAGAGTTCTCAAGAGAGCTAGGTCTTTGCATGATGTATCTAAAATATGATAATTTGAACCTAGTTATTTGTTCCTTGAGTAAAAATTCTGGATTGATTTGCTCTATGATCCAGTGGTTTGTTTTCTTGGCTATCCATAGTATTCTCAAGAGTCTTCCCCAACATCAAAGTTATTTTTTTTTAATATTAGTTCTTGTTAGTTTTTATTGTTTTTTCATAAAATTTAATAACGTTACTATGAAAAAAAAATAAAATCATCAATACTCTTTCTGTCCTGCTTCTTCAAAGTTCTACTTTTGCTTCCATGGGATGAAACAAGCAAAACCATTGCCAGCAAGATTCTGATCTTTATTGGTATAGACACATCCTGGCCTCTTCATGACTACTTTACCAAATGCTAGTCTGTAGTGAATTTCTTGACTGCTGGTTTCTTTACTGTTGATAGTCAATCCTAAATGGCACAAGCTATCCACCACTTCAGTATCTTCATTGTCAGTTCTAAGGCTAGTTGCTGTTCATGTTGTCATTAGTTAGGTCTTCTTTACATTTAATTTTAGTCCCATTTGTTCACTGTGATCCTTGATTTTTATTACTACACCTTGAAGATCATTTGCATTTTTAGCTATTAGCATCACCAACATAGCACAAGTTATTGATTATTTTCCTCCATTCTTAAAACTATGTGCATTTTCTTACAAGCCTCCCTCAATATATATTTAGCAAGCTGAATACAGAAGGAATGAGTACAGAGCCTTGTGTTAGCCCCTCAGGATAGTCCAGACAAGAAGCACAACAATGAATCATACATGACTGAAAGATTTCTCCCCTTCTCTCCTTTTACTGTCCAGAAAATTAGGGAGGGTTCCTTCGGAAACACTTCCAATGCCTCCTCTCCTTTTGTGGACTGAGGTACTGTATCTTTTACATGCCAGTTGTCCAGTCTGTGCTCATTTCCACATGCTATTACATCTTTTCTCACACCTTTGCCAATCTGGAGCCCATCTGTTTCACCATGTCTTCTCTCGACTGTGGCTTCTATATACAGTATATGTGCCTCATGAGGGTAATGAGATGTTCTGAATTCTCATTTTTCTAAGGACAATCCACAGCTTGATATGGACAACACAATTAAAGGGCTTCTATGATAAATGAAATACATATTGACTTTTTAAAGTATTTGTTGGTTTTCTCAATTATTCAGCATGCATCAGCAATAATATATCTTGTTCCTTGGCCTTTTCTAAAACTAGCTTGAACATCTGCATCTCCCTTTCTAAGTGAGGCTCTAATCTGCATTGGATAATCTTAAGCATTATTTTCCTAGCATGTGAAATTAAGGATATTTTACAATAGTTTGCACACTCTGTTGTCTTATTTCTTTGGTATTGGTTATGTAGGCTAATCTGTTGGCCACTGAGTCATTCTCCAGGTTTGCTGGCATAGTTTAGAACCGTTACTGATTATATTCTGAGAAGCATAATATAAATATAATATAAATGTGAGCAGTAAGTACAATGAGTAAGTAGCGACAGTTGACATTCTTAACTACAATGGTCATACTGGATCCCATTTGCTTTAATGTATTTATGGCTGGAATGTGAAATAATTTCAGTTTGAATTGCCCTTCAGAGAACAAAAGGGAGAAATTTTCCCAATGGCTGAGAAGAGAAGGGAGGGTTTTTTGGGAGGCGGCAGTCACTTTCCCCTCCTCTAAACCTTAACGCAACTTCTGTTATTCCATTGTATGCCCTAACATTCTAAAGCAGATATCAGTGGGAGATAGAGGTCTATAGGATCGAGAGGGAATTGGAACAATCACATGCTGTCTTTTATGTATCTAAGATTTATGATTCAAGCCTACTTGTTCACACTGGGGTAATAATAAACTGATCTTTAGTGTACTTCAGCCTTCCACAGCCTCCTTCCAGATGTGATAGAATTGCAACATAACTGTTGGTCATTCTTGGATAGAATTCTGAGAGTTGTATTTTTAACACATCTGGAGGGCATTGTTAAGAAAAGATGGTTTATGGAATCTGTTGCATTGTTTTCAACAGATGATATTTATTAAATGTAACTTTAATCTATGGATTTGTTTGAGTCTGTATTAGTAATAAAAATTGAGCTTCTTAATCATTGGAATGTAATAAACATAGCTTAACTTTTGTTCTTCAGTCTCCTTGTTTTCTCATGTTTTCCTGGTGCACTACTTATTGTCTTTGGCATTAGAATATATAAAGCAGAGTTTTTAAAATAAAAATTAGATACTTATTATAATGCATAATCACATGAATTTAATGAATATTAAGATTTAATATTAAGATATTAAGATTTATTTTTATTGTGCTAGATTGCCATATCTAGGAGAGAATCCTCTGAACGTTTTTGCTGGATCTTTTAAAAAGAATGCAATTTGCATAAAATAATATATTAGGCCTATTAATAAATTTAATTACATTTACTGTCCAAACACACAACCCTATATTTCACCTTAGACATGTCAAATTCTTCAAGGATCACTAGTAATATTCTGTCTTGGTCTGCATGTCTTAACTTAATCAACTTACTTTCTCCCAGGAGAGTAGTATTATTTTCTTTCCATAATCTTAAATTAACCTCCTTGCTGGAAACCTAATGGCTCTTTCCATATAATGTGAAACCATATACAGATTAGGACTGTGCCGCACTTCAGCTTCAGTTCCAAAAAGGTGCTTTAGAGAGTGTAGGTGCATGAATGTAGGTTTGCCAGCAACTTTTCAAGGTAACCACATCTCTCCCTAAGATTGCACACCTATCCTCTGTGCAGCCCAAAGTATTGCACAGCACTAAAACAATGCAGTTTCCTGCTCCTTCTCAGCTGTCACTGCTTTATGCAAAGTGAAATCAAATTAATATGAGTTGCATTGCAACTGAGTAAGATCAGAGATGATGAATGGGAAGAGGGGTGGCAGGAGGAACATAAATATGAAACTGAAGAGATGGGATTTAAGAAATGCATTTTTTGCCCTAGACATGCCCCCTTTTGACTTTGACTATATTCCATTTCTTATTTCCATGTACACTTGCAGCTTCTCAACACATCTCCCAAACCCAGTCACATCCTTAAATCAGCCACACTGTAAGGGGAAACATGTAATCCACAATATATTTGTTGTCTCTATGTGCATCTTGACACATGCATGTATATTAAGGATGGGCAGACTGCAGGCCATGCTGGCCCCCAGAACACTTCCAGAGTATCTTTGGACTCAAAATGTTCAACCTTATTTGCGTGGTGAGGTGCAGTTTAAGAGACAGGTCCTATATGTCCTCCTAAACCACCAGTAGCATAAAGACTATACTAGTCAGGTCACATTGTGACATCTCTGATCCCATATACTGGGAGATCAGAAGTATTTAAATTCAATGCCTGACCACACAAAGCTTGCCCACTCTGATGTTCATTATATATATACACATAAAGGCTTGTTCTGTGAGATTAGAAATCTGATTTTTTTGCAGATTTCTAGACTACATATTCAGAGACTGCATGTTTGCTTTACATATGCATAGGCATAGTCAGCACTGAACATATTGATAAAGGTCATTTCTGCTTAATTATTTATGGCATCTTCTAGAGTCTTCCAATCCTTATGGACTGAAATAAGAATATGGTAGACAGACAGGTCCCCCCCCTCCCCCACACACACTTCAAGAGTGACTGGATGATGCAGCAAAGATGCTGCAAGTTAGTAGTGCAGAAATAAGCAGATAACTTGAGTTTAAAAAAACGCTACTCACTTATATTTTCTCATACATATTAAAAAAAAAGGTGAGGAACCTAGTTTGGTAGTCCCTTGGTTCTCACTCTCTCTGACTCCTTGCCCCATCATCCACTATAATATGGATGCTATGCTTATTTTTGTCTACCCAATACTGCATCTATCTTATTTCAGGCAGTTGTTTGAGTTTTTTAAATTTATGGATACGCTAATTATACTGGGTACATGGCAAGCTGATATTTCCAGGAAGCAGAAAGTATGAGGGTTTGAAGAGAAGGGGAGTTGAGTTAGAAACAAAATGAGCTTCTAAGAGACAACATTTGCCCAAGTTCTACACCCTCTTATACTTATAATCAGTTGTAAATATTGCACAGCTGCCAATTAAAAAAAAAATCAATTGGCTACAGATTTAATAAAAACATTGTATTCTGGGATTTTCAAACAATGCTTGAAATGAAATGCAGGTGTCTTCCAAAAAGAGCCTTTTCCTGAATGTTGTAGTAGTTCTTCATTCCAGAAGTGTACATTGACATGAATATATAAGGAATATATACTGTACATGTTAGTCAAAATGCTTGCAGAAAAATTGTGAAAAGCATTTATTTTTAAAAACATTCATCTTGGTATTTATTTAATATATTCCTATTAGGCAGATCAGCCAGAATCACCCTTGATAAGTTATTTCACTTTGGAAAGAGAGAGGGATTCCCCTTGATGCAACAAAACACTTTTGAAAGCCTGCTGCAGCTGCCTCTTGACAAAGGTTGAGACAGGGCTGATGTACCTTGATCAGCATTTTGTCTCAGTGTCAGGCTGAGACAAATTCTTAAAGAGATGGGGATACCAGACCACCTTACCTGTCTCCTGAGAAATCTGTATGCGGGCCAAGAAGCAACAGTTAGAACCGGTCATGGAACAACCGATTGGTTCAAAATAGGGAAAGGAGTACGACAAGGCTGTATACTGTCACCCTGCTTATTTAACCTATATGCAGAGTACATCATGAGAAATGCCAGGCTGGAAGAATCACAAGCCGGAATTAAGATTGCAGGGAGAAACATCAATAACCTCAGATATGCAGACGATACCACCCTAATGGCAGAAAGTGAAGAAGAACTAAAGAGCCTCTTGATGAGGGTGAAAGAGGAGAGTGAGAAAGCTGGCTTGAAACTCAACATTAAAAAAACTAAGATCATGGCATCTGGACCCATCAATCCCTGGCAAATAGAAGGGGTAGAAATGGAAGCAGTAACAGACTTCATTTATTTGGGCTCCAAGATCACCGCAGACGGAGACTGCAGCCATGAAATTAAAAGATGCTTGCTCCTTGGGAGGAAAGCTATGGCTAACCTAGATAGCATATTAAAAAGCAAGTCACCTTGCCGACAAAGATCCGCATGGTCAAAGCTATGGTTTTTCCAGTAGTAATGTATGGCTGTGAGAGCTGGACCATAAAGAAGGCTGAACGCCGAAGAATTGATGCGTTTGAACTGTGGTGCTGGAGAAGACTCTTAAGAGTCCCCTGGACTGCTAGGAGGTCAAACCAGTCAATCTTAAAGAAAATCAACTCTGATTGCTCATTGGAAGGATTGATAATGAAGCTCAAGCTCAGATACTTTGGTCACCTAATGCGAAGAGAGGACTCTCTGGAAAAGACCCTGATGCTGGGAAAGATGGAAGGCAAAAGGAGAAAAGGACGGCAGAGGATGAGATGGCTAGATAGCATCACTGAAGCAATGAGCATGAAATTGAGCAAACTCAGGGAGGCAGTGAAAGATAGGAAGGCCTGGCGCAATATGGTTCATGGGGTCACGAAGAGTCGGACACGACTTAACGACTAAACAACAACAACAACAACAACAGGCTGAGACACATGCTGCACACACAAAGAAGCCTGTTTCCCAACAAAGCCACTGCCTGATCTTCAGAAATGTGACACTACATCACTTGACTGTTGTGCTTCTGTGAGGTGACTCACACTGATCAAGCACAGTGCCCCTTCAAAATCTGCCCAGGAAGGGCATCTGTGAGGAAGGGGATCAAAAGTCAAGATGACAGCCAGAGCCACACAACTGAAGCCCCACTTGGGATGTTCTCTAAAAAGGGAACTGTCCTCTTGACAGTGATGATGTCCCCCACTCCCCACGGGCATCCCTGCTGCACAGCCCTGCTTCAGATGCAGTTCTAATTTGAGTGGCTTCCAATAATGCTAAAAGGAAATACAATAATACAATTAAGTAGTGTAACTATGTATTCATTAAAAGTAGGAGAGAGAAAAGGCAACGAAAAACAAAGCTGTCCTTCCATGGCATTCATGTAGGAGAAGCCTGATGAAAAGTCTTCAGGAAGTGCCTAAAAGATGTAATAATGGTGCTTTATAGATTTCAGGCTGTCTTCTAAAACATTTCAAGACTGGTGCAGAAATGGAATATGGCTAATATAAGATTCCAAACATGGAAATAATGGCAGAAACAAAAACTGCAAAAGCATCCAATCCTATTGAAATCAGTTGTGCTGGTAATAGCAGAATATTTCATATTAAAAATGTTATTCATTCTCATATTATTTTTAGCTATCATTCAGAATTATAATGTCAGAAAATAGCACGGAGGTGGGAAACTAAATGCAATGTGGTTTTTTGACAGTAAATGGGAGAAAATTTATCAACTTCATACTATGAGAAGTACCTCCCCTCACAACAGCGATCTTGGCAAAACTTGCTATTTATAAGGAGGTCCATTAGAGATACTTGTATAAGTGGTTCTTTCACATTACAAAAAGGCATCCAGCGTGTCAGAATAATGCTTTTAGACTATTTTAAGTATGAGTTGTGTATTTTTCTTAATGCACAGAGTACTTGTCATTTCAACAGTAAGTTGGGTTTGTTGGGAAGGAGGGGAATAAAATAACAAAACAACAGGGTACTTAAGATGTACTTCAGATAAAAGCATCCATCATTTTGTAATAGGGAATAACAAATGCCAGTGTGCTGTATTTGGTATTAGACTAGGAATCCACCCTAGCCCACCCGCAGCCACAGAAGCTCAGTGGATGACTTTGGGCCAGTAAATTTTTTTTCAGCCCACCTTGCTTCAAAGGACTGTTTTCACATTTGAGCATTTTAGTGATCAGTTCATGCTACAGAATATGACATTGCAGAAGCAATTAGCCAGCTGAAAGTAGCTGCAAGACCAAGTGTAAACAAAGCCCCTTCCCCAACATCCCTCTCATGGGCTTCATAAAGGAGAAATGTCTAAATTTTACCATGACCCCAGAGGATGCAACAGAAGCAACTAGTTTTCAGGTTATAACAGTAAGGCATTCTAAATTGTCTGCAACACCAGCTTTGTGGGTATTGACATTTTTGACCAACAGAGGGAAGGAAGGTGTCATCTTTGATGTTATTCAGGGATTTAAACTTATAACTCATAGTTTTTCAGTGTATGGAAGGAAATTGAGGCAATGCTGTTCCAGTATTTACATTTGGCCAACAGATCTCCTCATGTAGACCAGTGTTTCTCAACCTTGGCAACTTTAAAATGCCAGTCATGCTGATTGGGGAATTCTGGGAGTTGAAGCCCACACATCTTAAAGTTGCAAGGTTGAGAAACACTGATATAGACAGTAATGGAATATGGCCTTGATGGAGATATGCAAGAACATAGGCAAAAGGGACTGAAACATTTTTAAAGTCCAAAACAATGAGATAAAATTTGTAAGTGGCTTAGGGAGACACCTCCCTAATTCACTGAAGTATAAGATTGAGGAGGAGATACAGTAGAATCAGACTTGCAAGATTCTGTTATTATGGCCAATCTCAATAAAAATAGTTTTAGCCTTCATGTGGAATTGATCTCCTGGTCCCATTTACCCAGTGGGGCTGAGACTTCATTATCTCTTGATTTCCTCATAATCAAATAGGTTATAGTCATTTTGGAGGAAATGAGAAAGGAATGTGATTCTTATTGTTCCTCTAATTTGTCTTCTCTTGCCAAACCAATTTTAAAATAAAATTAGGTTGTTGACAGCTCTGTATATGATTATTTAACACACTTGATAAGTCACAGTATGTATGTATATATGTATGTATAGTGTGCATATTACGTATAATGTTATGGCACAAGTTTAGCATATTTATTCTGGCACAAGCTTTCATGGACTACACTCTGATGAAGTGGTTTATAGTCCTTGAAGGCTTGGAAGTTAAGTCTTTAATGGGCCATAAGACTTTTTGCTGCAACAGATCAACCAAGCTACTCCTCTGGAAACAACAACAATAATATTGGATGTGGGGAGTATGTGTGTGTCTATATAGTTGTACAGAGATGTACTGAAGACCTCCACAATCAAGTAATTTGTATTCATACACCATAATTTGATGGCCTGTAGCAATGTATCTTATCAATGCACATCACTTTCTGCCTCTTTTTAGAGCAAAACATCTGTTTAACATTTGTTAACTTTTCACCATATATCTTCATAAGCATGCCATCTGCCCAGTGCACAGGAAGGTTTTTAATCATATTCTGTAAGAAAAAAAAAAATTACAGATTCTAGATTCACCAGGACCTTTCTTATAGAATCATTACCAAAAATGGTGGCAGTAAATAGGTATTCAGATTTCTGTGCATTCTTGCAAGTTTAGCAATGAAATGGTCCTTAATTTTGATTGGTTCTTTCTGTATAGCTTTGCAAGAAAATCAGACAACCCTTGTCAGCCCATTCTAATTTTCATTCTGAGGAATGTATTTGGGAGATATTATTCATCCCTTACCTTTTTAGGCAGTATTTATCAACATGTGGGATGCCATCTGGTGCCAAAGTGAGGACATACAGGTTAGAATAAATAATTTTCCTATACAAAGTTAATGTGCGATTAGCATCATGATAACTCTCATACTTATCCAGTCACTATGAGTCCATTCCTTCCAAGCTGATTTAAAATGCTGCTACATTGCCTGGCATGCTTTAGAAATTATTCAGCAGCTGGATTCATAAAATCATCATGTGTCATCTCTCCTATTTCTCCCCTTCATTTTCCTGCCTGGCTAACTCTTCTGTGTTTATTTGCTGTTCACATCTGTCACTAGCTTTACTTCTTCCTATGTTTCTTTATAGTTTTAAAGCAAGGAGGCACAACTTTTCCAGTTAAAGTGGCATTTAGCCTCTAAGTAGTATCCTCATGGTACAGCTTGTATGTTAGTATTACTTGTTTGTTAACCTTTAGATTAATATCCCATCTTTCTTTCAGGAGCTCAAGGCCGTATGTACAGCTTTCCCTTCTCCCATTTCCCTCCCACAACAACCCTGCGAGATAGGTTGGGCTGCTGATTGGCTCAAAGTCATCCAATAAGCTTCCATGATTGATGGTGTGGTGGAACCTGAGTCTTCTCAGTTTTAGTATGACACTTCAACCACTATATCACAGTGGTTTTAATATGTACTATTGTGATTCAATTCACTCAGCAACGTATCATGAAACATAGGTTAAAAAAGTAACTTCTTCAAGCTGACCTTGAATCTTAATGACTTCATGGACATGTGCATGTAGCTTTTCTTGACTAGAGTATTGTCATTGCTTTCTTCTGAGATGTGCTTTTCTTCCCCAGTCTAGCATAAAATCCTGATATTACCTGGGGATCTCCCATTCATGCATTAACCATGCTTAATCCTGCTTAGCTTTCAAGGCCAGCTGAGGATAAAAAGTACATCTAGTTTCATTTTAATCCAAATTTAATTTATTAAATATTGTATAATTAATAGGATTACTCACCAAGTATTGAATTGACATCACCATGCTAAAAATTACAATTCTATGGCAACTTTGGGCATAGCTTTGGAAACTTTGCAGCCAAGGCTGTCTGTGGATTCTCAGGATTTGATAGAAAGTTGAGGGCTTATCATGATTTCCAACATTTTTTCCGTTCAAATAAGCAGACATAAAAGCAAGCAAGCAAGTTACTTTTGTTCAATGTATACTTTCAATTTCTTAGCCACGTTCTTTACCTGAGTTAGCAAATGTATTTAGGCCTAGTGATGCCAAGTTTAGGCATCTCCTCCTTCCGATTTTTTAGTATGTGCAGCCACTTGAAGTAACTGTGGAGTAACTGAACTTTTTTTTTCTCTCCACTTAATGTTATTAAGCATGTATTTTCCACCTGGATATGTAAAGATTCTATGGTATTGACTAATACATATGCGCACAGATCTAGTTCTACATTGTACCTACTTCCTAATGTATAGTTAAAGCAGGGTTTGCAGATATTGGTGGCAATTTTCCCACTGTGAGCCAGGCTGGCAGCTGGCTTTTCTGTGGTTGGTGAAACATTTAGTCTTTCATTTCCTCACTCCTTAGGGCAGTGTTTCTCAACCTTGGGAACTTTAAGATGGGTGGACTTCAACTCCCAGAATTCTGGAAGTTGAAGTCCACCCATCTTAAAGTCCCCAAGGTTGAGAAACACTGCCTTAGGGGATCATCTGTGTAGGGTAAACCACATGACACTTCCCCCTCTTTGAGTCTTAGCCCCCTTCTCCAGATCATGCTCAACAACTCTCTTCTGTACTGGTTACAGATGGTAATAAAATATAAACAAACCAACTCTCTTTGATAATCTTCTCTACAATTGTCCTCAAAGTAACAAAGCTTTAGCAGTGTAAACACTGCCTGATCCAATTCAGGTTTACCAGCCCACATTATTCATCAATCTTCAATAGCTGGGGGTGTTCAGATCCATTATAATTGCTTGCCATCATCCCCAGTTTTTTAGTTCCACCCCGTCTTTCTCATGTGTTTAAGACTCTGTCTTTAATGCCGGTCCAGCAGTACTGCTTCTCTTCTGTGAGAATGCTTCTTATTTTTAAAGAAGCTCAGCTGCTACTTTCTCCTTATCAGCAAAACTAACACAAAGCTTTTGTTTGGGTGTCTGCAGGAGCAGCCAGCAGGAAGCCGTGGCTGAATACAGGTTGTCACAGACTTTGGGGCTAGATTGCTTTTCTGTTTAGGGCATTTTTTTCCCCTTTTTTGAGGTGATATTTTGTTCTGAAGTTTCTAGAGCTTTATCCATGGAAGGGAGGGCTGGGTTAGCATTGCTCTCCAATTCTGTACAGAGCAAAAAGAGTGCATCCTTACCATCTTTTCTTCTTCTATAACTTTACGGCAGTCACGCTGTTTTTTGTTTGCTTTCTTCATTTTTGAAGCAGCCCTGAAGTATAGGAGTGAGTTATAGGAGCATTGTCTGTCATTAGAAACAAAAAATGGAAATGGCCCTAGGTGGTAAAGGAAATTCTGAGTGTCTGTTTTGAGGATTTCTGCTGTGAATTGTCAGAATTCTATAAAAGGAATGAATTCTATACTGAATATAAGAGGTCGATCCAGTAACGTCAGTAATTTGCAAGGAATTTTGATAAAGTTTATAAACCTGACAGTTTGCTTTCACATTCAAAGAATGTTCATTGATAAACTTGTTCAGGCAGGTGCAAATCACTTTAATGCAAACATTTGTGTCAAAATGTTGAATGAGTGTGTTGCCCCAACTGTCACCTAGCTGCCACTGCAACACATCAACAGACCAGCACTGTTGTGTTGTGTTTTTTTTTCTGAACAATATCTATGCAGCATAAATCTTTTATTGATGACCTTTGAAATATCTATTTTAAGAGCTTTTTGCTTAGGGTAACTTCAGCAATTGTGAAGAAATAGGAGAAGAGGGGAAATGTATTTTATTCCCCTGGGAATAAATCCCATCGAATTCAATGGAGTCTATTTCTAAAGAGATTGCTTTCTTGATGAAAGATTGCTTGCCTATCAGTTTCTGTACTTCTTGTGTAAAGTCTCACCTTTCTGGATCTGTTGTGTGTGCTTGTTTATGTTGGAACATAATGTGGCAACAGAGAAATCTGTCAAAATTGTTGAGATAAACTTCATTTGCTGTTTGATGACTAATTTATTTGCTTTGAAGAGAGGACAGGAAAGGATGGATTGAGTTTACTGATATCCATTGGGTTGTTTAGAAAGCCCCAAACAGCTAATACAGGATTCCTAGCCATTCTCCCATGTAACCACCTCATTAGTAAGGAACTAGTAAGGAGCAAGGAACTACAGTTCAATAGTAGAAGGGGTATTTTGCCTTGAAATGTTCCAGATTCTGAGTATCTATATACTCTCTGGTAGAAGGAACCTTTTCTTCCATCAGCAGAATCTGCAACCTTGTATCTTTTGTCAAAAATATTTGGTGGTTAGAAATAGTCAACAAGATGAACCAGTGATTTGACAGTGTTAAGTAACTTCCTATATCCATATTCACCACAGTCCTTGTCCCCTTGATATAGCAATATGTGTATTTTCTACTATATGTTACAGTATAGTATTGTTCTACTCAATATTTTTCTGATCTCTTTTTAAATATGCATCAGATTCTATTTTGTAGACTCCAGTCAATTCAAAATTCAAATACTGTTTTAGAATGTGGAGTAGGATTAGTCAATTTACTGAAATGAATAGATATTGAAGATGTACAAGTCTAATTTTAATGAAATATTACATATTCTTTTAGGAGTTTTTAAAGTGCTAGGCAGCATAATCCTTAGCTTCTTTAAAAGTAAAATCCACTGATTTTAATTAGACATTCCCAGTTTATGATTTCATATTATGCCTCTTGAGAAACTCTTGCACTTACATTGATGACCAGCAGGCACTGCATTACCAGTTTCATCTTTTTGGGGAATCATCAGAGGGAGGTAGCTAGATATCATTCCATAACATTTAAACCCTCTACTGGGAACTGAACTCACAGACCTTCAAACTTTAGATGACTATACATTAGTACATTAGATTTAGAACCCCAAATTCACAATCTCAGAAAATTAGAATATTACATGACATCAATAACACAAGGATTGGAAATAGAACAATATCGGACCTCTGCAAAGTAGAAGCATGCATATGTACTCAGTACTTGGTTTGGGCCCCTTTTGCAGCAATGACTGCTGCAATGCGGCGTGGCATGGATGCTATCAGCCTGTGGCACTGCTGAGGTGTTATGGAAGACCAGGATGCTTCAATAGCGGCCTTCAGCTCTGCTGCATTGTTCGGTCTCATGTCCCTCATCTTTCTCTTGGCAATGCCCCATAGATTCTCTATGGGGTTCAGGTCAGGCGAGTTTGCTGGCCAATCAAGCACAGTAATCCCATGGTCATTGAACCAGGTTTTGGTACTTTTGGCAGTGTGGGTAGGTGCCACGTCCTGCTGGAAAATGAAGTCAGCATCCCCATAAAGGTCGTCTGTGGAAGGAAGCATGAAGTGCTCCAAAATCTCCTGGTAGATGGCTGCGTTGACCCTGGACTTAATGAAGCACAGTGGACCAACACCAGCAGATGACATGGCTCCCCAAATCAACACGGACTGTGGAAACTTCACACTGGACTTCAAGCATCGTGCATTGGGTGCCTCTCCATTCTTCCTCCAGACTCTGGGTCCTTGATTCCCAAATGAGATGCAAAAGTTGCTCTCATCAGAAAAGAGGACTTTGGACCACTGGGCAACAGACCAGTTCTTTTTTTCTATAGCCCAGGTAAGACGCTTCTGACATTGTTTGTTTTTCAGGAGCGGCTTGACAAGAGGAATACGACATTTGAAGCCCACGTCCAGGATCCGTCTGTGTGTGGTGGCTCTTGATGCACTAACTCCAGCCTCAGTCCACTCCTTGTGAAAGTCCCCAACACTTTTGAATGGCCTTTTCCTGACAATCCTCTCCAGGCTGCGGTCATCCCTGCTGCTTGTGCACCTTTTTCTACCACACTTTTCCCTTCCACATAACCTTCTATTGATGTGCTTTGATACAGCACTTTGGGAACATCCAACTTCTTTTACAATTACCTTTTGGGGCTTTCCCTCCTTATGGAGGGTGTCAATGATGGTTTTCTGCACAACTGTCAGGTCAGCAGTCTTTCCCATGCTTATGATTCCTACTGAACCAGCCTGAGAGACCATTGAAAGGCTCAGGAACCCTTTGCAGGTGTTATGGATTCATTAGCTGATTAGAGGGGGACACTTTGAGCCTAGAATATTGAACCTTTTCACACTATTCTAATTTTCTGAGATTGTGAATTTGGGGTTTTCATAAGCTGTATGCCATAATCATCACAATTATACCAAAGTAAGGCTTGACATATCTCGTTTTGCATGTAATGCGTCTATCTCATATATTGGTTTCACCTTTTAAGTTGCCATACTGACATAAATGAACATTTGCACGATATTCTAATTTTTCGAGTTTCACCTGTATATTTTAATAAAATAAAACTAAAACTTCTCACATTCTTTTTTTCAGGAGCAAAAAGTACCCTATATTAAGAACTTGTTAGACATTCTCCTTCCTTGCTAGGAAGTGTTAGAAAATTTCAAAGGGTCCTTTGTGTCTACCTTCAAAAACACATATATGATTTCCTCCCAGTGAAATCAGCAGGACTTGTTTAACTTTGACTGGATCATGTTCAAAGTATACCACTTTCGTGTAAATCCATCTATGCTTAGAAATATATAATCAGTCAAAAAAATTATGTGACCTGAGGTAGGACACTATGACATAGTTCATATTAATATCCTACATGGATAGCAAGTTATGTTATTTATGCTTCTCATAAATGCATTGCCATCTTAATCAGATTGGCATGCAAGTATCTTTTGAAAAGCGTAATTGGTACAATGACAAAAGAAATTGGGAGCTAAATTTGTTTGAGCAAATTATTATTTCTATACCATAAAACCTTCTCAGACCACTGAACATGAAAATGGAAAATCTTTCTTTAAAAGAGCTGCAAAGAGCAGTGAAGGATAAAGTGATATCTGTTCCACTGCCTCTTGAGGAGCTTCTATTCTGTCTGTCATCTCAAGTCTGGAGAATAATTTTATTTAATTATACCTTCTTTTGATATGCTATCACAAAGGTCATCCAATCTGTCAAGACCTTTCATCTAAGAGAGAATTAGAGCTGTGTTACATGTCTGAAAAACTCCTTAACCCATTTTATGAGAATGTAAACACTGCCATATTTAAGAATCAACTGCTTTATTTAATAATAATATTTTTTAAAAATAAAACTTGTTGAAAGAAAAACTGCAATGCAAGAATAAAAAAGGCAGAATCTTTCAAATTGTCTAGCATCAGCAAACAGAGAATATAAAAATGCAAGGACAGAAATATCCTCATTCTTTCTAAATAGAAAAGAGATACATATTTATTAAAGCCATGATATTTTTTACTCATAAGCTTGTGTGCCATTCCATGTACATTGGTGACTTTTTTAAAAATAAAAATCATACAAAAATTACATTAAACCAGGTATTTATTGTTTTGGAATGATTTTCTTTTAAAATACATATTTCTACACATATTTTATGTGTGCGTGCATGCATGCATGTGCGTGCACACACACACACACACAAATATATATAAAATTTTATTTATTTATTTATTTATTTGAACTAGCAACATATCACAGTATTCAGAGACACATAAAATCTGATGCATAGGTTCCTTCCAAGCCACACACTTATCTCTGAAGTGATAATCAGATTCATTCCTGTTGAGAATTTACAAAGATTAAATTGCTCAGGCATCTTTAGCACAGTATACCCAAACACATATATCAAAGCATTGTATTGCTATGAATGTTCAGAAGCACATGGGCTCTAAAACATTAACCACCCATTTTCTTTCCTCTTGAAAAGTTACATGTGGAAAAGGGGAACCTATATATTATCTCAACATCATTGAATCAAGGAGCTGGTTGGTGCACCCAACTGAGATTGACACAAGAAGATTCTCAGAAGGTTCACCAATAGGACATGTGTTCCTCATCACTCTTACTGAATGAATCAAGACAAGTGAACAGCCACAACATATTTCTAAAAATATTTATAAATGGCTGGAAGGCAATTTTTTAAGCTTTCAGTCAAAGAGAATATATGTAGCTCAGGGTTGAACTGTCGGCTTCTTGGTGCTCTCTGAGCTTGGTTCTTTCTTGCAGACATTTCATTACCAGGCTAGGTAACATCATCAGTGTGAGGTAGAATGAACTTTGTTGGATATTTACATGTAATAGTTTGCCCTGCCAGTCTTGTTAAGGTGTGGCTTCCTCATGATGGTTCCTTGATTAGGATATTGTTTCTTACCTGTTTGTTTACCAGCAAGCTCACCAAGAACCCAAGGGTTTTAGGTTTTGTAAGACTAAGAAGTTAATAAAATTAGTTTGTTGAGTAATTCTGTCAGGCCTAGCCCAAGGAACTCCAAGAGACCATGTAAATTCAGTTCAGCAATGTTTATTAGCTACAACCTCTAGCAAGAATCTTCCCAGACTGAAACCCCAGTTCCCAAGTAATGCCAGCCACAACATTGTGAATTCCTCAGGGAGGTGCCAGTTTCATCCTCTTATCTCTCCCTTGCACCTCAGGAGATGAAAGAAAATGTTTTTCTCCCTGAGTCTGGCCTTCATAATTCCATTCCATCACAAATTCTAAGTCTCATTTGGAATCCTTTCTAGTTAATAACAGGCAGATTTAAAATGAAACCTACTATGAGAAAGTGTTTTGTTGACAAGTTAGTAGCATTACAAATAGATGGAAAACTAGTGACAGGATTTCAAAGGTTTGCTGTCCAGTAAGAATTATCCAGTAAGAACAATCATCTATAGAGGTCATTTGTGTGGATATCCATTTCATTCTTTTGTTCTGGTACAAAAAGCATTTGAATTTAAGGTGCATTTCTTGTAAATCCTGAATTTCTTCTCAACTTGGTTAATCACACCAGAGCAGGATGAAAACAGATGAAATAACAGTTTGAACTACAAAACTGCTTGTATAGGAAATCACATGTTCCAAGAAAAAACAGCCTACCCTCTTGGATCTCCAAAAGACAATGAGGACTGTATATAGGTGCATGTCTTGAAAATACCAGTAATCTGCAAACACAATTAATAATCTGTTTATGAATATAAGCTTATCATTTCTATAATTATTCTAGCAAATAAATTAAATAAAGAAATATCAGTTTTATTATTTTTTTTAAGGTTTGGAATCAAGTCTAAATTAAAGCTGAACTAAAAGTTATTTCTTAAAAAGTTTCAAGTTAGATTAGAATAGAGATTTAAGGAGAAAAGGAAAGCTTTGGTTCACCCTTTTTATTACCTCCTTGGGTACTGCCCTTGCTAATATTCATATTTTTGGTTGCTGCTAAAGCAATGCCCTCACTCTGATTTGGCTTCGGAAGTTGCACACTATATTGTTCATTGTTGGTGAAACCAAAAGCAAATGGCAAAAGCATGATGGCTGCATAAACTTTTCACTGCATATACACACATAGAACAGGGTGATGATTTTGGAAAAAGGAACTGCTTAAACTCAGTGTTTGATAAAACACGCTAGGCTAAATTAAAGGCGCTTGGCAACCAGTTCACACTTACAATGGTTGCAGCATCCTGCAGTCATGTGATCATCATTTGCGACCTTCCCTGCTGGCCTCCCACAAGCAAAGTCAATGGAGAAGCTGGCAGGGAAGGTCGCAAGCTGCTTCTGCTTTTTCTTGTACTCTGTGGTGCATGCTTGCACCCCCTCCCCAGCCCACACACACTCACGCAGCACCACTGCAACCCCTCCCCAGCCTGCGCACCCACTCACCGCAGCACCTCCACACTTCACTCAGTAGTACTCATCCACCTTCCGGCCTGCTTGCAAGCCACCCGGGACTTGCAACTTCCTGCTGGCTTCCCCATTGACTTTGCTTGTGGGAAGCTGGCAGGAAGTTGCAAGCTGCAGTTTCATGAGGTCCTCGCTTAATAACCTGAGATTTTCACTTAACAATGGCAACAGGGACTGTTGTTGCTAAGTGATGTGGTCATAGAGTGTTGCGCTTTATGACCACATTGCTTAGCAATGAAAATTCGAGTCTCAATTACCGTTGTTAAGCAAGGACTTCCTGTATGTTGTTTTATATTTGTTTTACCTGATTATTTATTGTACAGTGCCCAAAGTCACATGTGCGAGATGGGCGGCTATATTAAATAAATAAATAAATAAATAAATAAATAAATAAATAAATAAATAAATAAATAAATAAATAAATAAATAAATATAACCCATGACTTAGGTATAACAACAGATCCTGACTTTATCTAGATCATTTATCCTAGACCAGTGTTGTCCAAACTTGGCCACTTTAAGATGAGTGGACTTCAACTCCCAGAATTCCCCAGCCAGCATGGCTGGCTGGGGAATTCTGGGAGTTGAAGTCCACTCATCTTAAAGTGGCCAACACTGTCCTAGACCATATCCACGCTTACCATCTAAACTGCTCCAATCCTGTGCTCATGCTGGCTTGAATCTAAGCCAGTTTAAGAATATTTTGCCCAGACTGAGACTTTTGCAAGAGCTTGCAAAATATTCAGTCTCAACTACAGGCTACTCCATCCTCTCGTCGGACAATTCTCCCACTGCACTGTGCTCTCCCATCTTTCTCATTTGGGAAAAGAGTGGCCAATCATTTTCCTTCCTGTGATGGATCTGGTCAATACATATTTTAATGTGTGTGTGTGTGTGTGTACATACACACTCCCACATATAAAGGATGAACAGAGAGAGAGAGAGAGAGAAATGTATATATATAGTTAAATTTATACGTATGAGATTAAAGCATTAAAATACAGATACAGCTAGGTACAATAAACAACTTAAAAGCATTCTTCTTTCCAGCATATACTCTGATCGGTTCTGTACATCTATTAAACACTAAACTAAGGAAGTATTGTAGTGCTCAAGAGCTTTACTTTGCAAAAGGAAAGTTATAAGTTTGAATTGTTTTTTTAAAAAAGATCTTTTTGGAGTCGGTAATTTTCTTCGTCTTTTTTTTTTTAAATTAGAGTTGTACCATATTGATGTTTTTCCAGTCAACCGCAGCTCCTGAACAGCCAAATGAACTTATAAACAAAAAAAATCTATGGATCCAACTCAACTGTTGAATGGGCACTCCTTCCTTGCAAAGTAGCCCATAAACCACTAACTTTAGCTTGCGGCCCACTGGAAGCGCTGTTGTCCAAACTGATGAGAGCACCTAAAGCAACAAAAGGGGGAAAGTACTTCTGAAGAGCAGAAAAATGTGCATGGAGGTGGCTTTGTGGGCAAATGGAGGTTTGATAGAGGGCAATGTCCATTTCTGGATCTGGAAATCATTGCCAGCCAGAGGCAAGTCTGCATCTGCTTTCTGATTCATTTGAATTAGAAAGTCTTGCTAATAAATTTTATAGTTGTCGTTTAAAACAAATCAGTCTGCAAAGGCAAATTATTTTTTATTTTTAATTATGGCTGGATGGATATCTTTGGCTGTTAGAGAAAGAATTCAGTGGAAGAGGTTCTCCAAGCAGACATCCATTTTCTGTTTGCAAACATTTATCAATCTACCAAATCTAGTTATTTCAAAGGATACTGTAGTGATAGATCATGCAGGCACAAAGAGAAGTCTCTTATATTTGTCTGTAGGACTGCTGATTCTACAGAAATTTTGATCCAGTTTGGTGCAGTTCCAATACTGGTAAATCTCAGGCTCTTAAATCTGCCATCTTCCACCTGATACCTTCCCAGTAGTGCTAGATTTCACTTACCAGATTGGGGAAAGCTCCTTTAAATATACAGGACACAGATATATGTAGTCCTTGGGTTATGATGGCAGTTGGGACTGGAATTGCCATTGTTAAGTGGAGTGGTCGTAAAGACCAAAGTCACATGACCATGTCACGTAGAGACAGCAATTCCGGCAGTCCTGGTTGCTGTCGTTAAGCGAGGATCCCTCAGGTCATTAAGCTAGGACTTCTGTGACCATGACTTCTGACTTCCTGCTGGCTTCCTCATTCACTTTGCTTGTGGGAAGCCAGCAAGGAATGCTGGAAATCGCAATCACATGAACACAGGTACACTGCAACAGCAGAAACTCTGAGGCCCCTTCATAAGTGCCCCTCATTCAAGCACCATTGCAAGTTTGAACAAGTGGTCATAACCCAAGGACCACCTGTATCTCTTTATACCTACAGAGTGGCTTGGGGCTCCAGAGAACCTCCAAAGTTATTACCAGCTTATAATACAACTGAAGAAGAGTGACCTTATTAAGAGTATTTTAATTTAATTTAAATAAATAAAGTGAAATTAAATTTAGGTTTTCATCCATCCCACTCCACTATTTTTCAGAGTAATATAGAACGAACTTCCCTAATTTTGGTGTCTGTCAGCAGTGTGGATTTCAATTCCCAGTATTCTCAGCCATGGCTGTGTTAAATGTGGAATTCTGGGTTTTAAATCTGTGCATTTGGAAATACAACAGCAAAGGCAGAAACTGTATCCCTGTGTTCTTTGTATCTTTTGTATATACAGATGTTGAAGATGTAGAAGTATGAAATTTCAAGCCATTAATATTTTCATTCTATTTCCTTCTTTTTAGATATGCAGCTTTACACTCCTGCTATAAGCAATTAAAACTAATGGAGAGATGCCATACAGGTATCTTTTATATCCATGTATGAAGGTTAGATGAGTACAGATGAGTGGTTGGTATTCACCTGTCAAATGTGAATAATTATCACAATTCAATCATATTGCAGAAAGGGAATTGTGATCATAATGCAATCACAAAAGAAGTATGCATCATTCTGGCCCTTTCCTCTATTACTTTATTTCTATCCTCTACCTCCAGAGCTTCTCATCTTTTCGTGCCAGACGATTACTATTGCATAAATCACACTTGCTGACAGAACTTGCACTTCCATGATTTGTGGGTAAACACTTGAAAAATCGGCTGTATAGCAGCTTCCTGTCTCCACATAATAGATTTTTGTCAGTTAATTGGCTAAA
Organism: Liasis olivaceus; assembly: GCA_030867105.1. Lineage (NCBI taxonomy): Eukaryota > Metazoa > Chordata > Lepidosauria > Squamata > Pythonidae > Liasis > Liasis olivaceus. The sequence continues at coordinate 217,966,066 of CM061348.1, read as the reverse complement.
GCTTTTCTCATTCAAATTATTCATCTATGAATACATCAGAGTGACTTGAGAATTAACAGTGATGCTGAAGTCAATGTACCATAATGACTTCCAAGAAACCTGTAATTGCTATTTTCTCTTCTACAGATGCTATATCATTACTACTATTCCACACCAATTGGGGCTGGTTGGCATACATGAAATTCTGAGAATGGGCAGCTTGCCATTCAAAGAATGGTTGCCATAAGGGACACAATCAATTAGAAAACATAGATTAAATGGAATATACTGCCTATGCTCTCTAGCAGTGTTTCTCAACCTTGGCAATTTTAAGATGTGGCTGGGAAATTCTGGGAGTTGAAGTCCACTCATCTTAAAGTTGCTAAGGTTGAGAAACACCACTCTCTAGTGTCCCCTCCTATAGGATTTTCCCTATCAGTCCAGCTTCCCTTTGTCCTTGGGAGGCACATTTCCAAACCCAGGGCTTGGCTACAACCACTACCCATTTTATTTTCCAAGAAAGCTAAAAGCATCTATTCTGCTTCCAAAAAATCCTTCCAGGAAATAAAGAAGATGCTACAGGCTGATGCTTTTCTTAGCAGCATGCCAGGTGCCCATATTTTGTAACTAGAGGGAGGTAAGTATGTCATATATAAAATGTCAGGTGGGTCAGGGCCTGGCTGCTGCCAACAGAAACATCTGCTTGTATATTAGGCTCCCCAGGAACTGCACTGAGGACCCCAGAAATAAATATATGTATTTTCTATATAGAATGGTTCTAGTACAAATATCAGGGTCGCTAAGCTTTCTGAGTCAATGGGGCACATTTGAAATATTGACAGTGTATGTTAGGCATGCTCACGAATAGCTGCCATGAACTGTTACTAATTAACAATGGTTGTCATAAGGGTATTGTCAATAACAAAACACCCATTTGTCAGAAGGTACACTGATGCATATTCTCCCCTCCATCTTCTCTAATCTTTCAAGATGCTTCTTATCTCAAAACCATGTTCTCTTTAGCATTATCATTGGCAATATCCAGAGCACCGGCAGCAGCCTACCTGTTTTTACTTCCTAAAACTACCGAGTAGGGCTATGTTGGCCTCAGAAAATTTCTTAGAAATGCTGGAGTCTGTCTTTTTGTTTGACATTTATTACATTTTAAATTTAAAAAAAAAAACTGATGTGGGGCAAAGAAAGACAGACAAATGCCTTTTAATGCATCAAACACTATTTCATACATTTGATCTAGATCCCAGAATCATATGGCTTACTATTTAAATCATACATATTTATTAGAATATCTAATGAAAACAGGAATCCAAGTCCATAACAAGGACTTTGTCTTTCTATCAACTGATATTCACAATAATACATTCCAAACAATATGTGCAAGTTCCAGACATTAACAAACACCATTTATCTGCAAATCTCTAAGAACTTAGACGATTTTCAAGTTTTGTACATACTTGAAAAGGTGTATGTTGCATGTTGATTGATGTTTAGTCAGAACAAAGTCTTACTGTGTTCAGTGGAGATCACAACCAAGTGACTATAAGATTGACACTTAAATTCTACAATAGTTTTATACTGAGAAAGCCATTCCAGTATTCTAATGTCACTTTCATTTGGAGGTAATTTCCAATTTTTGAATCATGGGCTTCAATAATTTCATCAGATTGTCTTCCCCATATTGAGGTACATGAAACCAAATCACAATTAAAGATGTTTAAGCAATACTTTACATTTAAAGCTCTTACAAGTTGAAGTCATACACATTTTCACAGTGGTAGTTATCCCTGGGCAAAGAAACCTTATAACAAGGTTACCCACATTTCAATTTACTTGTGCTACCTCTGCTTTCTACCTTCAGCCACCTGGCTTCTTCTCATTGTTATTCTCTGCAAATCTTTCCCCTATTTTAACATACTTATGTAAATGTTAAGCTTTCAGTAAGAAAATTTATGACACTATAAATATTAAACAGGAGTAGCAACAGCCCAAATAGATGGTGTGGTATCATACAAACAGTTGGATATGTCTACAAAAATTAGACATCTCTTTGGTGATATACAAAAATAAAGATAGCACTGGATATCTATTTTTTCTTAAATCTAATTTTAAAAAAGCATTCAAAAATAGAGCTGCTTTTTTATATCAAAACATAAAGTTAGTATGTAGCAGAAATAATTTGTTAGGCAGAGGCCAAGCTACACACACTGGCAAATCTTGATGACAAATCTGTAAGATTTCGGCTCAAGTGTCCAGCATTATCTTTGAATCAATCACATTAATGCATGCTTTCAACATTTATTTATTAATCTGAATAAATATCTGATAAAAGTACATGTGTAAATGAAACATTCAAATTTAAGTTTCACCTAGTGTTTTGATCATGAGTTAAGACATCTTAATCAGGCTGTACAAGCCAATGGATACTCCACTAGTGAGATCAGGCGAGTATTACAACAAAGGCAGGAGAAAAATACTAAAGTAGATACATCCATGAGCAAACCACCCCCCCAGTACAGAAGGTCACTGACCAATAATACAATTATTAGGAAAGCACAACCTTAAAACCATCTATAGGCTAACTAAGAAAATCCAGGTAATCATTCAATCAGCCAAGGACAGCAGAAACTTGCTCGCAGCATCTGGGGTCTATCAATCCCCTGAAGCTGTCGACAGGTATACATTGGTAATGCAAAATGCAGTTTCCACACCTGACTGAAGGAACACAAAAGGCTAGGACAGCTTGAAAAGTAGAGGAACATGCGTTGTATGAATTATCACATAGTGATAACGAGATTCAATTCCAAGACACATAAGTACTGTCAACAACATCAAACTATGACATATACCTGCACAGAGAGGCTATTGAGATCCACAAACATCCCAACAGCTTCAACAAGACAGAAGAAAGTCTGAAGGTTAACAAAGCCTGGTTACCTGCCCTGCACCACACCAAGATCATGAGGTTTGCAGCCAGAAAACATTTCATACTTTATTGGGCCACAAGTTTCATATAAGCTTCAAATGGAATGTTAAGATTTGATAAATGCTGTTGAAATTTAGTGACAAATACTGTAACCCTGAACTCAGTGACACTTGCTTCTGAATAAACATGTACCAGATTGTACTGAACAATTGAGAACACTTTCTTAATCAAGAGTATTTTTAAAATGGCATAATATTTGGCACTGACGTTGACCTCAACTCAACCCAAAGCCATCTGTTGAAAGGACTTTGAACTGCATTTAGAAATATTTTGAAGCCAACTACCTGATCAGCAACTTCCAAACTGATTTACAAAACCAAGCTGGTCTGGAACTAGTACCCTTTCTATATCCTGCAGAATGTTTCAAAGGATATGTTTTTATCTTTTTTAGTTGTTAATTATTTATTTCATAACTAACCTTTTTAGCAGCCTATGGCAGCCATTCATTTGTTTTTGCTGAACAGGGAAGGCAATGATGTACATAAGTATCAATGTTCATCCAAGTATCAACCACCAGGATCACTGCATCACTTTAAAATATATATATGGTATAATTGTTACTGCAGCATATCTTTGGGACCTACAAAGGCACACCAGGATATTAGAAACATTTCCTCTGTGGGGACATTGGGGATAAAATATTCATATGAGTTTCCTACTATTTTTTTTTCTCATCCTCACCTAGGTGGGGTAACTCATGATATTGAAATAATCTTGAGATCATATTTTAACTGGGGAAAACCCATCTTCCTGACTTGAACCGTACTTTGGATTGAGCTTCTTTTACATGCATGAGAGATGGAGAGAGATTTCCCACTGCCCACCATTTTTTTAAAAAAATATTTATCCAGAACTACCATACCACTTCTCACTTTTTAAAAAAGTCTCCTCCTTTCTACAAGGGTTTCTGAGAAGCACATATGAATGAATGTGGAGGGGAAGGATATAGGAAACTTCTTCAGATTCATGCATATATTTCATTCTTTCAAAATGATTAGCTCTATTTTTTATTTGGATAGGTTTTCTCTCACCCGCTCTGAGCTCTATGGAATGCACAAATCTGAACTTGCATTCCTCACATCAAAGGCTTCATCCAGCGTGATAGGCTGTAACTCTAAAAAAATATTTCCCACCAGTATGGTTCTTCACTTAGCTATTTATTTTCCACTGTCATTTAACAAGAGTTGTACAAATAAAACCACACTCTTCAACCACTAGAAGAATAACTAACTTCCTTCCCCTGGGCAAGAAAAGAATTATTAATACTGTATTTGTGTTATAGAGGTCTCTGTTTTGCCTGCTGTCTGCTGCCAAGCCCTGGAGTCTTTCTAAAACATCAATTACTCCTTATCCACAACATCTACAAGACTTTTCACATCTGCTGTGCAGTTCATATATCCATTTTTTAAATCCATTTTTATTCTATTTCTTCTTATTAACATGAAATTGAAACTTCAGATTGCTCATTGCTGTTGCTGCACATTTTAAACAAATCAAATGCCATAGGTCTAGAATATTAAACATTGGGTTTATTGGTGCCAATAAGCAGAACACAATAAAGTAGAGACTAGCAAATTATGGGGATTCATGATAAGCTCTCAAGTGTGAAAATAGATACTGCAGAATATATTTTAATATCAAATGTCTTCTGATGGGTAAAATGATAAAGGTAAATCCCAATTATTTATATATAAATAACTACTTTGTCATCACTATATTCTATGTATTTAATGAAATACAGTATACCGGTTTATATAATAATTTGTCAGTCTTTAAGGTACCAAAACATTGTTATTGTCTCTAACCTTCATTTTACAATAGATAAATAGATCTCATCCATCCTACCTGTACAGCTACCTCTACAGAAACAGATTTAGAAAATAGGGTAAGCATGGTTTGATATCAACCCAAAGTTTTCATTCAAGCACAAATGACCAGGCTCAAATTATTCTACTTCAGGCATCTTATGTGAAGCCCTAACTCTCTGGAGAAGGCGCCAATGCTGAGAAAGGTAGAACGAAAGAGAAGAAGAGGATGACCAGCAGCAAGATGGATGGACTCAGTTACTGTGGTGAGGAGTGTCCTGTTGGAAGACCTGAAGGACCAAGTTAGAGACAGATTGTCTTGGAGAAAATCTATCCATTTGGTCGCTAAGAATTGGCATCATCTGATGACACATAATCAATGCTTTAAAAAAGATTTGGAAGAAGTCCTTTGAACCTGAGGTGTACACTATCCTCTGTCATTAAAGCACACATGTCTCTTTTTTGGTCAGGTTTCTGTATGAACTTGAAAAACATTGCAGCTGGTTTTAAGAATCTATTTAAAAGGCAAACTGTTTTAAAGATCTGATTCATTAAAACAGCAACATCTGTTTTCACACTTGAATGGAAACATGACACATGAGTTTGTGAAGTGTTCCAACTTTTTTACCAGTCCAGTAAGCTGGGCAGAGTTGATGTCCCATCAATTAAACAATGCCATCTATCAGAACCCAGGAAATGCACTTTCTCTGTCATGGCTCCTGCCCTCTGGAATAGCATCCCCCCAGTTTAGCTCCCTCCATAATAGTGTTCTGGAATTCCTTAAAAATCTGGCTATCCTTCCAAGCCTGGAAGTAGGGTGGTTGAGTCCCTGCCGGATATATTTTTTGAAGTATATGGAGTTTGTCTTATCTGAACATACATGATTAATTCTATTACTGTTTTTTACTCTTTTAAAATGTTATTCACCTAGAGTTGTTTTGGAGTGGCTAATAAATCTAATAAACAAATAAATAAAGAGGTGTGCCTGCTTTAATTAAGAGCAGAAAGATGCTGTGCTCCCATGAGGTCTAAACTACTTTTTCTGGATCATTTTTGGAAGTATGCACAAACCATTAAATAACTCATTCTAGCAAGCCAAATTACAATTACCAGGTAGCTTTTACTAGCATTTCAATAAAATATTTTTCAAATTCATTATTATCTGAAGATAATACCTCTGCAAAAGTGTTACAGTAACACTAGCATCTAGTTGCTAATGGCCACAGCGAGAACCAAATGCTGGGCTAGATGGAAATTTGGCCTGATCCAGCACAAATTTTATGTTTACATGAGTGGAAACATATTTACTATCCTTGTCGCCTCTACATCTTGCAAAACAAAGTGCTGCAGAAGGGAACTTTCTCTCTCATGCAGCTTTCTGTGTGGTTTAGAACCCTGCATGACTGTGGTTTGAGAAAGCCAGTTTGGTGTAGCAGTTAAGGCACCCGGGTAGAAACCAGGAGACTATGAGTTCTAGTTTCACCTTAGGCACAAAGCCAGCTGGGTGACCTTGGGTGATTCTCTCAGCCCTAGGAAGGAGGCAATGGCAAATCACGTCCAAAAAATCTTGCCAGGAGAATTGCAGGGACTTGCCCAAGCAGTCACCAGGAGTCAACACTGACTCAAAGGCACTAAATAAATAAATAAATAATAAAGTCAAAAAAGTGATTGTGGATCACAGCAACTACACGTAATGAGGAACAATTTTGCCACATTAGCCATTTCTGCCCTTATATGTCGAATACATGGAGATATATGGGATCAAGCAATGGGAACATGTTCCTGTCTGCATTAAGCAAAGGACATTTGAAAAAGGCCAATATCTCGTTACTGGGACATTTCTATAAATAAGAAAAAAAACCTCAGTAACCAAAGAAGTGACTTTGGTTGCTCAGAGCCATTATAGATAAAATCTTCTAAAACAAATGGCTCTGAAAACATCTTTGACTCACCACTTCATTTGTTCAATTTTTGAATACCTAATTTTAATTTTGCATTATGAAATTTACATGGATACTTTCTTTACTCATTATATAAGACAATACATTTGCATTCGGGATCTTAGAAACTGTATTAGTGCATGACATATGAACTGATCATGCCATTTACTATCAACTATTAACTGTATAATTAATATAGAAGAGCTTGATACTCAAATTACTTATTTTAACTGGTTAGATTTATTTCCCACCACTCCTCTAGGAACTCAAGTTGGCATTCATCATACTCCCTCTCCCATTTTTCCCCATAACAAGGCTGGGTTGACAGATAATGACTGGCTCTAAGCTAGCTATTGAGTTTCCATGGTTGAGAGGGGGATTTGAACCCATATCTTCCCACACCATAACCATATACTACACTGGGATAGTTTGACATTTTTTATATATCAAATATACATCAGATTTAGCCAATTATAAATCCAGTAGTAGTTTTACCTCTTTTTAACCTTCTGCAATCCAACCCTGGGCTCTCCTTCCTCTAGTTTTTTCATTCAATTTAATCATAATTATGCATATCTTTAATTCCATCCTGGAGTGTGCCAGGAAAAATCAATTAATTCAATAGTAAATTTCCATGTGCCCAGAATTTCTAAGCAGAGGGGACCTAAAACACATTTTTTCGCTTAATGCAATTCTCAAAGTTTACAAAAAGTAGTCAGTGGCTGCTATTCAGTTCATGAAAAAAAGGCCATGTCTGTTCTGAAATAGATTGAAAGCTATCCACTTGTCACACTTTTCAGGAGCTGCATTAAGAATTGAAGTAATGTGTCCTTTATCATAAAATGGACATTATGCCCATTTACTAAAGAAAAAACTGTTAAATTAAGCAGCATAGTACAGTACTATGCAATTAGTAAAAAAGAAAAAAAAAATTCCCCAAGAATTGAACAAGTCTGCTTACTAAATTCAAGAAATATCAATTTTTTTTTTTTTTTTGTCTGCGCTCAGTCATTACTGACCCTGCAGTGACTGCCTGGACGAATCCTTGCAGTTTTCAAGGCAATTGTTTTTCGGAAGTGGTTTGCCAGAGCCTCCTTCCTAGAGCAGAGCCCAGCTGGTGAGCGCAGGAGGCGGGATTTCCGTTGCTTCACGCCCTTTTCGGGCGAGCGCGGTTTCGCGCTTACCGGCAACTGGTCCTGTCTCTCTGTGCAAGGCGCTGCCAGCATTTTTCCTCCCACCAGAGTGAGACTACCCATTTATCTACTCACGTGAGTTTTCGACCTGTTGGGTTGACAGGAGCTGGGGAGGAAACAGGAGCTCACCCTGTTAACGCGACAAGATAGCAAAATTGAGGGCAAGGAAATTTGGGTTACAGTCATTAAATGTAGTGCCCTCCAACTGTAGTTCAAAACAGAGTAACACATTACCGATTCCTAACATTAATAAACCTTAACATCAAAGCTTCTGGAATTTTAAACACTCATTTTCTTATTCTATACCTGCTTGGTTAGATAAATTTTGAATACAGAACATGTACTGCACTTTAAGTATTATCATATAAATGCAAAAAGTTGTTCGATTCTAGTCAGTGACCATAATGAAGAGAAGAGAAGAGAAGAGAAGAGAAGAGAAGAGAAGAGAAGAGAAGAGAAGAGAGAAAAGAAAAGAAAAGAAAAGAAAAGAAAAGAAAAGAAAAGAAAAGAAAAGAAAAGAAAAGAGAAAAGTTCTTATGGAAGTGACATTTCTTCCACAACTAACCTACTATAAGGGGAGGAAATATATTAATTTAACTGATATGTTTGAAGACTGAATACATAGATAAAACTATACCTTAGTTGATAGATATCTCCTGGTTTTATTCTGAAAGAAAATATAAGCTTTCTCCTAGCTGACAATATTTCTAATTTATTTTTATCTATAGAATATAGATATTACATAGCCATTCAAATAACATAAAGTGAAATGCATTCTGATTAATGGATATAATTTTTCCATAATTGGTTACACAGAAGAGTTAAGTACTCTGTGAAAGAAAAAAGGCTGAGAAATAAAATAAGTAAAATATGCTACAAACATTAATCTATTCTATTGAGAATTGATCACACACCAAGAACCAAAATAATAGATAAAACATAGATTAATCTTTTTTTTCCTTTATCAGTATTGCTGGCTGCAGTTTTGTTTATTGCCTTCTTTCATACTTTATCTGTATATTGATGAATTTATATAAAGGCACCTCAAAGAAATTGGATTTTATTCAAGGTTACTTCTAAATCTGAAACACGTACAATAACAGAATTGCCAAATGGCTGGCAAGTCTTATATTTTAGTTTTGCCCCTCACATTTGCTGCTGAAACCGGTATGTGGCTAAAGAAAACCATGTATATATTAAAAAGGAACATTGTTCCAAATGTGGTTATGAACAATTTTAATGTTTATATAACTTCTGTGATAATCAAACTTTATAAATGATGAAGGTAAAAAGATGGAAAATCTGAAAGAAGCATATTATCTGAACATTATAATTTGGACAGCCTTATCTAATGGTTGTTGAACTAGATATTTATTCCTGAACTGATATTTCTCAGAACTGCTTCCTTAATTAACCACCCCTAAAACTATTTGATTCCTATATTATTGGATATATGATCAGTATTATTACAAAAATGCCATATAGAAACTACTGTATATGTAAAACATAAGGCTAGAAAGCATAAAACTCTGCCAGTGTGGTAGTACTGTGAGGCAGAGTGCCTACAGTTGATATTTTGTGTATTGGGGACTATATATGTGCATCTCTTCCGTATGGCCCAAAGTTACTCAACTCCAAGATTGAGTAAGTAACTTGAACCTATTGTGGTCTCTGTGGAATCAGGGGACTCCGCTACCCCAAAGTAGCTCACCATGATTCCATATTAATTGCCCAGCTGACTTGTGAGGTATAAGATGAGGTTATTAATTGTTACAAGAGTGGAAAAAAATAAAACAGGGAAGTATAAAAATAAACAGGAATGACAGCAAGCAAGCAAAGATAAAGGTGAGTATTCACACAATCAATATTTGTGTTCTTTTAAAGTCAGAACAAAAAGACATTCAGCAAAGTCCTACTCCCTGCCAAATTACTTTGATTTCCTAGAACTTATAAAAACAAGGAGGAGAAGGTACCTGTGCTTTTCTTGTTCTTGACAACAGTGGGTGAGACAGAATACATGAATAAGATGACCATTTCCAGTAAAATAGCTGGGCTAATCTGCCCCACAGACAAATAGGATGCCTTATTATCATAACATAAGTTTCACGGAGCAAAATCTGCTTCATGAAATGCATTAAGGATTTCCTTTCAGTTGCAGATATATATTTGGATGGATTAGAGAATGCATGTGTACAAACCAACCAGTCCGCTGCAGTGATCTAACAAACTGACAGCTGACTCAAAATCTGGAGTCTTCTATTCTTCTCAGCCTACAGAAAATCTTGTATGAGAATACTGTATTTACATACCTGGCTGTCCAACACTATAAGCAGTTAAGATATACCAACCCAATATGAAAGAGGCAATGTTGGAATCTCTGTTTAGGGAATTGTATTAGTCTGCATAATTATGGCTCTAAAAGGTTTTTGTGAATTTTATTGCATTTAAGTCCACTGTACCCACACAGCACAAAAAGAAAAAGAAGAGAAATTTCAGAATTATTTCTTTCTTTGGTTTATATCCAATTTGTTGGACTAACATTACATTCAAACAAGCTGAAGATGATATTAGGCAAGGAAAGACTTTAAATTGTTTGGGATTCTTAGAAAACAGATTCCTTCCCCTCTTTGCCATTTGGTGGGCAGTTTGCTTGCATGTGACGTTACAGTGCTGCAAGATAGGTACACATAATCATTTCAGGAGGGTACAGTAGGTAGGAAGAAAGAGTTATACAACCTGAAGAGAAACCAGTAGCAAAGCTGCTCATTAGTGAAATGGACAAGGCTCCAACAAGCAGGAAATAAGGATTCTGCCATCTTGTTTCTCACGCTTCACTAGGGAATTACAATAAGAAGACACTAGTTTGATACTGTTTTTTGTTTGTTTTCTGCTAAACATTGGCCACAAAGTTGATGTTACTCCATTCTTCATGGAGTGAGTGATTTATGTTATATTGAAAAAATAATCTTCAACTTTTAGCCTATGTACAGGATTTTTATTTCCACATAAAAAGGATGGAGCTGCCCATCCTTAATGTTTTTTGCCAGCTTGAGTTGTTTGTTTTTTTTTGTGGAGATGGCCTTGAGGCAAGCATTCAGAAGCCATAACAAAAACAAAGGAGCCAGACTGAGTTTCTTCCTAACACTATCCTGCAAAAAGAGGTAGTATTAGGAAGAAACTCAGGCTGGCTCCTCCATGACTCACTGGGGTATAAGAAGGAGAAGAGGAAAACCCCAATCAAACTTCCAATAGATGAGAATATCTGATGAAAACTCCTTAATCTTACAACATATAGACAGACTCAACCACAGTTTCAACTGGGGAATCTATTAGCATCTTAAGCCAAGCCAAATCCAAAAATGCTAGGGAATTCCTGGAAGCTTGGCATTCAGACAAATCAGCCTTCAATAGACACATAGAGATAAACCACATTTACACACCATTCAAAAGAGACAATAAAAAATCTAGGAATGAAATAAAAAGGCTAGATCACATCCCTCCCATCATCCAACTTTCAGATAAGCAGGGATTAACGCCAGACAAATAAGCAGGCAGAAAACAATACACTAACCAAGGAACCACCAAGGAGGAAGCCACATCCCTGCCAAAAGTGGCAGGGCAAACTACTATATCTAAACAAGCAGCAAGCCCCGCACTCACACTAATGATATTACCTATCTGAGTAATGAAATGCAGCAAACCCCCCAGCTCAGAAAGCATCAAAAACCTCAGTCAGGTTGCAAAATTCTGATAATACAGTATAGTCAGTAAAGCTTAATTCCAGTCTTCTTGTAAAATCTGTTTCCTGATCTGAGCAACCTCAAAAGGCTGGAATTTTTCACTGTCCCCAATCACATAGAGAGTTTTACTTATATATAAATAAATAACGGGGAACATAGCAGTCAAACCAATGAATATGTACTGAAAGCCTAACATGATGTACTGTGTTATATGTACTGTATTAATCAGAATCAAGGCAGCCAGAAATCTTTTTTTTTAAGATGAAGGGAAATACAGGATTCTTGCTTGTAAAGAATTCTAATATTCCTCAGGTTCATAGCAGTACTAGAGAGATTATTTTGTAAATGAATTAAATCCCAGAGCAAGAGGATATTAAATGGCAAAATTTTTAAAAAATGGAACTTGAAGGATACAGCCTTCAACAATGAGAATAGAAGAAATAATATCAGAAATCCAAAACATTTGTTTTCCATTCTCTTTCTAATCAACCATATATTTATCCATTACATCAATTTACCCTATATAAGAACCTGGCAAATAAATACAATTCACTTCTCTAGTATAACAACCGAATTCTGCTATTATTTCCTATTTTTTTTTATAAACTAGGCAAAACTCTCTTTACTGTCTCTATCGCTCACACACATATGTACCGTATGCATTAACCTTTTTACCTAGGATCTAATCTGATACTTGCCTCCGTGTCTATTGCGATGGTTGGAAGTTGCAGAAAGTTTTAGAAATAATTTCCTTTACAGATGTCTGAATAAATAGATTGCACAAAGGGATCCGTAGTCTTCAGGAAAAGGGGTTATCTGATCACCAGTATCTTATTTTCATTAAATGCATTCTACTTATTTGGGAGAAGCACAAATGAACAATGACTTTTTTGAAAGAAACTCTTACTTTTGAGGGAAAACTCCATAGCATATAATACAGATTGAAACCCATGGGTAAAATCCATCTAGCTTTGTATGATAGCTCCTTCCTAATCCTCATTAATAAGGCTATATTCTTCTAAGAAATAGTGCATTTTTCATTCTGGCTATACTTATTGTTAAATTGCTTTATGTTCATATACAACAGGGGTGGCTTTACTCTGAAGTAGAATAAGGTGCAAAAATGAACTATATGTTAAATATATAGTGAGATGCGCTCCTTCAGTTTCTCTTTTACTCTAGAGTAAATGCATAAAGAGAAGACAATGTAAAGCAGGGGGAGGTAATGGAAAGGATTGAGCTCCAATGTACATTTTATTTATTTAAAGAACTTACATGGCTGCCTACCTCACACAGTGATTTTAGGCAGCTCATAACAACCAATAAAAACAAAGCTTTAGATTGTCTTCTGTATATGCATTTACTCTAGAGTAAAAGAGAAACTGAAGGAATGCATCTCACTATATATTTAACATATAGTTCATTTTTGCACCTTATTCTACTTTAGAGTAAAGCCACCCCTGTTGTATATGAACATAAAACAAATCAAGCCCTTCCCACCAGGCACCAGACCACGCATGCTGTGGACCTCCTGAGTCAGCCCCATACTAGCCCAATGCTTGGGGGAAGAGCCAGGTCTTCATGGCTTTCTAGAAGGCTAAAAGGGTCAGGGTTCCCAAATCTCAAGGGGGAGAGTATTCCAAAGGACCAGGGCAGCTCAAAAAAGATATGCCTCCAAGGTCCCACTTGGGACCTGGGGCGCATCTCCCGTATCTGACCTAGAGGGATGGGCAGGTACCCCCAGGGAGAGGTGGACCCACAAATAGCCTGGTCCTGTGTCATGTAGGCCTTTAAAAGTGATAAGCAAGTGGTAGCACCTAGTGAAACTTGTCTGGATTGAAAACTAACCAAGGTTGGCACTAACCTATTTACCTGGTATTATCTGGTAATTAATATCACCACCAGGTAATAGCAGGATTGTATGCTTGACTGCATAATCAAAACACATCATGGAAGAATGCAATAGGAAACAATTTCCATATTGTTGCCAAGAAAAGTGCATAGTTGTCTCCAAGCAATCACCAGGAGTCAAAGTCAACCTTTTATCTACAATGTACATAGTGGTTCAGTCTAGATCAGACTATTGAGTGCTTACTCTAGAAGTGAGATATATAACCTAGCTCCACAGGGCTACATCTGGCCTTCAAAGCTTTGAGGGCATCCTCCAGAAGCCTCCCAAAAAATTGTGACAAAACTGTAAATTGGAATGTGTCTCAAGGGAAAATTTTGAACTGGAGAATAATCATATATTCTATATTATATATAGGAATCAATTTAGTTTTTGCTCTGGCCTTGTCCACTAATTTCTTTTCAAAAGTGACCCCTGGCATACCACTAAAAGAAAGGAAAAGAAAAGGTCAAAACACATGTCATCAGAAGCTGCCTCAACATATCTAATGTGTTTTAAATAATAAGTATGCAGATGATGATGATGATGATGATGATGATGATGATGATGATGATGATGATAATTGACATGGTTGTGAGGCTTGCATGCTCTGAGGAGGATGAGAGCTATGTCAGAGGTTCAACCATACTGGACAGGACTCATTGGAGGAGCCGGACAAAGAATGCCTCTCCCATAAACAATATAGTGAGATGTAATTTACAGAAACCTAATCTGGATTGGCCATCGCCTGGGTCAACAAGGACCGCACTAGGTGTTCTAGTTCCTGGACAAGTGGGTTACAGGACTCAGGACTGTTGGTTGAGCAAACAGGGCCAGCAGCTACAGAACTACTGGAAGAAAAGTTGTTTACCTGTTGCAAATATACAAAGACTGAAAACAAAAAAATAATGATCTGCTATTACAAATCACCCCTTCATGGATCACTACCTTGTCGTGGCAAAGGGGCTTGTGTAACTCAGTGAAGCCATAAGCTATACCCTTCAGGGCCACCCAAGACGGACAGGTCATGACAGAGAGTTCTGACAAAATGTGGTCCACTGGAGAAGGAAATGGCAACCCACTCCAGTATCCTTGCCAAGAAAACCCCATGGACAATGTTAAAAGGCTAAAAGATATGACGCCGGAAGATGAGCCCCTCAGGTCGGAAGGGGTCCAATATGCTACTGGGGAAGAGCGGAGGGCAATTCCAAGTAGCTCCAGAAAGAGTGAAGTGGCTGGGCCAAAGCCGAAAGGATGTTCAGCTGTGGATGTATCTGGAAGTGAAAAGAAGGTCCGATGCTGTAAAGAACAATATTGTATAGGTACGTGGAATGTAAGATCCATGAACCAAGGCAAGCTGGATGTGGTCAAACATGAGATGACAAGATTGAACGTCGACATCTTGGGAATCAGCGAATTGAAATGGACGGGAATGGGTGAATTTAATTCCATTATATCTACTACTGTGGGCAAGAAACCCTTAGAAGAAATGGAGTTGCACTCATAGTCAATAAGAGAGTGGGAAAGGCAGTAATGGGGTACAACCTCAAAAACCACAGAATGATCTCAGTGCGTATCCAAGGAAAACCATTCAACATCACGGTAATCCAAGTCTATGCCCCAACCACTGATGCCGAAGAAGCTGAAGTTGACCGGTTCTATGAAGACCTACAACACCTTCTAGAACTAGCACCAAAAAAAGATGTCCTTTTCATCATAGGGGATTGGAATGCTAAAGTAGGAAGTCAAGGAGTAATCGGAATAACAGGCAAGTTTGGCCTTGGAGTACAAAATGAAGCAGGGCAAAGGCTAATAGACTTCTGTCAAGAGAACAAGCTAGTCATAGCAAACACTCTTTTCCAACAACACAAGAGACGACTCTACACATGGACATCACCAGATGGTCAATACCAAAACCAGATTGATTACATACTTTGCAGCCAAAAATGGAGAAGCTCTATACAGACGGCAAAAACAAGACCAGGAGCTGACTGTGGCTCAGATCATGAGCTTCTTACTGCAAAATTTAGGCTTAAATTGAAGAATGTAGGGAAAACCACTAGACCACTCAGGTATGACTTAGATCATATTCCATGTGAGTACACAGTGAAGGTGATGAATAGATTTAGAGGATTAGATTTGGTAGACAGAGTGCCTGAAGAACTATGGACGGAGGTCTGTAACATTGTACAAGAGGCAGCAACTAAAACCATCCCAAAGAAAAAGAAATGCAAGAAAGCAAAATGGCTGTCTGATGAGGCTTTACAAATAGCTGTGGAAAGAAGGAATGTGAAAAGCAAGGGTCAAAGGGAAAGATATAAGCAACTGAATGCAGATTTCCAGAGAATAGCAAGGAGAGATAAGAAGGTCTTCTTAAATGAACAACGCAAAGAAATTGAAGAAAACAATAGAATGGGGAAGACTAGAGATCTCTTCAAGAAAACTGGAGATATCAAAGGAACGTTTAGTGCAAAAATGGGCATGATAAAGGACAAAAAAGACAGGGACCTAACAGAAGCAGAAGAGATTAAGAAGAGGTGGCAAGAATACACAGAAGAACTATACAAGAAAGATCTTAATGTCCCTGATGTCCATGCTGGTGTGGTCACTGACCCTGAGCCAGACATCCTAGAGAGTGAAGTCAAGTGGGCCTTAGGAAGCATTGCTAACAACATAGCTAGTGGAGATGACAGTATTCCAGCTGAGTTATTTAAAATACTAAAAGACGATGCTGTTAAAGTGCTGCACTCAATATGCCAGCAAGTTTGGAAAACGCAACAGTGGCCACGGGATTGGAAAAGGTCAGTTTACGTTCCAATTCCAAAGAAGGGCAATGCCAAAGAATGCTCAAACTATCGCACAATTGCACTCATTTCACATGCTAGCAAGGTTATGCTCAAAATCCTACAAGCTAGGCTTCAGCAGTACGTGAACCGAGAACTACCGGATGTACAAGCTGGGTTTCGAAGAGGCAGAGGAACTAGAGATCAAATTGCCAACATTCGCTGGATCATGGAGAAAGCACGAGAGGTCCAGAAAAGCATCTACTTCTGCTTCATTGACTATGCAAAAGCCTTTGATTCTGTGGATCAGAACAAGCTGTGGCAAATTCTTAAAGAGATGGGGATACCAGACCACCTTACCTGTCTCCTGAGAAATCTGTATGCGGGCCAAGAAGCAACAGTTAGAACCGGTCATGGAACAACCCATTGGTTCAAAATAGGGAAAGAGTACGACAAGGCTGTATACTGTCACCCTGCTTATTTAACCTATATGCAGAGTACATCATGAGAAATGCCAGGCTGGAAGAATCACAAGCTGGAATTAAGATTGCAGGGAGAAACATCAATAACCTCAGATATGCAGACGATACCACCCTAATGGCAGAAAGTGAAGAAGAACTAAAGAGCCTCTTGATGAGGGTGAAAGAGGAGAGTGCGAAAGCTGGCTTGAAACTCAACATTAAAAAAACTAAGATCATGGCATCTGGACCCATCAATCCCTGGCAAATAGAAGGGGTAGAAATGGAAGCAGTAACAGACTTCATTTATTTGGGCTCCAAGATCACTGCAGACGGAGACTGCAGCCATGAAATTAAAAGACGCTTGCTCCTTGGGAGGAAGGCTATGGCAAACCTAGATAGCATATTAAAAAGCAGAGACGTCACCTTGCCGACAAAGATCTGCATAGTCAAAGCTATGGTTTTTCCAGTAGTAATGTATGGCTATGAGAGTTGGACCATAAAGAAGGCTGAACGCCGAAGAATTGATGCGTTTGAACTGTGGTGCTGGAGAAGACTCTTAAGAGTCCCCTGGACTGCTAGGAGGTCAAACCAGTCAATCTTAAAGGAAATCAACTCTGATTGCTCATTGGAAGGATTGATAATGAAGCTCAAGCTCAGATACTTTGGTCACCTAATGCGAAGAGAGGACTCTTTGGAAAAGACCCTGATGCTGGGAAAGATGGAAGGCAAAAGGAGAAGAGGACGGCAGAGGATGAGATGGCTAGATAGCATCACTGAAGCAATGAGCATGAAATTGAGCAAACTCAGGGAGGCAGTGAAAGATAGGAAGGCCTGGCGCAATATGGTTCATGGGGTCACGAAGAGTCGGACACGACTTAACAACTGAACAACAATTACAAATCAAGTCTAACAAGAAGAGGATATATGAAAAGCATGAACCACTTCTGGAAAGAACAACATCCAGAATCAGAAATAACAGAACAGAGGCTAGCAGATCAACATCAATTTATAACATGAAATAAAGTATTCACAGAAGAACTGCAAATGTCTATCCAGGGCAAAGAAATTGAAGCCTTGCCAGAAGCAGCTCAAACTGTAGACGCAAACCAGGGGGAGTCAGCAGTAGAGGACGCCAGCATAGCTATTGAATCGTTTTCATTCCCAAACCAGGCACCCTCTCCTCTGCCTTCTCCTCAGAAAGAACAAAGCCCTCTAACTAAAAAACAAGAGGAATTGAAATAAAGAATAACTGAGCATCTAGAACAGCACAAAAACAAGAGAGTAAGGTTGCCTGCATTGAAGCTTGTTACAAAGAAACAGCTAGCACAAGTATTAAAAGATGTCATAACTATAATATCAATTATAAGCACCAGCTCACTGCAAGAAACAAACCAACTAATGTACAGCACGGCTGCAGTTATAACTGAATACCTCAGATGCAAAATCAACAAAGAAGAAAAAAAAGCCAAACAGTGCACCACCAAAATGGAAGATCAGGTTGGAAAATAAGATCAGCATGCTAAGATCAGAAGCAAGCAAGCTAGAACAGATAAAAGAAAAGAAGCTGAAAAACGTAAAGACCAAAGAATGCCTGATCAAGAAATATCACCTAGAAACAAGGAAGATCAAAGAAGCACTGGAAATAATAAAGCAGCAAATAACAGCCGTAGCCAAAAAGATCAGCAGAGATGAAGCTCGAATTGAACACTATAGGCAGAATGTCAAATCAGAAACATTTCTACCAAATCAACAATGGAGACACTGCAATGAACCAGTCAACACCTGACAAAGAAAAAACAGTGCACTTCTGGGTGCAGATATGAGACAACCCAAAGAAATACAACAAGAATGAAGCTTGGATAAAGGAAATGGATAAGAATAAAAAAAGAAGCTGAAATGAAAAAACTTGCAATAACAGCAGAAATGGTGGAAAAAAGGGCAAGGAAAATCAAGAATTGATCAGCATCAGGTAAAGATGAACTGCATGGTTCTTGGTTGAAACATCTGGCTGCTCTGCACCCACTGCCAAGCAGTTTAACAACATACTGCAAGGAGATGGAACTGAAGATTAGTTAACATCTGGCAAAACCTACCTGATAATGAAAGACCCAACAAAAGGGACAGCACCAGAGAACTACAGGCCAATTACCCGCTTACCAACAACTTTCAAATTGCTAACTGGTGTTGTAACTGATGCGGTCCAGCAGCTTCTAGTTGAAAACAAGCTCTTTCCATCTGAACAGAAAGGAAACCACCCAAACAGCAGAGGGACAAAAGATCAGCTCCTAATTGACAAGATGCTTTTAGAAAACTGCAAGAGAAGGAAGACCAACTTGAATGTAGCTTGGATTGATTACAAAAAGACATTCAACTCTCTGCTACATGATTGGAAAATCAAGTGCCTAGAAATAATAGGAGTCAGTAGAAACATCAGTAGCTTTGTGCAAAGATCAATGGCACAATGGAAGACACAGTTACTGATCAATGGTGATAGGCTGGGAGAGGTTGATATCAAGAGAGGAATCTTTCAAGAAGACTCACTGTCACCACTACTGTTTGTCATTGCATTGATTCCTCTATCAACAATACTGAACAAATCAGGCCATGGCTACCAAACATCAAAAACATCTGCCAGGCTATCCCACCTCCTTTACATGGACAATCTGAAGCTGTATGAAAGAAACACTATCTGAAATAGAATCACTGCTCAACACTGTCCAAATATACAGCCAAGACATGTCAAAGGAGTTTGGACTGGACAAATATGCCACACTTACCATCAATAGGGGGAAAATAGTGAAACCTGAAGGAATCAAGATATCCTGTTGAAATAGCATCAAGTGTCTGGATGAAGAAGATCGCTACAAATACCTGGGCAGCCTTCAAACTGACAACATTAAGCACACTGAAGTCAAGAAGGTTACATCATGACAGTGAAGAAGATTGTAAACTCCAAATTCAGTAGAGGAAATATCATCAAGGCAATTAACACCTGGGCAATTCCAGTCATTAGATACACAGCTGGAATAGTGGACTAGCAGTGAACTAGAGCCCTGAATAGGAAGATCAGAAAAATAATAACAATGAATCATGCCCTTCATCCACGCAGAGATGTTGACAGACTCTAATTACCAAGGAGCATGGGTGGGCGTGAAATGTTGCAAGTACACCAGACAGTTGAAGAAGAAAAAAGGGCATTAGAATATCTGAAGGATAGTGAAGAAGATGCATTGAAGCTAGTATACCCTGAAGGCTTACTGAATACCATGAAACCAAATTGGCATACAAGAAAGACCAAATGAAGAATAGAAAAGAGACATGGCAAGGCAAAGTATTACACAGTCAGTACGGGGGCGGGGGGGGGGGGGGGGGAAGAAAACCAAACTTGCAGACAAAGCAGATAGCAACAAGACCTGGAATGGCTAAGAGCAGGAAAGTTGAAGAAAGAGACAGAGGGGCTAATTTTGGCTGCACAAGACCAAGCTGTAAGAACAAATGCATATGAAGCTGGAATTGAGAAGACAGCAACAGACAGCAAATGCTGCCTCTGCAAAGAAGCTGAAGAAACAGTGGACCACCTAGTCAGCTGCTGCAAGATTGCACAGACTGACTACAAACAATGGCATGACAAAGTAGCAACAATGGTGCAAAGTAGCAACCTTTTGCCTGCAAGCAAGAACTGGTGGGACCACAAAACAGAGAAAGTAATAGAAAATAAAGAAGCTAAAGTGCTCTGGGACTTTAGAATTCAAACAGACAAGCACGTTCCACACAACACCCCAGACTTAACAATTGTTGATAAGAAAGACAAAAAGGTCTGGATAGTGGACATTGCAATACCTGGAGTCAGCAGAACAGAAGAGAAAGAACTGGAGAAAATCACAAAATACAAACACCTGCAAATAGAAATAGAACAACTGTGGCAAAAGAAAGTACTACTACTAATAGGCACCTTGGGTGCAATCCCAAAACATCTGAAGTACCACCTGAAGACCATCGGCCTTGACAAAATCACCATCAGTCAATTGCAAAAGGCAGTTTTACATGGAACAGCTTACATCCTGCAATGATACCTTTAACCCCATCAAACAACATCTGCCTATCCCAGGTCCTTGGGAAGGACTCAATAGGTGGATAAAAACACCAAATCCAGTCTAAGCATCTGGCTACCTATAAGCCCAATCACAATACATTTTCTGGCACAGCCATGAAAAGGCAAAAAATGTCAATTGTTTAATTAACATTTATTATCAGGAATGGAGTGATGGACTTCTGTGATTTTTTTTTTTTTAACTTCAGATATCAACATCAAGCTGTGGAGTAGGGAATGAAAAAAATCTGAAATATATTGACCCAACCTGTAATATTAATCCATGTAATATTTGCCTCATGTTGTCTAACATAGCTGGATATAAGAGGAATCTCTGAGTCTGCAGCAGTACAAAATATTTGAAATGCAAAAATAAAATGTTTTTCCCTCTCTCTCTTCCTTTCTCTCATGGAAAAACAAATTATGTAAATCAGGAAAGTGAAACCTCTTACAAATCAAGGCCAAAACTATTAATATGTCACTGAAACAGTAACATATTAATGTGAAACAGCAAACAAATATTACATATAATCCCTGAAGTGTTTGAACAAAATTAAGACAATACTGACAATTAGAATAGTTTAGAAATTTTGTAGGGCTATAAAGAGGATATGTATCATTCTGCAAATGAGGATGAATTTGTTATGATTATAAATATTTTGTTTTCCTTGTTCCTTTTATATTATATCATCTTGGGTTAGTGCTTTATAACTCGAGTACTTAAAATAGCTACATAATATTTGGAGCACTAACCATGACTGATGATTTCATCTGTATAAGAAGATTAAAAAGAAATATTATTGATGGAACATAGCCAAAGCACCAAGTAAAGTTTACTGCATATTTAATAGGATAGAAAGGAGATGTGGGAAGATATAGAGGAAGACAAAGCACCTTGAAAGTTGATGTTGAAATAACTTTAGCATGAAAGAAGTTCTCTAAGTACAGTTCTTCAAAGATGCAGAATTCCAGCAATAGAGAACAAAATCATACATATGGATCATCATTGCAGTTGCTGACAGCAGTAATTTAGATACACACATTCATCTCTTTCTCATGGTAATATCCAGTTTCCTAGTTATTCACTGAAGATCATTGGTTTTCTATGGCCACTTAAGAAAGCTAGGTGCTGGCATTCAACTTTCTACCATGCCTTAAGGCACTCA
This sequence comes from Liasis olivaceus, assembly GCA_030867105.1. Classification (NCBI taxonomy): domain Eukaryota; kingdom Metazoa; phylum Chordata; class Lepidosauria; order Squamata; family Pythonidae; genus Liasis; species Liasis olivaceus. Next base: position 217,944,020 of record CM061348.1, on the reverse strand, counting down.
ACAGGAACCTTTCTGGATAAGCAGACATTTCATTTTTCCCAAGTGTCCTCAGCTTGAAATAAAACAAACCTGGGTATTTTAACTATTAGCAAACCTACTGAGATGCTATTAATATTTTGTACTATGTGGACATAGAAATGCAATTAATATGTTCATATTTATATGTTTGGAAATCTAGAGTTTACAGAGACCCATCAGCCAGTGTTTGCCCTTTCTGGAAAATGACTAAGACAGAGATATGCCAATCAGTCCTTTCAAACTGCCAATAAGCTAATGCCTTGCCCCGACCTCTTTAGTATCTCCAACCTTAACAAAAATATAGACAAATCAGGGGGATTTGGGATCCCCCATCTCAGGACTCATAGTTGAGACTGTGATGCAATGCTTAGAAGCAATAGCACTCCCATATGTACAGCCCAAATATGGATCTCTTACATAGATGATAAAGAAATAAAATGTACAAGAGAAAACGAAAACAACAACAAACTACCCTTCCTCAATATCCTCACCAGCAAAGAAAACAATGGTAGACTACAAACCAAGATTTATCAAAAAAGCAACCCACATTAACCAAGTGCTTAACTCCCAAAGCAGCAATCCATCTGCCCATAAGAACTGTGTAACAACATCAAATCAAATCAAATTAAAATCAAATCTTTATTATGGTCATAGATCAACATAAGGAGGGTTGGATACAGTCAATTAAAAAGCATAGAAGATACATCACAATCTAAAAAAGAAAAATGAAAAACTAGAGGATATTAAAACAAAAAGTATATATAAAGTAAATGTCTATAAGAATCTAAAAGAAGGGAAGGAGCATTAGATGGGTGTAGGGGAGCATAAAGGGTTACTTTGTGGAAGACTATATCTATCAAATAACAGAACACTCTAATTTGGTGAATCAGGTGCTCATTTAGTCTAGTTTGTGGCACAGGTTATCATCCAACAAATTTTGAGTGCTGTGCACAGAACTTGCATGTATGTTGTAGCAGGATTGGTATCTGAAAGCAGCAGGGAGGTGTAGAATTGTCCTGTGTGCCCTGGATATTTATGCAGTAATGGTGAGATGAGGCTAGTATGAATGCCTCTGTAGTACAGTGTCAGAATCCTTGCGCTCATTCTTTGGCACGTATGCTTAAATTGCTGCAGTTCTGCCATTCTGGCAGGAGGGGGGCACAGCTCAGAGCGAGGACTGCTCGACGCCAGCAAGCCATTTCCTGAACCATCAGGGACAATTAAAACCCTGGCAATGGAGGAAATCAGAGAGCCTAGACACCCTGAGCAAAAAGGACTAAGGATCGAGGGGGAGGGGGAAAGGAAAGGGCTTTAGATTTGGAGTTTGGCTGGGGAGATTTAGTTCCAGCTATTTCTTTTTGCCAGATCACGGTATGCTTCTGGTTTTTTTCCCAATAAAACTTCTTATCCATGTACCTGTGTCAGTTTCAATGAGGATTGCTTTTATTGAGGACTGAGCACAACCTGACATACAGGCACTGAAGAAGCACATGCACAACATCAGATGACTAAAACCACACTGCAATAACCCAGAACTCCAAAAAGAGGAAACAGACTATCTTCTAACACAATGGATACTTATGCTTCCTCATTAAAGGTATGTAGGTACACAACTTATCACAATACAACCATCTCATCCTATGAAAAGGATAACTGTCCCATAGATCAAAAACATTTCTAAGACAACCAACAGATTACTATAATGACATCACTCTAGCACACAAAACAAAATCCCTTGAAAACATCTTGAGCAAACCCAAAGACCCAGTAACCAAAGAAGGAAAACAGGAGTCATCTACAAAGTACAGTGTAAAGACTGTAACAGCCACTATGTAGGACAGACAGGTAGAAGACTGGCAGAAGTTATCCATGAACACCAACTAACAGTCAGAAGACATGTCAGAAGACGTGATGGAAATTTCTTAATCTCTCAACACATAGACCAATTCAACCACATCTGTTCAACTGTTGACATTTTAATAAGCCAAATCCAAAAATGCTAGGGAATTCCTGGAAGCATGTCTTTCTGACAAATTAGCCATCAGTGGACACATAGATGTAAACCCCATCTTTTGTTGTTGTTGTTCATTCGTTTAGTTGTGTCCGACTCTTCATGACCCCATGAACTGTATCGCGCCAGGCCTTCCTGTCCCCCATCTACGTACTATTTAAAAGATATAACCAAAAGTCAAGGAAAGAAACAAAAAAGCCTAGCACCTTCTTCCCAGCAACCAACACCCAAATAAGTGGGAAAAAGCCCCAGGTAAACAATCAGGGAAGAACAAATACCCTACTCAAGGGACTATCAAGACTGGCAGGGATAGCTGCTATACTGTATATAAACAACTAACAAACTTCACTGTCTCATGCCCGGGCAGTGCTACCTAGCCTAGTAAGGAAATGCCGGCAAGAAAGCAACCAAGCTCACAGAGCACCAAGAACCCAAACAACTTTTCATCCAAGAACTTACCAAATCTAAAACTGGTTAGCTTTAGCAAAGTGGCTGCATTGCACTCTTTAAGGCGATATCTTTTATAAAGAAGTATCAGGGAAGAAAAATGTGTCATTTAGTATCCGGCTGGCACTGAGAACTGAACAACTGGTCTGAAGTGGTACATGACTTCATTCATTCATTCATTCATTCATTCATTCATTCATTCATTCATTCATACATTCATTCATCATATTTATATAGCCGCCCATCTCACACAATGCGACTCTGAGTGGCGTACAACATATTCTCTCTATTGTTACAATACACATACAATTGTCCCTAGCTTTTGAAATGAGACATCTCCATATAAAACCTCAGTTACTGTTGACAGACTATTCAAGAGAAGTGGATCCATGTTAAATCTGAATGCCTGTTAAATCCAAATTTGCGTTATTGGCATCTATTTACATTGTTCAGTTAATTATGCAATTGACATAAAGGGAGTCATTTGCAGTAAACCCTGGGGGTGAAGTCTGAAAGAAAAAATTGTAACTTGTATTGAAGTCTGTTAAACCAGAAACGGAGGTTTTACTGCACACATTCACTGACTAAAGTCCACCTGGATTGAGGCAGTAGACAAACTGCATAAACATGTAAATAAAAGAAAAACTGGAGAATCAACCCAAATTTGTCCAGAATTAGTACAGTAATTTTTTTCTTCATACTGAGCAATTTAAAACAAAAAGCATCACAATTTAATTTCCTAGCAATTCTGACTTTGCAATGGGCAGTCTGGCAAACAGCAAATCATACATATTCATAAATGTAGAATTATGTATTCAAACAAGGAAAAACATGGAACTGCACGATAATTTGCATAATTAATTAAGTGAGGGTGTTAGAATAATTATATCTTCACTTCTCTGATGGATGCTGGAAACAAAACACTCTGAACTATTCTGAGGGCAGGGAGAGCCTGCGTTCTGAGGGCTGCAAAGGGATTTACCCATTAACTTAGTTTTATACTAACCTTTGGGATTTCAAATATTAATGAGCTACTGGTTTCAAATTATTGGCATCTTTAAAAAGAATCTATTAATAGGACTTAATTCAGTAAATTAATATAGCATTTTCTCAGAGTCCTTTCTCTTTGGCATGACCTGACATGGTTTCCAATTTTATAACAACTTAATTATCATAACATCACATATTAATGGACTCTGAACACACAATGACAAAGAAATACATTGTTGGAGTAGCAACAGTAACATATTTATAAGCCAAGTTTAAGGGTATTATTATACCTTTAAGTACAATTTTTTTTAATAGCAATTTATTAAAAATTACAATTACAAAGATAAAAAAACTAACACAATCTAAAAGAATAAAAGAATAAGAAGAAAAAATAGAAAGTGAAGAAAAGAAAAAGAAAATAGAAAAAAATAGAAAAGAAAGAAAAAACAAGTATAAATAATTTTAGTAACTTATCACCTACTCTTAAAATACAACAAATGATCTCTTCTTCCCATATCCCATCTATAAACAAATCCTTAAAACCTCATCATTTCAGTCCTGATCAGCAAAAGTCCATTAAATGTTACCAGAGATAACAACATATCTAAAACAGATATGATAACTTGATCAAATAAACCAATTTTATATTCCTTCCTTTTACTTTTAACAGTCTTGATCTTTAGTCCCTTCAAATAATGTCTTAGAACTTGATTTCATTTTTTCTTTTTCTTTTCTTACAAAATTCTTCAAAACTTTAACAAGCCTCTTTTGTAAATTCAATATAGGAAAATTATCCAGTTTGGTCTCTTGGTTTGTTATTTGCATATCCCTTTTAATTATTAAGACAATAGCTGGTTTCTTTTGTATGTCCAGTGTAGCATCTTTTTCCATATCATTCCTATAGGCTGCCATTTTTAAATCCACTTTCAGATCAGTCTGTCTTGTCCAGCAAAACTTGTTTCTCTTTCAGAACATCTTTGAAATACAGTATATGCATAGAGGCAGACACTCTTAAAATAAACTTCTGGGTCAATAGTTCAAAAATATCCTTCAATATGTCTAATGTTAAAATATTTTGCTCCATTCTGTATTAGTAGGTCAAATTTAAGTGTTCTTCTCCTTTAATTATAATCTTTAGTTCCTTCTGGTTCCCTCCAGTGTCCAGCCTTCAAAGTGCCATCCTTCAAAGTTTTTTTTTTAAAGAATTCAAAACAAAAGCATTTTCCTATGGGAAGGAGTCTTATAATTAACTCCAAAATCTTATTTCAAATCCATCTGGTCCCTTAGTCCATTTGTAACATTCCAAAATCAAAGTTTAATCACCATTTTGCTGCTTATTAAATAAAAAAAAAATTTTTTTAAGTCCTTAAACTTGTATTGAAAACTTCTTTCACTAAGGATTGAAGGAAACCCAGCTGGTGTTTTCAGACTTGTCGATCCAAAGATTCCTAATAGCTGAAAAGCAGTAAACAAGCAATTTCCAAAAGTAGTTAGAAAAGGAAGTATGCAAACCCAGTGTCCTTTTGAAGGTGCTGACTGTGGTTTTAGCAAGATTGTTAATTTTGTCTCCTACCACCACCACCACCACTTTGGCCTTTACTTTCCACCTCCTCTCTAGTTCCTCCTTCAGGCCCTGGTACTTCTGCTTCTGATACTCCTCCTTCCTGATGTTGCTGTCACTCAGCACGACTAAATCTATCACCACCGCTATCTTCTGGTCTTTGTCTACTACCACAATGTCTGGTTGATTGGCCAGTACCTGCCAGTGCACCTGGATCTGGAAGTCCCACAGGATCTTAGCCCTGTTATTCTCCATGACCTTCTGTGGAATCTCCCATCTGGACTTGGGAGGGCCTAGCCCATACACTGTGCAGATGTTTCTATACACAACGCCAGCTACTTGGTTGTGCCGTTCAGTGTATTCTGTTCCTGCCTGCATCATACACCCTACCACTATGTGTTGGATTGTTTCTGAGGCCTCGCTGCACAGTCTGCCCCTTGGGTCCTGTCTAGTGTGGTAGACTCCTGCTTCTATGGATCTGGTGCTTAGTGCCTATTCTTGTGCTACTATGAACAGTGCCTCAGTGCTGTCTTTTAGTCCAGCCCTTTCCAGCCACTGGTAGGACTTCCCAATGTCAGCCACCTCAGCTATCTGTCGGTATATCACATGCAGAGTTTTGTCTTGCCATCGCACTTCCTCTAGCTCCCATGTCTGCTGCTGCCTCAGGCATTCTCTCAGCAACTTATCTTTGGGTGCCATCTTACTGATCTACTCTTGGATGCTCCTGGGCTTCACCCAGGTCAGTGGCTTCATTTCACCCAGAGACTGCACACCAGACCCTGTCTGCCCTCTTTCTGGCTGGTGTACAGTCTCTGGGTGTTGGACTTGGGACAGAAACCTCTGTACATTGTGAGGAGCTTCTGGGTCTTCACATCGGTAGCCTCCATGTCCTCCTTTGGCCAGCTAACTATACTGGCAGGGTATCTGATGACTGGCAGGGTGTACATGTTGATGGTGTGGATCTTGTTTTCCCATTGAGTTGGCTCTTCAGGACTTTTGGTGGTTCTTGGATGTTGCTGTCTTCCTTGCCTCCTCCTTATGGTTCTCATGTGACTGTGGAAAACCAGTGTACTTGTAGCTGGTCTGTATGTCTGCTGTGTGACCCGCTGGTACACAAACCACACATGGACAAGACAAGAGACTTGGAATTGATGGAATGCTACTACAACAGTAGACCTAATGAGAGGGGATGTATGAAACATATGAGGGAACTATGGATGGACAGAAGACCTACATCCACACTAACTGAGAAACAGCTAGTTAACAATGCTTCAACACAGTGAAGAGAAAGGTACTCTCACAACCTGAGATAGACAAACTACACATTACTACCCAGACTCAAGCAGACCTGGAAGAACAACTGAATGTGCAGCCAACACTTGAAGCTGGAACATCACTGCCACCCACTCCATTACAAAGCACAACAGCTGATATGTGCCATAAGATCATGGATAAACTAGCTATAGTCAACCCGCAAGACCAATTACCAAGGCTCAGTGGAGAAGTACCATCAGATAGTATGCTAGAACCAATAGAGCCCTCACGACAATCCTTATTACCATCATTACTCAAACCAATGAACTATTACATGCTACAGCCTCTGTAATCCAGGAGATGCCTGGTGGAACTACAGAAGGATGTGGAGATTAAGGATAAGATTCAGCTCCTGAAAAAACTACAGGGGCCTGACTCCATATGAAGCCTTAGAGACTGCTAAACAAAGGCTCACAGCACTGGCTACCAGGCTAAGGAGATACACTAGAGAAGCAGAGGCCAAGAAGATAAATGCCCTGTTCTCCAAAGAACCATCCAAGGTATACTTCCAACTGCAGTGCAACAACACAGGAATGGCAGAGCCACCAACATCAGAAATTGAACAGTACTAGAGGAACATATTGGAGAAAGAGAAGACACATAACACCAGTACAAAGTGGCTGCAGGACCTGAGAGCATATGGCAGCAATCTCCCAGAACAGGAACCAGTCACCATCACAGTAGCAGACATCCAACAGTGCATCAAGAACATGAAGAGCTGGACAGCACCTGGCCTGGACATGACCCACACCTACCAGCTAAAGAAACTAACAGCAGCACAGATGAACCAGCTGCTACCAGCAGACTTCCACTGAGACTGCTAAGACAAGGAGGAACAGTGCTGATCATGAAAGACTCCACAAGTAAATAGCACAGTCCAACCATGGCCAATAAGCCGCCTCCCCACAACATGGAAAGTCCTACCAGGCATCATAGCCACCAAGCTACAGGACCATATGGCCCAGTACATGAGCACAGCTCAGAAGGACATTGGGAACAGCACCAGAGGCTCAAAACACCAGTTGTTCATAGCCAGGGCAGTTGCCTAAGACTCAAGGTCTAGGCAGACCAATCTGAGCACAGCCTGGATTTACTACAGGAAAGCCTATGACTCAATACTACACATGTGGATCTGTGAATGCCTGGCACTATACAAAGTGAACAGGACATTAAGGACTTTCCTTAAGAACTCATTGAGACTGTGGAAGACAACACTGGAAGTCAACTCAAGACAGCTCACACAAGTGGCCATCAAGTCCGGCATATTCCAAAATGCACTGTCCCCACTATCCCCACTGCATAGGCTTGAACCCCCTCACCAGATAATCACAAGGACTGGATATGAATCCAAGTTCAGGAGTGGAACTACTATCAGCCACTTCCTGTACATGGATGACATCAAGCTGTATGCTAAGGGTGAATGAGACATTGACTCACTTATTCACCTGACATGGATCTGTAGTGAAACATTGGGATGGCATTCAGACTGGAGATGTGTGGCTGGATGGTAGTAAAGAGAGGGAAGGTAGTTAAGACTGATGGGGTGGAACCATACATGGACTGTATGTATGTATGTATGTATGTATCCGCTTGGTTTTCTAAAATCTAAGATATTATAAGCATGAGTATCACATGGGGGGGGGAACATTTATTATGCACTACATTATTAATATTGCTTAAGAGACATAAAAGAAAGAAAAGTCTCTGGAATGATTGGAAAGCCAACAGAAAATACTGGCATGCTACATATTTTAATTATGTCTCCATTCCTCAAGACTATTGTGTCGGTAATGCATATTTGTTTCAAATGGAGAGAACCCTTGCTAGTACTGATGCTTTGAAATATATTAAAATATATTTAATATTTGTTAGATACATATGATCCGATATGTGTATAAGAGAGATTTCTATAGCTTAAGATTCATGCACACCTTGATTTAGCATCATTACAAAATGGATCGCTAAACTAAATCTTATCTTTTGTTCCATCTTATAAGGATATTGTTCACCGTTTTTCATTTATGGCACATGTAATGTGCATTCCCTAGAGTTTTGGATTGATGAACACATGAATAAGCATTCATTTCTGCATTTTCAGAAATCAACGTTTTCATTTTTTACTACTTTGTCTACAAGTGATCAACAGTACAATCTGATATATGCCCAATCAGAAGTAAATTCCATTTTCTTTCAATCAGACATACTCTCATGATTATAGCCTACAGTATAACCTCAGAAGAAATAGGTTAATATGCACAATCTCAGCTAAATGCACTTTGATATAACTTAATATGGATTCACTTAATACACTTTTATTCCTATGTATAGAGAAAGAGAGACTCCACAAGGGAGGCTTTAAAGTCCCAGGCCCACATGTGCAACACTGGCAAGCTGATTACTTGTCAGGTTTCCCCTTAGTAGCACAGTGAAGGTGAAACTTCCAAGATACAACACAAAAGACTAAACCTTTCTTAAGATAGTCATCATTACCCAGTTTATACAGTATGCTCTGTCCCTGAAGGCTGCTTCCCAATTTAAATCCTCTCTGGATTTAAATCTGGCAACCTCTCTTCCCACATTTTCCTCTGGTAACAGCAAACTTGCTTTTGGGTTCCCACATTCACTTTGAAGTGCCATTGTCTGTTTACATTCTCTGCAGTCCTGCCCCAGAAAACTCAAGCTACTAATGAAACTCCATCATCAGACTTTCAAAGAAAATAAAGTAATTTAACTTGGATCTCCCCGTCATATTCCAGGTTTCCTAAAAATCTAGTTGTGTGTTTGTAGATCACAGGTCCAGAATTCCCAGCTAGCATGTTAGACTTGGGGTGGATTTTTAGGTCTTATAATTCATCCTCTACACTAAACTAGCTCTACACTTTAATAGAATTCTACTCAAATATTATCATAAGCCTTTTGAACCTATTCAGTCAAATATTAATTTGGTTTAATATTTTTCATTATATGTATTTTATAAGCATCAGCATTTTTTATTATAATGTAACCCCAAAAGGGAAATCAACACAAAAACAAACAAATGAAATAATGTTTGTTTCTATTCATACTTTATAACACTGTATGGAACAAGTTCTTTGCAACGTATTCATATGCAATAGTTCGATGCAGCATGAATGTTTAAAACTACCAGTGTCAGCAATTATATCTTGGTTATTCAGGTTGCTATTGTTACTTCTAACCCCATAAATAAAATGTGTAAATTGATTTACTTTTTAACTGGCAAAATACCTTATATGTTCTCTTATACATCAGGATTTATGAATAGAATAATATTCATCTCCTCAATTATTTGGCAGAGTGAAGAATCTACAGACTATTTCTCAATGTTCAAATTATATTTAATAAGATAGTAGAGATAGTAAGATAGTAGAGATAATAATTGGGATAATTATTCCTGTTATCAAAATAAATTGAAGAAAGCTTTCAGTAGATACAGGTGAAACTCGAAAAATTAGAATATCGTGCAAATGTTCATTTATGTCAGTATGCAACTCAAAAGGTGAAACCAATATATGAGATAGATGCATTACATGCAAAGCAAGATATGTCAAGCCTTACTTTAATGTAATGCGTCTATCTCATATATTGGTTTCACCTTTTGAGTTGCCATACTGACATAAATGAACATTTGCACAATATTCTAATTTTTCGAGTTTCACCTATATAGCAGAATGCAGTGACTTTAGAACATCATCTTCCTTCCTTCCTTCCTTCCTTCCTTCCTTCCTTCCTTCCTTCCTTCCTTCCTTCCTTCCTTCCTTCCTTCCTTCCTTCCTTCCTTCCTTCCTTCCTCTACTTTACAAACATTTTTCATATAAAACACTTGACTCTTAAACACCTTCCACTAAACACCTTGCTCTAATTGAACTAATGTATCACACATATGCATATGCATTCCCACACACTGTTCCCCAGCAAGTGTATCATATATTCAACCATCAAAAATTGCCTTTAGAATTCAGTCCCAGGGTGGTGGTGGTGGTGGTGGTGATGGGAGATCTTTACATGTTTGAATGCCACTTAAATATTGGTATAAATAGCAAGCTGTCAATCTCCAAGATTCAATTCCTTCTCCAAAGTCAAAGAATGGGGAGCAAAAGCATCTTGTTTCTAATAACAGGCACATAAAGCCATGTGCATATTGTACCTAGACTATTTAAAGTAGATTAAAAAAGAGATTATATGAAGACTGCATAAGCTAATAAGATCTAAGAACTGGGAATCATTACTGAAAAAATGGTTTCAGTAATAAACTCAGCATAAATTTTAAGATGCTCACCTATATATTAATATGAAAGGACAGGTTTTGTGCAATTCAGACTTTCAAGTGATAAAATGTAGGTTTTGAAGCATGAGTTTTAATCCTGTCCTGGGTGACTTTGGGCCAGTTACTCTCTCTCAGCCCAACTCACCTCACAGGGTTGTTGCTGTGGGGAAACTAGGAGAAGGAAGGAGTATTAGGTATGTTCACTGCCTTAAGTTATTTATAAAAACAATAAAGGTGGGATAAAAAATCTAAAAAAAATTGCTGCTTCAACATTTTTTTCCTTATTAAAGCTAAAAGAATAACACATGAACTGATTTGAAGTACAGTACCTCTTTAAAAGGTATTTGATTTTAATATTTTTATTCAATTTTTTTTACTTGTCATAATTGAAAGGCTCTCAGCAATATTTCTCAGTGTCAAAATTATATTCCCAAATGCATACATTTGTCATTGTTGCATACAAAAAACATATTTGGGAAAGCTGAATGCAACTAAACATATATTTCAGAAAACTGTATTCAAAGAGGCATTTATTTGAGTCAGTTGCATATAAAATAAGTATACTGAAAGAAATTCCATATGTTCATGATTTTTAGGGATGGGTAGAATGGTAACATGTGTATGATAGGGAATATTCATTCTTGGAGGATGAAAAAAAGATGCCAAAGGAACTGCTGTTTTTCTAAGAACATTTGAGGATGATACCAACTGGCCATGTTTAAGTAAGGACTTTTCCTCATTGCAGCCTTAAGCTGCTTGAATCCCACACATAAAAAGGATGGAAAGAAAGCTGGGTTAAGGAATTATGTTTGGATTTCAGCTTTTTCCTCTGTTTTGGCCAGGATGAGAGCCTGGTATTGTATCCAGACCAGCTACCATGTTTACCATGTAGATTCTCCTGCTTTTTTCCCCCTCCCACTCACTCAGGAAAAACAAGCACCAATTGCTTTCCTTTCCACAAGCAGGTCTTTGAGGACATGTGGCTTCCACTGATACACTCCTGCACAGTACCCCCCAACACATACACACACTGAATCCTCCTTGTATATGACATCATACCAGTGAATCACTTTCTCACACATGAAAAGGAAACTCTATTGTTTTTACTATCCTTTCTGTCCCTTGGGCTAGAATGAGAAACTGACAAAACTATTTCAATTTCACCTTTTAAAATAATAATAATAATAATAATAATAATAATAATAATAATAACAACAACAACAACAACAACAACAACAACGGCCTACCATTTCACTGTGCCATCAGTGAACTGGTAAAAAATAAAAACAGAACAGGACAGAACCTTCACCATTTCACCAGTGAACAGTAGATAGAAGCAAAAAGACTACTGTATAGCTAGATACAATATAATGCTAAGAGTGTAACATGAAAAGCAATGGATACAGTACTAAGAAATGTAAACTTTCATAGATAGCAATATATTGGCAGAATATTAATATCAAACATAAATTATAAGTAAATATGAGGATTATGATCTCTGACCATGACCCCTGTCTCTATGCTTTCAGTCAGTGCTTTGAGGGGAACTTCTGAAAAAGGCTGGAAACATATGTTACATCATTTGTTCAAGATGATGCCTATACCTAAACTGAAATTACAGAAAAAGATGTATGTAAGGAAGATAACATTTTGTGACAGGACAAATGGAGTCCTTGTCTCCTTATAAAAAATAAGTGAAACACCCAGAGATTTCAGTAAAGCAATTAACTATGAATACTTCAAACAAAGCTCTTGGGAAGGATTCAAGGAGAGAATTAAATATTATTACTGAGTCATATTTAGCAAGAATAGAAGCAATTGGAATATGAAGGACATCTGCATATTCCCTGGACAATGCTCTAATAGCTTTCCAATCCTCTGCAGAACATCCAGTATTCTTGAAGTAGGAAGAACACTGACAGCCTGAAGTTGAATTCCATCCAAAGAGGCCTTCTTGAGGGATCAAACTGGCATCAGATAAAAAAGCCTTCTGCCTCATTTTGAAGACTTGCTGGAAGCTTCTGTATTGCTTAAGATCTAAGCAGCAGTATATATAGAGCTCCAAGAAAAACCTCTCAAATCCCCAATGGTGACAGACCATGGGCCATGACAATTAGTGTGTCTGCAAGAAGAAAGTCACAACTGCCTTTCCCGCTGCACCAAAAGAGTAGGCATGAGCCCCACAAGGGACTCAGAATAAGAGAAAGAGAGCAGCTAGGAGTGAGCCTTGGGAAAGCCATCAAGGACAGCAAGGGTTCCATTTCTACCATGTGGCTTGACCCAACCTTTCTCCATTTCTAGGCAATCCAACTGATTAGAAGATGAAGAAGAGGAAGCTGATAGCAGTCTTTTGCTGCTGATTGAAACAATGCTTGACTCAGGAGGGATAAGGGAGGGGATATTATGCCAGGACGGATGGATAGCCTCATGGCTCCCTGTTTCCTTTGCTATGGCTGCTATTGGGGGCCCAAGTGATCAGGTTTGTTGAAGGCATGGGCCAAAGAGGGCAGCAAGGAGTAACCTAGGCCCCCTGTGACTGCAGTTCCTAAGGTGGCCATCTCCCCCTTCCTTCACTGTTTGTATGTTTCTGAATCTGAGATACAAAGTTAAATCCTGTAGAGATCTTGAAGGAAGATAAGGAATGCCTAGAAGTCTAAATCCTTAATTTTTGTGGGGCATCAGAAGGAAGTGTTCATTAATCTTGGATTCCACAAAGAAATGGCATTCTGTCAATATACTAAATGTAACCTCAATTCTGTAGGTGCCAGTTTTTATGAAGCCCAAAAAATGGCCACTTATGCACAAAATAGAGGTATCAAGGGCTTCAGGAAAGCTCTAAGATTTGTGGAAGCATAAAACACTTTAAAGAAAAAAGAGCTAAGGGAAAGTGCAAAACCACAAATCTGTCCAACAAAGACTAAATGTGTTCATAGCCACAAAATGGTGACAGAGTACAGGGAGCAGAGGGGAGGGGGATGACACAAAACCATGTAGAAGGGGAATGGAGTGAAATATACTCGGCCAGAGCTAGCTGCACCCATTGTTTTGTTTCAGTTTTCTTTTTAGATTTATATTTCTCAAATATTTTATTTTCCATTCCATAAACTGCATAGTTTATGGAATTCATTCCTCTCTCTACTCTCCATCAATGTTGTATGTGACCAGTCATGAACTCCTTGTTCTTTCACCTCCCTACTGTTTCTCTAGGAAATATAAAGAGTTATATGTCATGAAGTGCTGCCCCTGAATTGCTAGTTGTGACATTTTAAGACAGACCTAAAATGGTGAACTTCAGAATTGGGGTCATATTTTGATTTATTGTCTTTATAATTGTGTGTTGCTTTGTGACCATGTATATGATAGAATGTATTGTTTAAAGGTATTGGATGTCTCTCCATATCTCTATTTTTTCTTCCACTCCTACTGTTAATCCAGAGCTTTCAAACAAGCAAAGAAATGGAAGCAGTGTGCAGAGACACCAGCATACTAGCTTAGTAACTTGCAAAAATCTATGATCAAATGTTCTTAGTGGCTTAATCTTTAATTAGAAACAGCATATTGTAACTTTAGTAATGACAATTGACTATTTAAAATCAAGTAAGGTGAATACTCTTACTGTTGCAGGGTGAAATACTGTTTAACATTAGGAGAGAAAATGTGTGTTTCCTTAGGCTAATAAAAGGTAGTTTAAATTATATATAACAATAATTACACACACAAACATACCAGATATTACACACACACACTCACACACACACACATTGACTCACTGATCCATCTGATATGAATCTACAATGAGGACATTGGGATGTCCTTTGGACTTTCGGAGAAGTGTGGCTGGATGGTAATAAAGAGAGAGAAGGTAGTTAAGACTGATGGGGTGGAACTATCAGCCAGCCACATAGCAGACATACAGACCAGCTACAAGTACCTTGGTATCCCATAGTCACATGGGAACCACGATGAGGAGGCAAGGGAGACAGCAACATCCAAGTACCACCAAAAGATAAGACAGGTTCTAAAGAGCCAAGTCAATGGGAAGAACAAGATCACGCCATCAACACGTACACCCTGCCAGTCATCAGATACCCTGCTGGTATAGTGAGCTAGCTGAAGAAGGACATAGAAGCTGCCGATGTGAAGACTCAGAAGCTCCTCACAATGCATGGAGGTTTCTACCCCAAGCCCAACATCCAGAGACTGTACACCAGCTGGAAAGAGGCAGGCAGGGTTTGGTGAGTGTCAAAGCTATTGTCCTGGATGAAAGCCATAGCATCCAGGAGTACATCATTAAGATGGCACCCAAAGATGAGCAGCTGAGCAAATGCCTGAGGCAGCAGCAGACATGGGAGGAAGTTCAAGTGGAGGAAGTGCCATGGCAAGACAAGCCCCTGCATGGGATGTACCATCAACAGATAGCTGAGGTGGCTGACATTGGAAAACTCCACCAGTGGCTGGAAAGGACTGGACTAAAAGACAGGCGAATTGAGTTCCAGATGTTCAGGCAAGTACTGGCCAATGAACCAGACATTGTGGTAGTAGACTAGGACCAGAAGACAGCAGTGGTGATAGATGTAGCAGTGCCAAATGACAGCAACATCAGGAAGAAGGAGCATGAGAAGCTGGAGAAGTACCAGGGCCTGAAGGAGGAACTAGAGAGGATGTGGAAAGTAAAGGCCAAAGTGGTTCCAGTGGTGATAGGAGCACTTGGGGCTGTGACTCCTAAGCTGAGAGAGTGGCTCTAACAGATCCCAGGAACAACATCACAGCTCTCTGCCAGAAGAGTGGAGTGCTATAAACAGGTAAGATACTGTACAGCACCCTCAAATGCCCAGGCCTCTGGTAGAGGACCTGATTGAGGAAGACACATACCATCCATAGAGGTGAGAAGGGATTATGGAAGTTTAACTAAGAGTTCATACATTACATTAATCCACAGTTTTGATAACCATGGTTTGTTGAATAAGCTAAACTAGCTTAGTCCATTTATCATATATCATGCAAAGCTACAAACCTTTTTCTACAGACTACAGCAGTTGGGTTCACACTATTGGCAATGCTATTTATTTATTTATTTATTTATTTATTTATTTATTTATTTATTCCTTTAATTTGTATACTGCCCAACTCCCAGTGACTCTGACTGATAGAATTTCTCCACAGAATTAAACTAATAGGATTTCTCAGTTGTACAATAGAATTTAACTATTAAACAAATGTCATATATACTGAATTGAGGATAGCACAACTACATTGGAAACTGACTTAAAATGTTAATATTAAATTTAACATGATACATGTCAGTCCCTTTAGTCAGGAAAGAGGATAAGGATCAATGACACAGTTACAAAACTGAGTTAGAGGATAGAATTATTAGCAGACTTTTTTCCTTTTTGGTTGTAGAGTCTGTCCAAGTATTATATCCCTCCCTGCTCTAGCTGTATAGGGTAAAAAAAAAAAAGGTTTATTGCCTCTTCAATTATTTTTCTCAAGTATATCAGCAAAGATTTAGGAAAGAAGTAAAGGCTGTTGATCATGTGAAATGTTGAAAAAAAATTAAAACTCAAAATGACTTTTAAATAAACTAAAAAGACTTAATAAAGATATCAGATAGGAAAAAAAGCCCGCATGGGAGTTAAAAACAAAGGCTTACAAAACATAAACAGCAATGCAAGCAATCCCAGTCCAATTTTGCAATTGGTCACTGGGTTGGCTGAAACTATAGGAAATGAATTAATTTCCAATAGGACTTGCTCCCTCAGAACATAAGGGATGGTTGGAATTATATTGGTGAAATGACTATAAGTGTGGCTTGTTTAATGTCAGCCAACTTCCTGCTTATTTCTTTCTGTCTAGCTAGTTCATAAGAGTCTCTTCCAGACAGTAGCTGCATCCCAGTCAAATTCTCCAGATCAGAGAAATCTGATTAGATCTTTTCTGCTGACTAAAAAGAAACCTCAACCAACCAAAGTACCAATGATTTTCCAAATTATTTTATGCATCAGTTTCATAGAAAATTCTTCTCTGCTGGATAACAATCATATCTCAAATTCCTGAATTTATACTCTCTTGTTGCCAGCTCCAAGAAGAAACTCTACTTGAAGACTGCACAAGAATCTCTTTGATGTAATCTGATTATATGAAATACAGGAGATTTACAGTATTTTTCAATATATTCACAGTAAGTAGTGTGTATTTAGGATGCAAAGAAGCAAGTTGAAGAAAAACGGGTCATCAGTTTTTCATGAATGCATCAGATTAGAAGATTATCCAGAGAACAATCATTAGATGACACTTTATAATCAACACTAGCAGAAGGAAAGAGGAATATAGCAATCGTGATAATGAAATAAAGGTTTTGATTTTATTTCACTGTAACTCTAACAATATATTCCCAAAATAAAAATGTGTTTGCAACACTTTGAGAGTAATAAAAGTTATATATGATTATTTGAGATTTCTGACAGCATGTTCTGCATGGGGAAAAACACAATGAATTTTATTTGAATTTTTCCAATAACACCTCTCCCCCCCCCCAAAAAAAAAATTAGACAGTAATTGCCATTTAGGAGTACAAAAGAATTTGAAACTCAGAATTGTTGTGAGCTTGTCAATATCCATCTGAATCTAAAACATACTCTTGGTGAAAACAATGCTACAATACAAGCTGGCATTAATAAGATTTTACATGCTTCTAAAATGATTTGGAAGAGGAGTTCTGGAATGTACAAGAGTGCAAGTTCAACATCTCTTTAAATCAGCCATCTCTCTCTCTCTCTGTCTCTCTTTTGGTCAGAATTCCACATGAGTATAAAAAAAGACTTGTCAGATTTAATGAATCGCATTAAGGATATGGCTGCTTTAAGGAATTTACTTATTAAAATCTGAAAAAAGACATGGCTGCTTTAAAGAGGTGCTGTACTCAGACTCATGAGTATTCTGAAACACTTCTCCCAAATCACTATTGAATCCTAATCAACATGTTCTTTTAAAACTTCTGAAGACTCTTACTCCAGTAACAAAAGTAGTTTAAGCAAAATTTTTAAAAAATCAACTCAAGAACAATGTCTCAAGAATAATGAAAATGAATGAAAGAAAAACAGAATGAAAGTTAAGGCTACTCAACCTATGGTGGTTTTTTTTCCTAGTTTGCAAAATTAAAAATTTAAAAACATAACTCAAGATTTAAAAATTAGCCTTTTAAAAAATAAGTCTCAGAAAAGAGCTCATGCTCAGAATACATAGAAAATGCTCCTTGCTTTTCTATGTTCTTTATTTTCTGTCATATCACAATGAGTGAGATGTGGATCAGATGTCATGCTATCTTCACTGCATTGTTTTGGGATCAATTTACCAAAATTTGCAGTTTTGTTCATAAACAGGATGAAAAGAATTTAAAATTACCCATGGGTATAAGAGATACTGACAGGTTTATCCTTACTTACCTACCTACTTAAAGCATGTAATACATCAGCATTTTCCTATGCTAGGGTTCTTAAAAGCAGTGCTGGGTGCTCTACAGGAATTGAAATGGGGCAAGGAGAGAAAAGGTTGTGATGCTTAAGTATTCAGGTACAGTGAAGGTACAAGGGCCTTCATCCTAGATGCACATGATCTAAGACTGAATGGCATCACTTTTTCTTTCTTTATTTAATCAATGTATATAGCTGTCTACCTCAACAGCAACTTTGAGCAGCAGACAATAATAAAATTAAAAACAGATACATATAAGAAGATTAAAAGACATAGCTGCTATGACAACCAACAGTCATCCACCTAGCCATGAGATGGACCCTCTCATACACTCAGGGCCCCAGGCCCAGACACAGAGCAGAAGGGTGGGGGGGTCCACCTAATCTCCAGAGGGAGAATGTTCCAGAGAGTGGGTGCTACAACAGAAAAATCTCATCTTCTGGGCCCTGCCAGCCAATGATCCATAGCTGTCAGGGATTAGCCCAGGAAACTCCAGGAGACAGTACAGATTCAATCCAGCAAGGTTTATTGGCTTCACTCCCATTACAGAAATCTTCTCAGAGTGAGAGCCATTCCCAGGGTCACCCACAAACATCCTCTGCATTCCTTAGGGAGGGGCCAGTCTCATTCTCTTATCTCTTCCTCGCTGCTCTGGGGATGAGAGTACGTTCTTAACCCCTCTTGCTCTATCTCTCACAATAGCTGATGGAACCCAGAGAATACCCATCCTTTTTATTACATATATAATTGAAACAATGTAATGATTGCTGAACTATGTATAAAAAAGATACATTGAAATTTGTTTCCCAAGAATGACTATTTCATTAGATTAGATTTTTATTAAAATTAGCTACAATTATAGCTTTGTGGTTAACTGTTTGTTTCCCTGTTGTAAATTTTGCACACCTCTGCTAATGAAAGTGTTGATGGATATATCAAGTTCATTTTCAGTTATTTCACAGTGAAGCCTGTCCCTTAGCATATGAACTTATTAACTCAGTCACATAACCAGGCAGAAGGTGGCTTCCTTCAAAATATAAAATTCTATTTAGTATTGAAGAAGAAAACATAAATCTGCTTGAAAACAGCTAGGCTTGAATGGCTATTTTATTCAGTCTTGAAAACACCACCAAGATAGTGCTGAAGCTTGTCCATAGCATCTGTCTGCAAGGCAATCCAAAAAAAAAAAAAAAAATACAGCTGTTTTAAAGGATTGAAAACAGATGCTTTGTGTGTGTTTCCAGATGTTACATGTGTTGCTTTTGAATCCAAGGTGCTACAGTGCCATATTATATACTTACACATAGAAAGTCCATGTCCACTCATAGCAACCCCAACCTGAGATTCTGTTTGATTGACAAAACTCAGTCAGACAGTAATGGTCTCAATAATGTCACTTTGTGTGAGATGGGCGGCTATATAAATATGATAAATGAATGAATGAATGGTCTGATTCACTATATGGCATCTTCCAGCAATCCTGTGTTCTTCTGAAAACATTTTACTAATCTCAGGAGATTATAACACAGAAGGAATTGCATGATACAGCCCAATCAAATTTCTTATATGATTCCCCTAATCCTGTACTATGCAAGCTGAACATGGCCTCATTTATTGCAAAAGGAATACTTGATTAATAATGAACAAAGAAATACATAGTGTTTTGCTAATGATTCTTTGTGCTCATAAGGTTCTCCCAATCTACCAAATTTAGAAAGTAACATTTAAAATTACTGCAAAATTATTCCCTACATTGAAGCATATCATATCTATATTTACTGAAATGGTAGATAGTCAGTTATGAATATTATAATTAAATGCATCCTAGTGTGCAAGTGTTACTTGAGCACATTTGCATCTACTGATTAAATTCCTCCTAGATATCATCACTGAGCTAATTATTTCACATGGTATAAATAGTGATGGCTGGCCAATCCACTGTAGAAATAATTTGAAAGGTTCAGAAAGTTTTGCAGACCTGAAACTTAAATTGGATCAAGAGAAAATTTGCCTTGATTAAAAAGCATCCATGCCATCTGCTTTCTCTAATTTGCTGAGCAGATAGAGATGAGCTGAACTGGAGACTGTGGTAGACCTACTGCAAACATGCACAGATCCATCCCCAGATAACAGGAATTACTATGAACTCTGCTTGCTTTGGCAGCAGATATTCTAATATTGGAATGTAATATGAACTTTGTTACAACTCTGTACTTCATTTAAACTTTCCTTGCTACGCTTTAAGTTAAGACTAATATATATATATATATGGAGGTCTCATCTTCCAGCTCCTAGGCTAGTCATCTGTGTCTACATAAGAGATCTGTATCAATAGTGACAAGGCAGAAAGGATTTCATACATCTGGCTTTCCATTCAAGCTACTGCAGGACTATACAGTATAAACAACAACAAAAAAGAACTACAAATCTTTATATAAAATTAAAATATTTTTTCCTAATCTATATAAAAAAATTGCAATAGCAAATACTATAATCACATAGCCAACATATAAAGGACAAAAATACTCTAACAATTTGCTTGAAAAGTAGTTGACAAAGTACAGTGTTAGTATTCTATAAAAATGTAATTTTGTTCTGATTCTGCTTATACTGAGTTTTGATTTTGTGGTCAAGATACCATTTTTTTTTAGTCTGACTCAACTAACTGCTGGATAAGACACACTGTGTACCATTGGAACTGATAATTCAGTGCCATTTAAACAATGGCTGAACGATATATCTAAATTTGTATGGAAGGAAACAGGAGGATTGGGTTTACCAGATTTGAAACTATATTTTGGTGCTTGCTGTTTAGTTTGGATGAAAGAGTGGGTGCTGTTAAGAAATAGAAGGTTATTGGATTTAGAAGGACATGATTTGAGACTTGGGTAGCATGGATATCCATGGAATGATAAAGCTAAGGTGAATGTAGACTTTAAACATCATTATGTTAGATGAGCTATTTTTAGAGTATGGAATAAATATAAACTCAGGTTTTGCCCAAAAACACTTTTATGGCTTTCAGTGCAAGAAGCATTTTATAGATGAAAAATGATAAATAAACATAAATGGTTTACCTACCGAGATGTACTAGAATTTTCTCAAGGGGATTGTAAAATGAAATCAAGAGAAGGTTAGATAACAGAAGAATATTCTTGTCAATGGTTTTCTTATGTACAGTTAACAGAAAGGTTTAAAGTGGATAAAGGATTTTATGGTCTTGAACAAAATATGACTGAGTTTGAAATAGAATTATGTACTAATGATGAACATGTTGCTAAAAATGTATAAACTTTTATTGAAATATGAGACAGAAGAAGAAGAAGTGAAAGAATGTATGATAACATGGGCTAAAAATTTTGGCTATAATATACAAGTGGACCAATGGGAAAAGATATGGTTGAAAGGACTGAAATTTACATTATGTTATAGTCTTAAAAAGAGTTGTTGTTGTTTTTTTAATTATATACCCTTGGTATCTCTCACCAGAGAAATTGTCTAGAATGTATAAAAGTACTTCGAATCTTTGGATTCGAATCTGTAAAAGCACTTCAAATCTGCTGCAAATGTGAACAACATGAAAGGACATTTTATCATGTTTGATGGACATGTAAAAAAGCCAAAAAATGTTGGATTCAAATATATGCATTAATTCAGAAGATTTAAAGGTTAAAGTACAACTGAAACCAAAGATTTTTCTTTGGGGACTGACCGATAAGCAATTTAAAAAAGTCATGGAACTTTGTTTTTATATATGATAACTGCAGCAAGACTATTATATGCTCAAAAGTGGAAAGATTCGACACTACCCACAAAAAAGGAATGGTTGCTGAAGATGATGGAACTTGCAGAGATGGCTAAATTGACTTCTTTGATTAGAGAAAAGACATTATCTACATTTGTGGTTGACTGGAAACCTCTTAGAGACTTTTGCACGAAATGGAAAAAAAAATACACTTATGTTTTGTGGTTTTGATGATTAGAAAAAAAAATGGATAATAGAAGAAAGTGAGCTTTTTTTCTAATCATCGAGTAAGAAATAATTTTGCAATTGTACTTATATTTGCTGCAAAGGAAATCGAAAGCTTCTTCTTTCTATTTTTTTTATTTTTTATTCTTTTTTCTGCACTTTTCCTTTTCTCTCTCTCTTCTTTCCTTTCTTTTTTACTGTTTCTACTCTTTATTAGTTTGTGTTAGTGTTTATGTGCTTTGTAAAACTTATAATAAAAAAAATATTAAGAAAGGGAACTAATAATTCAGAACTTGCAGATCATGTTGCAATGCAATATAATACTTCAAATATTATGAAGAAAGAACATAACTTTTTTTATGTCATCAGAAATGACAGTGCACTGCTCAGATTCAATTTCCTTGAATGCAATGTACAGAGTGTTCCCAACCTAAATTTAATGAGAAAGGATTTTTTTTTTTTTTAGCTGACAAATTTTCAGTACGGTATGGAATGCAGAGAGATAAAAAGACTGCTCAGTGTGCAATTTTAGCTAGCCTGCCCCTGGTTTAATCATTTAGGAACCAGCCTTAAACCTCAAACAAAAGTTTGTTTTAATAATCATACATTTAAATTGAAATGAATGAAGAAAAGGATGATGGTGAAAACATATTTATAGCTACACACAATTTTTTTCATTTTAATCTGTGATTTTGTTTGAAGCACAAACCATGTACAGTATACATCCTTCTCTTCAAAACTGCTTATACCAGACCAAAATGTGAAATACATCATTCATAAATGCAAAATAAAGCTTCTCTTTAAAGGGTAGTTTGACTGTCAGCAAAAGTAGAATTAGACCTATTTATGAAGATAGTGTTTTGGTCTGGTGCTTCAGCTGTCATTTACTAAATTAGGAAAATGGTCCCTCCCTTCTAAAATAAAGAACTTCTGTCCAGGCCCATCAGCTGCTGCTACATCTAGAACCAGGAGATTTTTGCTCCAGCCTATAGTCATAAGAGTATTTCCTTATAATCTGTCTATCACAATATCTCTAGGGTAGCTAATACTGTCTTCTGAACGTGACTCACAATACTTTAAAACTATTATTTGAACCTTCCTTCCTTCCTTCCTTCCTTCCTTCCTTCCTTCCTTCCTTCCTTCCTTCCTTCCTTCCTTCCCTCCCTCCCTCCCTCCCTTCCTTCCTTCCTTCCTTCCTTCCTGGAATCGATCTTTAACTCCTTTTAATAATTTTTAATCATATTCCTTTTCTATATTTTACTATGTCCTTTATTATTTCCCCATTCTTCTTAATCTTTGTATGTATGCTGGTATACATGTGGATACATAAATAGATACAGATAGTATGACCCCTTCTCATACAGAGTTAAAGAATCAGTTGTAGGTCCAATCTACCAGCTGAAGATTGTCAGTGCAATCCTATACAAGTCTACTCAGAAGTCTTTTGAATAGTACGTATTTTAGATTACTGTCTCATTACACCTTCCTTTCAGACTGACTCCAAGCTAAGGGGGATTGGGCAGGTATCCAACATCCTTAGTGATTGCTTCCAAGTGAATGCTGAAGTAGACTTCAGCAGACTGAGGTATTACAATTCAGTTAAGATATTGCATTCACTACAAAACAAACATGTTTCATTGCGTAGTTTATCATTCATATTTACTGATATACTTGGATGACTTGAATGACAATTCTTTGTGATATTTATTCTGTTGCGTTCTGTTACTGTAAACTGCTTAGAATTATATAAACAAAGTGGCATATAAGTCTTAGTAGCGATTGAAAAAACAAATTCTTTATGCCAAAAGGTTTTATATTCCATTTCATTTACCAGATATAAACAGTTACCTAATATGGAAATGCACATTTAAAGGGTCAACATTATTTCTGATAGTTAATCAAGCAAGTGGATTTTTTCAGTATTTAGTGCCTTTTATGATAATATAAAATGCAAAGCTAATAACCTAAAGAAGGAACATCCATCCTCGACAAACCATTATGCAAAAGTTGTATTGTGTTAGTTCTGTCACAAGTCATTTATTTTCACCAATGCAGACAAGGAGGGAAAAAAAATATTTTAAAGACTATACCCTTTGGCTTGTGACTGGCATTTTACAAATTAAAATAACATATTTGACAGAGAAAATTAATCTAACCCAAAACTAGATTTTTTGTTGCTTGTAGTTATGATTGTAGAATATATTGTTGCTGCTCTATTATTTTCTAAAGCCTTATATTCAAAGTGCTTGCCATCATTCCCCAGTTCAAAAAGATGAAGTATGTCTTTCGCTGGGAATGAAAGCATAGCAGGAAGAAACCCTTGCCTCAAGATCAGTGTAACTCACAATATATTTACCATTATAACTGATGAGTTCTGAAAACATGTAATTTCTTGCTTTTGCCTCTGCCTGTGGACTGGTGTAACACCTTTATATAGTTTGAAGCACAATGTAAAGGGTTCCTGTTGAAGGATCTGACACCTGTCACTTCCATACCTCAATTTGCAATACTGTTCAGAATGTTATATTGTCCTAGGCATAAAATAAAGATGTGATTTACATAAACAGATGCTATTATGAATACAAGAACATTTCACTTCACCAAGCCAAGATACGAGAATTACAGTTACGGATTAATACGTATGATTGTGTGAAACACCACACAAAAGTGGTGCTTAGAGTCAGCAATTCCATAAGACAAAGCAGATGCATCATGGAAGGGATTGTGGGGGGCAGCAAAGACTTCTTAGAAGACACATATATTGTGATATATCTTGCTTCCCCTACATTTCCTTGCTTTCTTAAATGTACAAGAGGATGTTGTCCAATCATTAGTATTAAAGCATGATTTCACTGTCATATGGAAAGCTACTCAAGAGGAAGGAATCTCTCTGTGTGAGCCTTAGCTTAAACCAAGGATGGGCAAACTGTTCCCATTCCCACTCTTAACCCCAACCTGTTTTTTTTTTAAAAAAGGCCCCTCAGTCCTGCCACTTCCATATCACCATGATACCATCAGAGAGCCTTCTGTAGCACTCCAAAGAGATCAGGAGGCTGAACTGCAGTCCCCAGTCTCTCAAATGTTGCTCATCCTTGCCCTAAACCAGCCCCGTGCTAAACCTGGAATGAAATAATATTATTTCATAAATGTCACCAAAGAGAAAGGACCTACCCGTTTGCTTCCCAACTGACCCAACTTGATTGATAATGTCTAACTTCTATGTTTATGCTGCTCAAGTTCTAAGAGCAAATCCTTTGTGTGCTATGATAATAAATTAGAGTATTAATGAATAAAGCCAAGATAATAGCAACGTTTGCTGGAACTGTGATATACTGGCAAGGCAAAATAGGTTCACAAGGGAACATATCAAATTAAAAACACCGAGCATAAGGTTGCTGTGCAGTCTCTTGATAAATTCTAAAACCTTGTACATAGCAATTAATAATGGAAGTACTGGATTGCACAGAGCCATTAGATATAAATTGAAAGAAATTATTCTAGCACCACATATGGGATTAGTGAGGGTAAGTTAGAATAATGTATGACATTCTAGTCACCTTATTAAAAAAGAACACAGAGCAGATGCTGTGGCATTAGGAATTCAAAGAAAGAGTTGGGTGGGGGAGAAGAGACTTAGCTAGCTTTTTGAAAAAGATGAAGCAAAGATCTTCAATGAGAAATGTTTATCTCTCTGGGTCCTTTAAAGTGAATGGGTGTAGATGGGTATATGTTACCAAAATTAACCCAACTAGGTTAGAGGATTAAACAAGAATCTAAATGTCAGGATAAATGGCTGCAGCTGTGAAGGATTTTGGATACTTGTGTTCCATTTTTCAGAAATAAATACAAGAATCACAAAGCATCTTAATATTTTTGTCTTTTAATGAATTGTTGAGTCTTGTATTACCTTTTCCTATGCTATTGAACCATTGTTCGCATCGGCAGGTTGAAATTCCATTCTGTGTTTGCTTTGCATATACTGTTACTGCAGTACCTGCCACTTCGTGCTGCACTGTTTTAATCATATGCTGGAACTTGCTCAAGAAGTACTTCTGGAGACTTCTGGTAACAAGCCTCAAAGAAAACTCACTTATTTCCTGGACTCCTTCAAACTCTTAATTTTCAAACTTCTTTTTCTTATTTATATGAGATGTTGCCAGTACAAGTCAGTTATGACATGCATATAATTTGGTCTTTTTCCTCTTCTCCCACCCAGATTTTTTTTTCCTCCTAACTTTTTTATAGAGAGGGACTTGATTAATGTCCACAGAAAGGAGTGATATTAGCCTAAATCAGTCCTGCTTTCAGCATTAAACCATATCTCAGCCACTATAGAATTATGAGTTGGATCCACATTTGCTGTTCTGTAAATTGAAGGAAGAGTCTGCAATACTTCACAAGCAATGTGGGGTGGGGGGCGGGGGACAGAAAGGGAGAGAAAATATTCTCTAGTACACTGCAACCGTACACTTCTCCTCCATGATGTCTAATAGATTTGAGGGGAGCTAGGTAAAGAGGGAATGTGCAAATGGCTTCCCTACTACTTCAAGCGGAGCATTTCATGAACAGACTGAATGGAAGATTGGAAATGGAAATGTATGTTATGGAAATGTAGCTTAAGTAAACAAGCTAGTGAATTCTTACAGTACATTGAATGAAATGAGTGAATTCATCACTCAAGACTTGGTCCATTTCATTAGTTTATGGTTCATTATATTTTGGTGAGAAAATAGGTCAGAGATCACGTTAAGCGTGTTGTGTGAATGCAACCAGTGACTACAAAGCAGACTCAAACATAGACTCTATCTGATGAACAGGATCTCTAAAATGTAACAGAATGAAAGAGAAAGCTGACAAAAGGTTTTTTCCCTTGCCCCTCCCTCTACATCCTTAAATGTGTTTTTAAAAATGTCCATTCAGTATTTCTCAAAGCAGCATGCCTTATTAGCTTCAACTTTCAGAAGTGACCTCAGCTTAACAGGTGGTCCCCAAGGACAACATAAAGCAGCAGGTCCTGCAGCAATATCGGCACCTTGCTGAGTCATCGCAATTTGCTCTTCACTGTGGGCTATACAGCAAAATTGTGCAACATATTTAGCCAGCTTCCATGCTACTTTTAATACCTTAAAGGAAATTATTAACAAGCTGAGCAGGAAGAGAGAAAAGTTTGTTCTGTTCTTATGGACCTAGCCAATGTTCCCTTCCTGTATCACAGCTTGATGGTGAACACATCAGAGAGAGATTTCATTGACATGAAAGTGGAATATACCTTCCACTGTAAAAAGCCCTCTAATCATGTTAAAACATTTCTCTTTTTCTCTCTTTTTATTAGCAAAATTGATTTGGTTCCATGAATCAACAAAATGGTAATTTTAAGGCAGCCTACCTGCTGAAGACATCCGGAAAGGATGTTTTGTGTCCAACTAACTATGATTGAGTCAAATCATATTAACACAGCATTTGTTGTGCCATAATATTATTAACAATAGGTCATAGAACTTTGAGCAATATAATGAAACAAAACAACATCACCAAAATAATAACAATGGGTAATAAATTATATTCTAATAACATTACATTTTCATAAAGTTTACAGCTGGAGTGATTGCCAACAAGGAAAAGGCTGAACTGCTTAATTCTTTTCGCCAAAGGAAAAAGTGGTCTGAAATGGCAGAAGCTGCAACATGGGGAGCAGCAGAGAAATGCAGATCAAACTAAGTAAGAAATTGGTGAAAGAACACCTAGTCACTTTGAATGAATAAATTCAAGTCTCCTGGACCGGATGGATTACATCCCAGGGTGCTAAAGTAACTGGCAGATGTAATTTTAGAGCCACTGACTTAAATCTTTGAGAAATCTTGGAGCACAGGGAATGTGCCAGAAGACTAAAGAGCCAACATTGTTCCAATATTTTAAAAAGGGAGACAAGTGAATCCAGGAAACTACAGGCCAATCAGCTTGACATCAACACCTGGGAAAATCCTAGAAAAGGATGTGTCTGCAAACACTTCGAAATTAGGGACAGTGTATTAGAAGTCGAATATTACTGTACTTTCTTAGTCCCTTCCCCTTTACTAACTTTGTATCACAATATTTCCCTTGGTAAAGGACTTTCCCATACTAAAATTACTTCATGCTTTTAAAATAGAACTACTACAGCAATGTGGCCCAATATGGGTACACTGGAAGTCATTCCAAACTGTCTTAATGATATACAGTTTTCTAACAAGGTATTAGAAAAATGTGTCTCATTGAAACCGTTGTAGAGGCTTTCAGTGAATTGGATTTTCCTTTCGATTACATTCCTTTCTATTTTGGCCTTTCTTTGCAATGTTTCTGAGGGCGCCAGAAATCAGTAAATTGCAAGAGAAGCACTGGGGTTGATGCATGTGCACGAAGAAGGTTTCTGTTGAATCCCCATGAGCAGGAAAACAAAAAAGCTGCCAGACAGCAAAAATAGCAGCGGACTAAGCAGACCAAAAGCTGACTCAGTTTAGACAATTACATACGTTTTATTCATTCTCTAAGGCCAACAGGTTTGCTGAACTATTGATCAACTTTCATCCACTTTTATAGATGTCAACAAGTTTCTGCACTGGTATCAGGAATCTATTTTGAAACCCAAGGCCAGCAACTGGAGTCAAAATACTGATGACAACCACTTCACATCTGTATGAATCTGACTCCATAGAAGCACTGTAGCTCTTGGGTCAACATCAGAAAGCAGTGGTGAGCTGAATGGGGGAAAATACTGTGCCTGAATCCTGGTCAGATGAAGGTCTTGCAGGTGGGCAGTTCCCACATTTGGGAGATAAGTGGTAGTTTACTTAACCTAGATGTGGTTGCATTTTTTTCTGAAAGGAAAGATATATTACTTGGGATGTAGTGATACAGAATATCTTTTTTAGTCTGGTACACTAGCTGGGGCCATTGTGGACAGAAATAGCTTACCCACAACACTTAACCACTGATAACATCCATCTGAATTGCTAGCAGCTAACTGGCAATTATGTGAGACAAAGCCCAGCATATCCAGAGGGAACTGGATTAGAGAATTATAAATTGGGGATTTTTGGCTGGAAACTTACATGGAGATTGGTGTTCAGCTACAGCTCCACTGACTAATATTGCTTCATAAGTTTTTTTCCTCTCAATCTTGTTCCTAAGTAGGAACTATAGTTGATGTATAAGTAATGTAGTGGTCATGGCAACCAAGAACAGTGCTTGTGACTCCTGCTGCCTATAGCAATTTCTAACAAAGTGTAGCAGGAGAATTTTGTCTTATAAAAGCAGGACTCCTGACAATCAGACATCTAGTGAGTAATAATCATAGCATATTGTTGCACTGAACTTCATACTGTGAGAATCAAGGTCAGTTCACACATTACAAAAAAAACCTTTGCAGCAATTGTCTTTGCTGATGTATTCGCATGGCAAACTATGCCATGGAAAGCTCGGCTCAGAATCTACAGTTCCCATTGTTCTACTTGAATATATTTCTTAGAGAATCATAATTATCACAGGATGCTTACCAGCAAATCCTTTAGTGGTAGAGATAACCTTTTTAAAATTATAAAGTTGCATCAGATGGGATGTGATCAGATGGATTATCCTTCCAAATGTGATGCTATGGGCAAGGATACATAAGTAGAAAATTATTGGCTCCGTGCTGCTCGTACTTCAGGGCACAGTATAGTTGTATCACTGCTGACCAAAACTGAAGTTAGAAAAGAGGACTGTCCAGAAGCATCCCAAATTAATGGGCTATGGGGCATCTTTTATCCCCAAATTCTATTTTGCAGCCCCCAGATCTCCACTCCAGCCCCAGAAGTGCAGTGGCATTCAATGGAAAATTGGTAAATGAACTTACCAATTTGGGCAGGAAACAAGAAATGAGTTGTGTTAAACATAGTGTTCAGAAATCCTATCATCTGCAGTCATACACCTTTGCTATAGAGAAAATGGGAATAGTTCAAAAGATCATATCAAGACCATAAGAAAAAGTTTGCTGGGTTAGGCCAAAGGCTATCATTCAGGAAGTGGCATTTCTCTTTTAAATTATCTAACTGAAAACCATCAGCACCTACAATGCACCAGATTCCAAAGTTTAATTATGAGTTTGTTTATATCATTGTAATAATTTGTATGCCACCTACTTATTAGAGACCGGGCAGCTTACAATTATTAAACTATTAAAACAACTTCCAACAAAAAAATCAATATATTCAAATCACTGTGGCCTATTAAGAACTGCTATTACAAAGTACTTTCTTTTATTACTGCTGAACCCCCATCTCAGCAGATGACCCCAACTTCTAACATTATTGGAAAGGAAGAAAAATATACCTTTTTCTAAAAGAATTTATTTTCTAAACTATGTGTGATTTCATATATTTCTATTATGTTTCTCTTTGTCTGATTTTTCTCTAAGCTAAAAATCCTCAAACTATATAAACTTTCCTCATGGGGAAGACAATTAGCCTCCTAATCTTTATTGCTGTTGTTATTTCTGTACTTTTTCCTACCTCTGTATCATCCTTTTTGAGAGATGACAACTAAAACTGTAGCAATAGTCCAAATGCAGTTGCACCATAGATTACAGCAGTGTTTCTCAACCTTGGCAACTTGAAGATGTGTGCACTTCAACTCTCAGAATTTCCCAGTCAGCCCTGCTGGCTCGGGAATTCTGGGAGTTGAAGTCCACACATCTTCAAGCTGCCAAGGTTGAGAAACACTGGATTATAGTGATATTCTTACTGTACTGGCAGACTTATTTTCAATGAAAATGTAAGTTCAAATACTGTAATTGCTCTCATGCCTTCTCCTTCATACATCCATGACGACTGCGTTACATGTCTTTTATGAATATTTGAAACCATTTCCAAAATAAGACAGTGGAGCAACCCTTTTTAATGGACTGAGGTTAACAGTATGAAGTCAATAAGTTCTCATGTCTGGATTATCAAAGTAGAAGACTCATTAGGAAGTTTACCATATAAGTAGCTATTCAAAGAAAGAAATAGAACAAAATCTTGTGCTGTAAGATAACTGAATTCAATAGTTAATTAGACCATGTCAAGTAAGTGAGAAAAAAGATGAGATTTTTTCCATTTCAGTTTTGCATATGGAAAATGAATCACCTAGCCTCTTTACTCACTATGGGAAGCAGAGAAAATAATCGTCTTCTCCCAATTAGGTAAACTTTGCAAGATTTTCTGTCCCAGGGATAAGTGTCCTGTCCATTGCGTTAGAAGAACAGCAGTAGCTTTGCCTTATTCTCACTGCTGTCAATTCATACCATAAATATATTTTGCATGAATATAGTTTAAACAGCTCTACATTTCAAATATTCTCCATGTAAAGGTAATTGATATACAGTATTGGTGAGCAGGATTACATCTGTGCTGCACCCCACATCCTCCAGCCTTAACCCACCAACCGCTTGTGAAAAGCTTAGGAATGCAATATTTTGAATGTTCCCCTCAAACTCTAGAGTGAGTTTCTGTCTCGAATTTGGAGCTTTCCCACACTCTCACCTCAATCTTTTGAACTCTGCATGTGTCTTCTTCCTTTTCCTTTCTTTTTCTTTCTGACATTTGACTCTTATTTCCTTTTCTGCCAAGCACTGCCTAACAGCAAGAAATACAATTTTAGGCTCAAAGGCCCTGTTCTTTTTGACACCATTTTAGGGCTGTCTTTACAGGTGTATGCTAATTCTCAAAGGACACTCAGCTTTGCCTAAAGCCAGTCTTCCTTCAGCAAACCCTGTTCCTCATTCTTGAAGGTCCCAGACAGACTAAACCAGTGTTTGTCAAACATGGCAACTTTAAGATGTGCGGACTTCAGCTCCGAGAATTCCCCAGCTAGCTGTATGGACTCCACAGCCAGTTGAAGTCCGCACAACGTAAAGCTATCAAGTGTGAAAAACACTGGACTAAAGTAATGAAATGCCTGAGCATACTAAACACCATTCAACCTTGCCAGCCGAGCTCCTAAATACAGCCAAACCTCAGTTTTAAAACAGTTTCTTTTTCTCTGTCTGTTCTGCACGCTTATTTTAGACTTCATTTCATTTGCATTTCAGTCTTTATTTTGTGTTTCATATTTAATTACTAAGTTCCCCCAGCTAAAATAGACTCCTCCTCTTCCTCCTCCTCTATTCTTGCTATTTCCTAAATAAATTACCTGCATAGTTTGACTTACAGTCAGACTGGATGGACTCCATTCTTGTTCTTCCTCCTCGTCTGAGGAATAATCATATACTGGACCATGACAGGCAGCAAAAATTTAAAAGAAAGGGTTGTTCCATTACAAATAAACTTATCCCAGCTAACTCATAAGTAATTATACAAATGTATTTATTACATTTAAAACTGTAGTACAACTACATGCAAACAGCCACCATACAACACTTACATGTTTGTAGGCTTCATGAGGTGAACTAAATATTGACTGTGAATGACAAAGAAGCATTTTTCCAAAGGGCCACACTGGGGCCTTGCACTGCTCCAGACCCCTGCAATTCGGCTACAGAGCTGTGAGATTATATGTCATTATCTGTATTCAGCAGTTGAATTAATTTTTCCCCCCAGCTTAGCTGCAACATGTCTGAAATTGTACTAATGGAGATACTTTTGTTTGAAAAGCTGAAGCCCTGCAGAGTTTGTGGGCATGTCATTTTTCCACTGGCAGAAAATCTTGCCTCATCCCACATCTTGGCTTTTGGGCTCATACTATACTGACAAGCATTAGCAACTACTCATGAACACAAAAATATAGGGGGTGGGTGGAAGAGTAATATCAAAATCTGTCTTCTTTTTCCTCTGTGTGATGAAGGTGAAGGGATTTTAGCATCCCAGGACTAGTTTGAGAGTTAAAATGTATTCCTTGGGGGTTGGTCTGTCAGTGGAAGGAACAGGCATGCAGCTGAGAAAACCCCTACCCCTCCTGATGGCCTTACTCATGGGCCTTACTCATGGGCCACACTGAATTGGGCCTTTGTAACAGACTGAGCTCTGCTAGAATGGAGGTCCATTATCACGGGAGTACCTGGAGATCAAAGTTGCAGGAGAAATTGGAAAACCATCATTTTGGGAGAAGAGCCAGAAGTGTATATCGGAGAGGAGCAGAAAAACAGCAAGAATAATGGACAGCAGTGGCAGCATGTGGGGGACAAGGGGTGGGGGCTGAATGTTCAGGGCATGGTGAAAGCAGCTGCAGGTATAGTGAGAAGGTCAAGGTACTGCAACCACTTAAAGAGGCCCAGGACATCAGCAGCTGCCTACTGAAGTTCAGGGCAGAAAGTGAGGAAGGTATCAGCCTGGTTCCAGGCTTGGGTAACCTGTGAATGGAGCTGCTGAGGAGGAAGATAGAAATTAATACCCAGCAAGGAAAATTGGTCAAGGACTAACAAAACTGATACAGCATTCTCAACCTGAGGTATGAACACATAAGTTGGAAGCTCTAAATAGACAAAGCCCTCGCAAGGCCAGGAGAGAAGGCCACTCAGAAACACCAAAGAAGTCTGTGAGCCTTCAACCCCTCTATCCAGTGGGGGCTTCTGCTGATGGCCATCACACCAGGTATGAATAGCAAGCCAAAGCAGGCAGAAAGACATTGGCCCAGTGACTTAGAGCAGAGAAGAAGAAAACAAGTAATTTCATTAGGGCCACAATGGGATGGGGTGGGAGGTTGAAGTGTAAAATGGAACATTAGGATATAGAAAATGTAACACAGGAACAAGGAAATAAGTAGGAAATAAAACATTCAAATAGCGTTAGGAAATAAAACATAGGTTAAGAGTGAAGAAAGGCATATAATACAGCAAACAATTGAAGGCTAAGGATTATAAAATGAAGTATAAGTTGACTTAGATATGGCATGTAAGATATGAATTAGTACACAGAGCTTAGGCAATTGGCTAGAAGATAAAAGGAATGTTGCTTCATTAGGGATAAGCAAGAACACAAAGTTGGATCTGGATACTTATCCATAATTGGTACTTGAATAATAAAACAAGACAAGAGTTTGGACACTTCCTTCCATGTAAAATGTTTAGGAATTCTGGTTCATCAATTCATTATTTCTAAACTGGCATTAATATGCATAAAATGATATATGTAAATTGCATGGAAATAGAGACAGGTTTTCTCTATTTTAGTGATGTGTGACTGCATTAGTTAATGCATTAGTTTGTGCAGTCATAATCAGCTGAGCAGCTAGCATCCTCCAACCTTATCTCCCTATAGCAGAGGGGACAAATAGTGAGATGGGCAACGCTCATTCTTTCTGGTCCCCCAAGGACTTAACGGATTTCATGGGTAGTACCAAAAAAGCTTCACTTCTGCTATCACAGTAGACAGCAATGTTTATAATTTTATTTTTTGGTTGTATTTTGGAAACAAAATGCATATTTTTACCCTTTCGTCACTGCTTGCTATTGTCTGTCTAATACTTTAATTTTTTAATGAACTGCAGCTGCTGGAATTTAGATAATGAAAATTTTCAGATTAAATGAACTCCATACCCTTGAACAGCTGGATTTGCACCAACATTGGCATAGGGAGGTTATATGTTTTTTAAAAACATGGCTTATGGCTTACTGGACGTAGAAGACAACCACCAAAAAGATGGGAGACATGATAATCCCAGACAGCTATCATGTTGTAAGGGTATGGCTCATTACAAGAAGTTGGGCATGCCACAATTCTCTCTGTAGTTTTTCTTTAGAGAAAGTGTAAGGTGGCAAAAGGAGAAAACAGAACAAGGAAAATGTTTAAAAAGACAAAATGGAAGAGAAGAGAAAGTAGAAAAAGCAGATGTGAAAACAGAATCTATTCTTAATGTGATCCTCTACCCTTCCTTACTTCAGACTGAGTTAACTGGAGAAGATATCTTGATTCAACTGAGATGAGGGAGAACTTTTTTGCACCCTAAAAGTTGGAAGGAAAGTTATTCTACTAGGGACTGTCTGCCAAAGATTCTACATGGAGAATGGACCTTCTATCCAGCTGCTTAGATTTGATTTTAGTTTTTTTAGGAGGCAGCATAGCTACATTCTTCATATTTTGAGATTTTGTTCCAATCATTTGTATAAGAGGGAAAAAAGTCTGATAGGTACCTCTGAGTGTCCCAAAGTGTATTGTGGTATTATGCAGGCATTAGTTAACATTAAATATTGGTTACAGAGTATTGCTCTTCCCAGAAATGGGAGTTTGACTGATCAAGCTTTAAATATCAGCCTACTACCTCACACATAAAGCAATTTTGAGGAAGGCAAGATCTGTATGGGTGACAAATAAATGGCTTTGATATGGGGAATCGGCATGTAACTGGGGCAATGAATATGTCATTATGTTTCTATAATGTTAGAAGATATTCCACCAGGTGGGTATACTTCCATCTTGGGCACACATGTCACTTCATCTAATAGGAACAGAGAAAGTCTTTTCAGGCAAGTTGTGGGGGGAAGAACTTTGATAAGGTTCATACAATTTGAGGGAGGAGGGGGGGGGATGTTTCACCACATGTACCAAGCCATTTTTTCAGTTACCTATCTGACTGCAGGAAAGTTTGCATGGTGGGTGTGTTGGAGTAGTTAAATAATAATAAAAAAATGTCCCTGGTTGGATGTCTGCATATCCCTAGTTCCTATACCCAAGGCATCACTATTAGCTACTGTAAATGGGGAATGGATTACTTAAGATTTACTGATGAATTGTAGGCCAAGGGTTTGGTTGATATTTTTAAAAAGCTTGTGTAGAAGAAGACAAAATTGTGGTAATATAAACACTAAATTTTTCCTGTTCCTATCAAAATGAGCTCAAAAGTAATGGATTATTCTAACTCCTGTCACAGGAGAATAAGGCCACAATAGGGGCTAATGCTGTATAAGCCTTTACTGAAATTCACAACATTCTGCCGTGAATATATAAACCTCTACAAGCATAGCAAATTATCCTGAGAATTATTTATCCAATCTTGGCTTTGTGCAAAACTCAGTATTCACTGACAGGGAGTTTCACAATAATGAAAAGCAATACAATGTGGCATAACTGTGTTTCTCTCCACCTAGCTACCTAACCCCATTTCTACGTCTGCCTTTTTTCCCCCTTCAAATGCAGAAGGAACTTCTGGTGCTAAGCCAATAACATAGCTCTGGATTTAACTCTATGAATTGTTTCTAGTCCCAAAGCAGGGGGCATGAGGAGCACTTTCAACCTGTTTTGAAATTTCTTTTTGTAAGCAATTGATAAGTTTATATTATGCAGCTATTAGAATGCCAAACCCTGAGCCCACTTGTCTTTCAAAAAAAAAATCTGCTTTGACAAGTCATTCAAATATAGTTACAGTGAGAGATTGTCTCCTCTTCCCTCTCTCTTTTTAACATAGTGTGCTTGGTTTTCAAAGGAGGACAATCATGCCTGAAGGGCACAATGGCCTCTATGTAAAACTCTGATTGTTGATGTGATGCTTACTCTGCAGAGGAAATTGTAAAAGTTGGAGGAGCAATGTAAAACACTCAGGAAGCAAAACAAAAAAATGGGCTGTTATTTTATCCCTTGCAACTGTGCTGGGAGAAACAGTGTCAGAAGTAATTTGCAACTTGCCAATTAAATCAGCTTCTCTTAAACTGCTGCAGCTTGCAGTTTAAGAGAAGCTAATTTAAGGCAAGGAAACACACCTCTTTGTTCAGTAATAACAGGCATGTTGTTGCTATTATTAAACAATGTGGAGTTAGAATTTCTGGCACTCTACTACAATTCAGCTAGGAAACTATCAGTATATTTGTTCTTCTAAGTTTTTGCTGCTACTCTAATTCTTCAGGTTAGTTTCTTGTCCCCCCCCAAGCCTTCACTCTCAGTGATCTTATAGCAGATTGTGAAGAAAGAATCAAGAATTAACAAGAAAGTTGTATGTGTGTGGAAAATAAGTTTTTCCCCTTGTATTTCATGTTACATTCAACTGCATTACATCATAGATTACAGACCACACTATTAATTAATAACAGTAAGTGGAAAACCATTATGACAGTATAAGAGCAGAATGCTAGAACTGATTACAGGTAGTCCATGGGTTAAGAACAACCTAGTTACAGATGACCTATAGTTAAGAACGGAGCCTATTATAGCAACATCTGGGTTAAATACCCAATGATTTGAGTTAAATACACAATGGTTGGAGTTCATTACACAATACTTGTCAGAACCTGCCTCACCCACCTGTTGTTGTTTTCCATTATATTGCAGTCATTGAGAGTTGGAGTGATTTGTTTCTGCCACTTGTAACTAAGGGGGGGGGGGGTTGCTGTTAATGGTTGTAATGGGAGCTGGGAAGCAGCTTAACCATATATGGGCAATTTAGACTGGCTTGATTGCCGGCAAGGCAGCTGGGGCCCAAAGAGCCAGGAAGGAGCTCGGGGAGGAAGGAAAGAGGTCACCACCAGGTGGAAAAGACTCGAGACACCAGGCAATAAGGCAAGGGGGTATAAATAGAGGGAAGTTTACTCAAGGCTTTAGTTTTAGCTGTGTTCTGTTTACAAGCTACATGTACCACGTAATAAAGAAGCATTTTTCTGAACCAAGCCTGGTTGCATGAGAATGCTTCAGAACTGGGAGTTGGACAGTGTGGACTTGACAATACTATTTATACAGTATTATACAATGATACTGTTCTGGCTTACATACAAATTTGACTTAAGGACAGATCTTGGGAATGGAACTAATTCTTAATCTGGGTACTGTATATACAGTACATTTATCTCCCTTCAAAGTTGAGAGATAAATAAACCAGTTTATGACCAGTCATCACCTATATTGTTAATTAGCATGCCTAACATTGGTAGGGTTATGTGATTTCTCTTTTCCAATGAATTGTTTATTTTTTTTAGGTAAAGGACTAATAATGCCATGTTGTGCTAATTTAAAAATAGAGAAAATGCATTTATTATTCAGTAGAAGCATTCCATGTGTTTGTTTTTATCTAGAACTAATGAGCTGATTTGGGTAGGCTATTAGAGTTTGTGAATTATGTCAATTGTGTCATTTTTTCCACACTTGGAGCAGGTAATTAATTTAAAAATGGAAAGCCTTCCAGTTTCCAAACTCAGGAAAGCCACATGGTATCTTAAAACTTAAATCAAAGTAATACAAATAAAATATTATACCAAGGCTGTGCTGAGCAAGAGAAGGTTGAATAAACTGCCTTAAACTTTTGTTTCCAATAAGGTATACAACCTGCAAGCTGAATGTGGCCCTAGAATTGCAAGACCATGTCACTAAAATTCAGTAGTAAATTAGCTACTTTTTGGTAGTTCTTTTTAAATTCAAAATTAAAGATAAAAATGGAGTGGAAGACTTTGTAACTGACCAGATCTTCCAAAATACCAATTCTGTACCATTAGTTGGGCTTTAAGACTGGAGTTAAGAGTTAGAGGACTCTGTGAGACAAATCACTTCCATTTCTATCATTTAGCAACCCCTAAAAATAAAATAATAAAAATGACCTGAAATCAATCTCAAAACTGACATTTTTTAAGGAGTTCAAAGTATGAGAATGTTAGTGGTTTGCATCCCGGAAGCTTTCTGCTTCCATTCCTACTTTCAAATGAAAATTGTCCCCAAAATAGTTGGTCATGATCCTTCTGGTGATCCCTCTATTTCAACATTAGCTTCCTGTGAGAGTCCATACTCAAAGACCTACTAGTGCATAAGACAGATCAACCAATTCCAGCTTTTAAGTCATATTCACAGTACATTGCATAGTAGCTTGTGATTTTCATCAACAATATTATGACCAGCTATTGTGGCCAATTTTACTATAGCCTGCATTTATTAAGTATCAATCAGCACTGAGATTAATACTATGTGTAGATTGTGCAGAAGTTACTAACTAGTCATTAATGCAAATCACTTTAGGTATTTGTCACCTGTCTTCTACAGCTGACTTCACATAAATGAAACATGCAGAATTTGGGATGGTGTTATATTAGTGCCAGGCAGAAAAAAATTCATTCAATCCCATCAGCACCCAGTTTGTGAAGCTGAATCTTTTTTTGCATATTGGGTACTGATGGAACTTTGGCTGACTTTTTATGTATGAGAAAATGCGTAAAGTACAATATATTTGGAAGAGAGCAGATATCTCTACCTTCAAAACAAAGGAAAAGAAGTTTACAGGGACTAGCAGATTGTAAATCTGATACCTGAGAAGATTCTAGAGTAGATTTTAAAAAAAAAAAATTGATTTGCAAGCACCTTGAAAACAATATAATAACTTAGAACTCATCATGGATTTGTTAAGAACAAGTTGTGCCAGATTATTCATCTCAGTTTATGATTGGGAAGTTCCTTAGTAAATTGTGGGAATGTTATATCTTGATTTCAGCAAACCATTTGACATACTAGATACACATTTGACTTGAGAATCATCCTCAAAGAGCTCTAATAAATTGTTCTTGACCAAACTGGAGTGACATAAATTTCAGTCTTGGACCCTGTACTCTTCAACATTTTTGTTAAAGACTTGGATAAGGAGTTAAAGGGGAATCTTATCAGATTTGAAGATGTCACCCTTTGAGGTAGTCCAAGTCAGGAAACAGATTCTGCAAGTCTGACTGGAACTATACTTTATTGATATAGGTGTTTTCTCTTTCCTCCTTTTTATTTACCAGGGTTTAGGAAGCAGTGAGCTTTTATGTTTTCCTTGTTTCCAGGATTTAAAGCATGTCTTTGTTTTTGTAATTGTTACTGCATGGTTTCTGCAAAGTCATATCTGTGACTTTTTACAGTAGAAGACTAAAATAAAATTCAGAATTACCTTGAAAGAGTAGAAGAAACTGACTGAAAATAACAAAATTAGAGGTAACAGAGACAAATGCAAATTATTCACTTAGGAACTAGAAATCCAATTGAATGGAGATTACATGGCTTGGGAAATATTCTTGTTAAAAAGACACTGGAAGAATATGAGTCAGCAATGTGGTGTGACTGCAAAAAGAGCTCTGTAGAGAAAAGTATAGTTTCTAAATCATGGGAGGTAACTGATATACTTTATTTTGTGTTGGTCAGACCACTCCCCAAGTATTTTTCCCCCAGTTCCAGGACTTAACTGAAGAAAGATTAGAAAGAAAATTAAAACAGATCAGAGAAAGACAGTGAGCTTGAGGAGGAGGTTAGAAACTATATTCAGTGAAGACAGATTGAAGGATCTATGAACATTTAGCATTGAGAAAAGAAGACTTAGGGAAAATATGACAGCACTTTTCAAGTACCTCTTCATTTTATATACAAAATAATGCCAAGAGCCATACTTTATCATCTGAGAATACAGAGTACAGAAGACGTAACAATGGACTTAAGCTACAGGAAGGCAAATTCCAATTAAATGTAAGGGGAAAAAAATTTCCTGAAAGAGTATTTTGACAGTGCAACCAATTATCTATAGAGAAGTGGTGGCCTCCACTTCACTGGATGTATCTGAGCAGAAGCTAGACCACCATGTGTCAGGGATACTTGACTTCTTTTTTCTGCATTGATCAGATGGCTGGGCTTAATGCCCAAATGGTACTTTCCAGTGATATGTTTCTACAATCCTTTCTGTGGCAGTCTTCAGCCTTCCTGTGTTCAGTTAAATCCCATGGGAAATATCATGAAAGAGCTTCTCCTGTTGGGCTTTTTTACTGTTATCACTAAGAGGAAATTGTGCTCTTCAGAAATCACTGAAGATCCTTGGAGAACTCACGCACTCTACTTCTGTCCACAAATCGGGTAGAAAATTTCCTAAGCCATAGCTTTTCATTATATTGCAATATTTGAACAGTTGACTGCCATCCCCAGTTAAAAGAAACATGTAGCAGATTATGGGAATAGGTTTTGTCTGAGACCATGGAGAGCTGTTTCCAGTCAGAGTAAAGAAGACTGGGCTAAGTCATCTGACTTTAAATAAGGCATTTTTTCCTCTCCCCCCCCTCCCCCCAGTTACTACTTTTTAGTGAAATGAACAACTGTTAAAATAATGGGAGCATAAAAATCTGTCCTATAGCAAGACTACTGTCCTTTCTAGTTCATGGTTATCAGCAGACTGGTAGCACCTTTCTAGGACTTAATGGAAATTCTTTCTGAACCCAAAGTGGAGATATCAGTGATTAATACAGGATGCAAAGCATGCATGTAAACTACGCGCTGTGCCATTGAGCTACAGACTCTTCCCAAAGGGGTTTGCTTGGTTATGGTAACCAAGAATAGCTGAAAGTATACTTAGACACATACACACCTACACAAAAGCTATTTCTGATTCTTCCTGTGTCTTGCAATATAAACATCCATTTCCACAGATGGAACCACGACCACTTCTTGTGCCCTCTAAAAAAGATGCTTGTGTCAACTCTAGTGCTTTAATTCCAGTCCATGAAATATATAGATATTACTTCCAGAATGAAAATGAACCATCCAGAAGCTTTCATCAGCTCTTTCTGAAACTGGCTTGAGCACTGAATCATTTCTGATGGTTCATTAGAGTAAGCCTTAGTTAGTTTTCAAAACACTGAGAAAGCTGACCTCATCGCCTTAATTAGAAAGTATGCCAGTATAGGTCGTCCTGTTTAACCTTGCTTGATTGGTTCTTGTCCATGAGTAAACACTTACAGCATTTTCTTCACATCATGCCATCTGCATAGTTCTTAATGTTACCTTTACAGCAGGGCCAGCCATGCATTGGCATGATTAGCATATTCAGCACAGCTCATATTTAATGGGCATTTGAAAACTTTCCTTGGTGAGTGTTTTAGGAATCTTTCTGTGAATATTTGACATAAGTGCAAAGCAATTCAAGTTGTGTTTTCAGAGTCAAACTCACTATGATGACTAACATCCTCCTTCCTTAAAAGCTAAACCTTTCATTAAAGAACTAGCTGGGACCTAGTTCTTTATACGTTTTGCTGATTTTAGTAAAACAGTTGTCTAGAATCAAAGCTGTGTTTTAATGTTATATGAAAATGTCACGCTGCCACTCAAAACATAACAGCTATTTGACTTTTGAATGTTTTAGAAAATAAGCAGTTAAGAGATGTTTATACTGTACATTTCCAAATGTGGGCCTGTCATTTTATTTTATTTATATGAAAAATCATTTTCCAATTTTTTAATGTATACGCATCTACCATGTCTGATAATAATCAAAATCAGTAAAAATATAAATATTTAAAAGACCAAAGGGGTGGGGAACCAATTGCAATGTAAACAAAAATGCAATTTCAACAATAACATTTTGGCAAAAATTTCAAAAACATCTAATAAAACTGATATAGCAAGCGAGGAAGGGGATAGCGTCTCCTGAAATTAAGAGTGGCAAGAATTCTGCTGGAGACAATGCCTTTCTTTAAAAAGATCTTTATTCCAGCAAAAAGGGTCCCAACCCTCCCAAGGCTCCAGAATTTAAATGCAGCCACTGAGAAGGCCCTTTCTCTTGTCCCAAGCTTGTCTCTGCCACAGCTGAGGCAAACAGAAAAGCCACTGCAGCAGGTCTTAAGAAGGGGCTGCCAATACCAGAAGAGGTCATCTCTGGGAAAACATCAACGTAAGCTCTTCCAGGTTTTAAAGATCACACCAACAGTTTGAACTACACTTAGAAATAAAGAGGTAACCAGTGCAGGGGAAAGGGACATCTGGAATTTGAAATAAAAGAATCATGGCTATCACAACATGGTTACAGAGAAGACAAAGTCAATTGTCCAAAGGTTTTAATGTATGTAGCAGTTGTGGAATTCAGCTCCCCAAACACAAATTAGCTGTTTTGGATCCACACTTCCCTGTGAATCAACTACATGTTGTTCTCTCTCATTCACACATGAAGCACAAGAGATAATGGCTATCATTCCATTGAGAGCCAAGTTATCTTAGATGTTTTGATAAATCTCTAGACTTGGCTTTCAATTGATCATTAATGAGGGGAAAATATGTTCTTTTTGATGGGAATAGCAGCAACTTTAGAAAGAAGTGAGCAATTTTCTTCAGAAAAATGACATGTTCAGTAGGCTAAAACCTTGCTGCTACTTGATTCAGACTGAAGCAGTAAGTCTTTAGCTGTTAGCATTAAAAGAGATCAGAGAACTTAAGACTGACCCTGAAAACCAGGCCATAGTACCTGTCAGATGCTATCAAATGCTGACAGCTGATCATCAGTTCTTTGCTGAATACAAATAATGAAGGTATTAAAAAAAAAAAAATCAGAAAAGCAAATAAAGTCTGCTTTTTGTGAAATGCTTCTAGCTTCAATGACTTTTAATCCTGCTCAAAGAAAAGATAGGCATGAAAGAATAATACCTTCCTCATTTCTTATATTTCAAAAGAGGAAATTGCATTTAGAAACAAATCTGAGCCATTCACAGGAGAGGAAATTATTTGTCTACTGTTCTTGGAAGAAGTGATCCTTCATATACCTAAGA
Source organism: Liasis olivaceus (assembly GCA_030867105.1). Classification (NCBI taxonomy): domain Eukaryota; kingdom Metazoa; phylum Chordata; class Lepidosauria; order Squamata; family Pythonidae; genus Liasis; species Liasis olivaceus. The sequence continues at coordinate 217,900,509 of CM061348.1, read as the reverse complement.
GGTCTGGTTCATAGAATTTTCCAAAAGCAGAAAAAAGGGGAGTGGAGATGAGAGGAATAATCTCCTTCTCTTAAGCATTCTTCTAAGGGCAACACAATGGGATTGCTTCCAGACAGGAATCATGGGAGCTCCTGGGCAGTTCATTGCTGTAGACTTTTGAAGACCTTTGTACTTCAGTATGTCCTGATAAATGTTTGAATATGAGAAAGCATATTATATATTTGTTGATTTAGAAACAGTGCATGATAAATAGGCTTGAATTCTCAAACGTTTTATGCCAGCCATTGTAGAGCTGAAGGTTAATTGCTGAATGCAATTAAAGTGGTATATGATTCAAGTAAAGCTTGTGTGTGAATAAATTGAATGTTAGTAAACAGTTCCAACACTGAGGACAGAGTAAGACAAGGATATGTGATACCCTCCTGGCTGTTTAGTGAGTTTGTGAATAAAGGCATTAGGGATGCTTGCAGTGACATTAGATGTGTGTTGGTTAGGAATGGGTATGTGCTCATACTTTGGCATACAGATGGTGCTGTTTTGTTGGCCAAATGGTTGGCAGTGAATATTAGATAGATTGAAAATTAATGAATGAAATGTGCCAATGTAGTTATATTTGACAGGGAAAATGGACTGAACAACAGCAAGTTATACATAAATGGTGAGAAAGTGTGATGGACTGGAATAGTGGGAGGGGAGTAAAGAATGTGCTCTCGTCTCCAGAGGAGTGAGGAAGAGATAAGCGGAGGAGACTGGCACCTCCCTAAGAAGTTCCATCGGTGGGAACTGGTTTAATTCTGGGAAGATTCTTGTTAAGGGGTTGTAGCTAATAAACCTTACTGGATTGATTCTGCATGGTCTCCTGGAGTTCCTTGGGCTAGGCCTGACAGAAAGAAAGCAAAGCATATACCTTGATAGATTGTTAATTAAAAATGGGGAAATGGATACAGAAATTTTAAGAGCTACACATTCTGATAGCAATATTGTGGGTGGTGTGTGGTCTGTTGAGGGGAATGGATGTTTGTTGAAAGAAGCAAAAAATAATTATATATCAGAATGTGCTTCTGCCCATTTTGTCCTATGGAAGTAAGAATTAGATATGACAGGAGAAACATAAATCCAAGTTGAATGCAATGTGTTCTTAAGAAGAGACAGAATCAAGAATGAATGGGTGCTGAATTATTACTAATAGAATAATAAAAAAAGAGCAACCAGTATGAAGGAATTACATTGAGGAATTACATGAACAAATATGTGAACAAAGAGTGATTGAGCTAAGAAAGGGGAAGACTGAGAAAGTTGTGGTTGAACAGAGCTGATGAGATCCTCAAAAAATGGAAAACTTTAAAGAACAAAAGGCAATGTATTAAGTGGTATGTGGACAGGGCAGAATCAAGGATGGTTTGCCAGGATAGAAAGATATGAAGGGAATGGAATATTGTCAGTGTAAAGCAGATTTAGCTGCATTTTCTTGCCTCACGTCTTAACTTCTGTGTCTTACTATTTCTTCCTTTTTTCTGACATTTTGCATAACACTACTTATCTCAAAAAGGAACAATGTGATTGGTTATGTATGCAAGTCTGCCTGTGAAGCTGAGTGGTGATGAAGAATGTACTTAAGTTTTCTTATTTTTATCCTTTGGTGGAAGTATTTGTGAAGGTAGAAATGAGAATCAGAGTGACCCTCAGAAACAAAGAACACACAAGGACTACCTTGGATGGGCAAAGTACCAATTTATCAGCAGAATTCCAAAATGATCCATGCTATCCCTGTTTACCTGTCTTGTTTTCTAGGAGATGAACATTTATATGGAGCATACTTCCAAATAAATAATTTCATTGCAACCACCCTTATTTCATGTGATGCATTTAGGATCCAGAGAAATTCTTGAAAGAAAGTTGATACTCAATGCATTTTGCTTTGCAGTGAGACAGTTTCTAACTTTTTTAAAAATTAAAAGATGTTATTTTATATGAAAGTAAATTACAAACTTTACTTGTCTCATGTTCCCCAAACAAAACTAGTCTTCATTAACATTTGTCTCATGTTATATAATTTAATTACTAATAATTACTTTGGTTATTCAAAAGAGAATAAATGGGAAATAAAGCATATAAATATGCAATCAAATTTTCTAAATAGTTGTTCATGTTGGACTCTGGACAGCCAAATCTTTGTTCAAATATAGAAAAAAGATACATTTTTTTCAAACCATTGAATAATTAACATCCTTTTAAGTATTTGCATTATTGCAATCATACAAATGTAAGATTCACTTTCATAATCATAATCATCCCATTAATTTCCAAACTACTGCTCAAAAGACCAGGAACCAATAGGGCTTTCAACAAAATACAAGAACTAAATTCTGCCCAAATGGGAGCAACAATAGCACAAAATCACATCATCTGAACTAATATTTCATTTTGGCTACCACATCTCCCAATAATTAGTTAAAACTACTAGTTTCTTTCTGAAAGATACAATTCCAAAAATTATTTTTTTTAATTAATTGTAATTTCAATTCTATAGAGAATTGATGCCCAAATGGTCTTCCATTAATGTTCATATATTGGATTTTCCACATATCTTATGCTTCTGAATATCTAACTAATGTATTATTCATTCATACATCTTTATTTTGGTCAAAGGTTAGCATTAAAAAAAAAATCAAATAACATCAATTTTGATGACTTCCAATATATAGATATATAGTATTCTAACATACTTTTATTAATTCTATACAAAACAGACCGAAAACCTGACTGTATTATTCTAACAATAAATATAAATAACTTTTATAGGCTATTATTTTGTAAAGATCATCTTGGTGCTAGAAAGGGATCTGAAACAATTAAAGCTGCTCACAATTTAGAAGGTACTTTAACTGGAGATATCACCTTTCCCTGCACTTTGGGGTAAATATTACTTATATTGCAACTTCTACCATCATCAACATCATCATCATCATCATCGTCATTTATTTATTTTTTATTTATTTATTCATTGGATTTCTCTCCCACCCATCTCCCCTACAATAGGGGACTCTGGGTGAGTTACAAAGAGATTAAAACTATAAATATATATAAAATACACCCCAAATATACAATTAAAAATACTAGAAACAAAAAATCCAAGAAGATGGAAAATCGGGGCGGGGACAGCTGGCCACTATGGGGCTAGCCATCTCCCTGCTTGAGCTGTTCCCTCCCCACCCCAGGCCAAGTGGCAGAACCAGGTCTTCAAGGTCCTTCGGAAGGCCAGGAGTGAGGGGGCCAATCACACCTCCGGGGGCAGAATGTTCCAAAGAGTGGGGGCTACTGCAGAGAAGGCCCGCCTTCTGGACCCCGCTAGCTGAAGTTCTTTTACTGAGGGGGTCATCATCTTATAATATTAATTTATCTAATTTATCCATACTCTGCCCAGTCTCTGTAGCAAAAGGATTATTTTACTATTATCATGTTTGGATTCTCTATGTTAATTTAGCATAGGACTAAACTGGAATTGATGTGCTACTGAATGTTATGGCTCCATAATAACTAATATAGAAGGATGGGGAATTCGATACTTTTGCTGGTAGTGGGATCCTAACACTCTCAAGCTTGAAAGGCATGTCAAATATGCAGATTCCAAGATGGCCTATGAAGTCAGATTTCCAGCAATCTGGCATTGATTAACACCCACCCTCCAAGATATGCTTTACGGTGTAAACTTGTGTCTTGAAAATTAAAACCACTTTTTGTAATTGGCAGTTGAAGATTTCTCAATGGAAAACAAAGGGGGAAAGTTCTTCAAATAAACTTCTAAAACAGTACATGAAATTTCTTTCTTCTTTTAATATATAATTTTTATCAAGGATTTTAATTGCAATAGTAAAATCTAATACAAACTAAAAGAAAAAAGAATAGAAAGAAAAAGTAAAAGGTGCAAAGGAGAAGAAAAAACAGAAAAAAGAAAGAAAAAAGAAAGAAAAGAAAAATAAGAATATAATAAAGAGAAAGAAAAGAAATATGTAAAGAAGTGACTTCTAATCTTCATCACAGGTATAAACAATTTTTGTAACTCTTTACCCCCTCTTAGTTTACAACCAATGATCTCTTCTTCCCATATCCTATCTCTTATCTATGGATAAATCCATAAAGCATCATCTTTTCAGTCCTATTGTCAGAAGAAAATCCATTAAGGGTTTCCAGAAATAACAATATAACTTATTTTAACTTTAATCAAACAAACCAATTTTATATTCCTTCCTTTTACTTCTAACAGTCTTAATCTTTGGTCCATTCAAATAATGCTGTAGCATTTGATTTCTTTTCATTTCTTCTTTGTCTCTTCTTACAAGTTTATTCAAAGCTTTAACAAGTCTCTTTTATAAATCCAATATAAAAAAATTATCCAGGTCACTCTCTTGGTTTATTATTTATATTTCCCTTTTGAGTTTTTAAAACATCAACTGGTTTCTTTTGTATGTCCAGTAAGACATACAATTCCATGTCATTTTCATTGCCTGTCATTTGCAGATCCACTTTCCATGCCATCTCTGTCTTATCAAATAAAATGTGTTCCTCATCCTCCATTTGTTCCATAACTTCTTTTGAACTATGCATAGAAGCAAACATTGCTATTGACATTGTTGATACTAACTTTTGATTCCATTTTTCAAAGTGTCCTTCAGTATTTTCAAAGTTATAACGTTTTGCATCATTTTATATGTCCCAGTTAAAAGCTGTTAATCAGGCTTGTATATTTTCTCCTTTAACTAAAATCTTTAGTTCCCTCTAGTGTACAATTTTTAAAATTGCTTATCTTTATTTTTGTCTTGCAAAAGTCCAAACAAATTTATTTCCCATGGGAAGGATTCTTTATAATTAATTCCAAATCTTATTCCAAATTTATCTGAACCCTTAATCTGTTTATAATGTCCTAGGATCAAAGTCTTATTTAGCTTCTTGCTGTTTATTTCATTTTTTAAAAAATTCTTACATTTATGATTAAAATGTTCTTTCATTAAGGATTGAAGGAAAATTCACCCGGTATTTTCAGACCTGTTGATCCAGGAGTTTCCAACAGCTTAAAAGTAGTTAACAAGCAATTTCTGAACATGATTAGAAAAGGAACTATGTGAACTTAATGTCCTTTAAAAGGTGCTGACTGCGGTTTGAGCAAGATGATTATTCCCTCATCTCCTAGTGCTCAAAACCTGTTGGAGACTGCTATCTTGCAATCTCCTCATAAGGAGCAACTGTTTGGAGCACATGTGGATGATCTCCCATACTCTCCTTGTCTGGAGAGATTCCAAACAGCCAGTCTACTCACTGGCTCTTCGTTCTTTACTGCGGTCATCAGCCCTACTTTTTGCAGATCTGTCTACAGTCCCCCATTTCTTCCTCTGGAAGTAAATATATTTTTAGAACATAAAAAAGAAAAAATTACCTGGGGAAAACATTATTTTTGAAGTATTAATTTTACTCCAAATATTCAGTTTAAATAAAGCCCAACTACCCAACTTGCTTCTTGTCTGTATCAGTTAAATGCTAATCAAATAATTCTTTTTTTCCAAAGCCCAAGCCCTGGAGCTGTCTGAGTTTTTAAAACCATTTAGCTACCAAAATTAAAATTCAGAAGTATGGTTTCCAATGTATAAAAAGTTGCCAAATTCTAACATGGTCAATAGCTTTTAAAATGCTCTAACTCGGCCAAATCTCATTTGATTTGCATCAAATTCAGATTGCTGTATAATCCGGCATAATAATTGGGCGATTATTGCCTATTTCATATGTTTCATATGTCATGGTGCTGGAATTCCTTATATTTTAAAAGCAATAGACTTTTTTCTGAAAAATAATGGCAAAATTATTTAAAAGTTAAAATTCCTCCTCATTTTATAAAATGAGAATACTTTTTTAGTAGTCATAATAAGGTAGGTATGAAATCCTATCTATTGCAGCTCATTTGGGCAATTAGACTTTACATGCACAGGTGGATTTCCCATGGCAAATCCTTAAGGAACGTACCGTGGGAACAACCAAGTGTAGTAGGCAGGGTGTGCATTGGCATTGGGTGGGAAGAGCAAAATTTAGTGTCCAATCTGTTCATAACCACATAGATTGTCCCAAATTAAATTTTGATAATATATTTCAAGATTATATAAACTTTAGAATAATTTGTCAACTTGACAAGCATCAGAAAAAGAAAAAGGCTATTGAGCACTGTCTGTAATTCGAGGAGGCCTTAAACTGAACATTTAAGACTCGGTAAGGTCATTTTTCTCTACAGAGACTGTTGATTTATGGACTAAAACAAACACATTTAGTCAAGACCTTTAATCCCATTCCTGAGCAAATACAGACTAATTAAATATAGACATAATTGTCATCCTACAGCATCCTGAAGAGTTTTAAAAAACATCCACGGTATTATTTATGACACTACTGGCTGAGCTTCTAATTAACTCATCCAAATGCTTTTTACAGGGTACAAATGTCAGAAGAGTAATAACTGGATATTTTTCCTGAACAAACTTTTTGAAATTTATTTATTTTTTATGAATTTCCAACTATCTGTATGCCGCCTTCTTGACAGACTCTTAATGTAGTGGGACCATTCTTATGCTAATTGGCAATAATATTTATTCCAAGAAATGCCTGCCAAACTAAAAGTTATTGCTTTCAGTTTGTCATAAGCATTGGTCATAATCTCAGTAAAAGAAAAACAACCATGTTTAGGAGAAATACTGATTTATAAATTAAAGGGCACCAACTTGAGCCAGGATATAGACCTATACTATCTCCAACTGTGGAGAGGGACATACATTTTTAATATGAAGCATGGGCCAGCACTTAGCTGATCTTGGCTGATTGCATATAAATCTAAACTGGGTTAGACCTGGTGTGACCCTGGATGGGAGACCAGTCAGAAAATCATTGCTGGGAAATAAAGCAGGAGGCGGGGGGGGGGGGGGGGAAATCCCAGAAGACAATGGCAAGTTTCTTCCATATTGTTGCCAAGTCACCACTTGACCTGAGGGAATCCTACCATTTATTCTATAGAAAAAGAAAGGGATGTTTGTTTCTAATTCTATCTAGTGAAAGAGATCCCAGAATACCTCAAGTTATCAAACCTCTGTGAAAGAGTTTAAATTCCTAAGATATATGCAATGCATTTTTCCATGGTTCCTTAAATCTTGCCTTACCAGAAGGCTTTTGGAGAAGAAATGTACCTTGAATGCTGGAACTCTTTTCGTAATTTTCCATCTGTGATTTGTGGGGTGATGGAGATAGAGTAGGTCCAGGATTGTTCTCAGAGATGAATTCATGGCATCAACTGCTAGAATCCCATGGTAAGTTATGAGTCCTCCTTGCTCTGGTAAGTTAACAAGAAGGCTAAAAAACTTTAAAGTTTTGCTACTGTTTGTGACAAATTCACATAAAGGAAGATAGAGAATGAAGCTAATAATCATGAAAAGAGTTGTGCTTTCTGTTTTAATGAGACTGCTATTTCACACTAGAAGTTTAAGCAAACAATGTTTTGCAGGATTATTTTCATTTCTAATTAAAAGATAGAAGTTGCATTTTTACTGGCTGAAGGTCTTGTTAAAGTTCAATTTGATTTACAAGTTGAAATTGTGTCCTCAGTAGTAATCTCTTTTTGATTTAATGGGGTGAATGTATAGGCAGGTAAATGTATAGGCATAAGAACATCCAATCTTGAAAAATATAGCATGCTTCTTCCAGTTTTGCAGTAATATGTATAAACTGTTTCCTGTCTGGACTGCAAGGAAAGAAAGGGAGAATGGCAGAAGGCGATGGAGCAACCAGCACCTACTTAGTGCTGCAATTCCATAGTGCATAGCCAGTTACAAAACCATGCACGCTATTTGATGCTAACACTGATAGTATGCCTTATGCTCCAGTTTGTATTACTCTATGCCACAGAGCTTAAAGGATTCTGTGGTTCTAAAAATACATTTTTATTTTTTTTTATATTCAAATCGCAAGTTTGTTTTTTTTCCACAAAATTGTAGTTTTAAAATGTATTTGTTGATTCAGGTTTTAAATCCTCTTTTCTGTCTTTATAATACTCAAGATGGATTGTTTTAATAATCATGAGAAATCCTACTAGTCCACCTTCAAGATTTTGGGGATTGGAGGCAATGTTTTATAGTAGTTCCACTCTTTCCCAAGTGTGCAGTTCCAGTCAGTGGTAGTGGGAAAGGAAAGATCGGTTCATGGGCACTCTCTTGTAGAGTCCTCCAGAGATTAATTCTCTTTTACTCCTGAAGTTCAACAGCTATAGGAGGCTGCTGGGAGAAGTAATCTGTCAGTTTGGGATGAGGTATCACCAACATGCTGGTCATTCCGAGCTATATGTTGCTACTCTGGGCCAAGCCAGAGACTATTTAGTGTCTGGAGGCTGTGTGGGTTTGGATGGGATGAAACAAATAGAGGTTAAACCCAAAGCAGATGGATCTGATGATTTGTCCATAGATGATTTGTTTCTCTGCCTGCCCCAGTGTTTACTGTATATGGGGTAGGATTCCCCTGAAGGAACAGGGACAAGTCCTGGATGTCCTCCTGGATTCATGGCTACTGCTTAATTAACAGATGAAGGCTATGGTCTGGAGGGGGTTAGCCAACTTGTTGGTCTAACTATTTCAGGCCCATCTGGAGCAAGAGAACTCATGCCACCCATATAGACTACTATATAGACTACTGCAGCGCACTCTACATTGAAGGCTACTTGGAAATTGTGACTGGTAAAAATGAAGAGTAATGGGAAGTTAAAACTGGTAAAGAATGCAAGAGGCTGCATGCTGACGGGTGAGAACCATTACAGCTGAGTTGCACCAATATTGTTTTCTCTTACAGATACTTGGGCATCCTTTTTACTGCTTCAGGTAGTTGGCATTCTCATTATCAAGCCCCAAAAAATAAAAACTGAGAAAGCTTTGGCAGGAATAATAAAGTTCTGGCATACACTTGCTGGCCGACAAATCCTAACTCTTCTAGAAACCAAGTTAGTCCCTTACTTTTCATACACAGTAGAGTTATGGGAATTTCTACCCCTTATGATACAGAATTCTTTCAAAATAAGCTCCCCAGAACTATTTTAGGTGTACCCAATGGGTATTCCCTTCCTCTATACAGAAATTGGTACATACGCAATTAAAGCTAAAGTAATTGTTACAGCATTTAATTATTGGGTTAGACTCCTCTCATTACCTGATCCCCAACTTCTCAAGTACTGCCTCCTGGAGCAAATGAATTTCTCCATTCCATGCACCAGCTGATTTACATTTTTATTCAATCATATGCATACCTTTGGTTTTTCTCCAGCATTCTTTTTTAAATTTAAATAACACAAACAATAACTTACTATTTAAAAACAGGGTGCTGGATGTCTTTGCCCAAAGTAAATTGCTTAAATTATCACAAAATAAAATTCCCCCTTGGTATGCCCTTAATAAAACTAAAATTGAGCTCAAACATTATCTGAGATATGTTACAGTGTCTTCCATCTAAGGAGCACTCATGAGACTACAGTTCCAGTAAATGGCATCAGCAACTAAAGAGGGCTGATTTCTTACTATCCCATATAAGATGTGCTTCTGCCTGTGTTCCAAGGAAATTATAGGAGATTTTACACATAATTTATTGTACTGCCCTATTTCCACTTCAGCCTGTGGAAACGTTTTGGAGCTCCTCTTAATAGGAAAATGATTTTGCCTGATTCATGTAAAATCAATTATTCAATGAATTTAGACAAGGAGAACCACTATGCAGATCCGCAAGCTTTGAACGGGCTGCTGCTAAACAGAAAGACGATTTTATCAGAAGTTCCTAATGTTTTCCCATTATTTTATCTGCTGTAAATAACAGTGTTTTAATGTTCTCACTGATTTTTGCACACTTTAATATCTTTTATTAATGTCTGGCCACTTTATGAAGGTTTTATCTATTTGTTATAACCAGCGGTCAAAACCATATTTTTATATTATTATTATTATTATTATTATTATTATTATTATTATTATTATTTATTGATATAGTGGTAGCAGTATATGTGTGTTTGTATTTGTGCATATTTGGGTTTTCGAGCAAAAGAGAGACACCAGGTGGTTAGCTTATATGGAATCTAACAAGATACTTCCCATTTTTCTTCATCGTGACATTTATGGGCAAAGAAAGTATACTAAAATACTTAAACCTGCTCTTCCTGATGCAATTAAATATGGATTTATGCCAGCTATAAAGTATGAGGCTTTTTTATCAGTTTGGTGCACCGAAGTAAGGGTTGCAGTAGGAAATGGTAAGATAAAAGAATCAGGAAAATCTGAAAATTGCATATTTTGTAAGATACAATCATCTAACATCAACACTAAAATTGTATTAGTACTTCCTTATGTGCTTTCAGAATTATTTTTTTATTGGCTGATACACTGAAGGTTTTCATCATCTCTTTTATACAACACTGAAGCTAATGGTGATTAATAATTGACTTACACTTTAATAAGACAGACAAATGGTAACTTACTAGAATTATATTAATGATAGTACTAAATCAATATGTTGCTTCCTTCTCCCTAGGAAGCAGTTTATAACTCTACTGTGGGTTTTTTAAAAATAGTTTTTCTTGGACAAGCTGACCAAGGACAGCTGGCATAGCTGCCACTGAAGCTGTTAAGGGGCAACCTGACCCTTTATGGGAAGCCAGAAACATTGTCTGCTCGGCTGTTACATCATGGAATAAATTGCATGGACTGATCTTCTACTGGGGTGCAGTAACCTTTTAAAGGCCATTTCCCAACTCTCTAATTCTGTGGTTTGCTTAAGAATGTGTATTTTCCCTTTTCTTCCTGGATACTTAGCTGCTTTATGTCTGATGAGTAGCCGTTGGCATCACATAGAAAGAATCATAGTGCAGTCACAGTACAACAGCATTAAGATTTTTTTTTCTTTTTTTGGTTTGGCTTGGTTTTTGCAGTTTATATAGTGAGAAAGGAAGAAAGAAGATGAAAATAAATTGAAGTTGCAAAGACTGAACTGACTTCAAATTCTGGGCTTTTGTTAAATATGCCCTATTCTTCTGCACCTGAATTTCTGTTAGATATTTCTGGAATATCAAAATCAGCCTTTCAGACATTGTTGGGCCACTCTTTTCATGATCTCTAACTATTGGCCATGATAGCTTGGTCTAAAGGGAATCCATTGTCTGGAAATACTTGAATGCTCACCTCTCCGCTGTATGCTATATGGAATGGAGAAGGAGAGGTGTTTCCCCTGAAACTCTGGCAAAGGCAGAACTATAGGTCATTGCATTAAGACTTTTAAAAAAGGTGATATATTTGGCAGTAATACTGAATTTCTCCTTCTAGGGTATCAAATGCTATCTGCAAACATAAAGAAATTATGTTTGCAAAAGCATATGTCAGTTATAGGTGTGTGCTTGCAGAAGCCAAATTGCTTCTAATTAGGCTTGCAGACAGAAATTCTTACTGGACCATGCCCTAAAAGAGAAATATAAGAAATAGAACAATGTCCTGAAACAAAATAGCTCATGCTTTATAATATGATAATAGGATAAATCTGGAAAATATCAATTGCTTGTTCACAGAACAATATTAAAAATGTATGCATGTTAGGATATAACAGTAGAGTTTTCAAAGTTATAAGACACACTTCAAGGAAGAAGTATTGTTCTTCTAACCTGCTTCCCTGCCCCAATCCAGGACCGCATAAATACATCACAATTGAAAAAAATCTAAGAAATGATTATATACACAAATTACTATGGGGTTTGTTTTTTGTACAGCAGCAGGAAAGCAATTAATAATCCAGTTTAATGGAATGTTTGACTGAAGTTAAATGAAACAGACAATAGCATTCACTTTATAAATATAAACTGAATCTCAGTGGCATGTCATAACAGTAAAGGAAGGCTAAGGTTATGAAACAGTTATTTAGCATCACAACTCTATGCATTTGGATTCAAAGAAAAGCCATTTGTGTGTGTATGTGTAAATATAGATATAGATGTAGATAGATGATATAGATAGATACAGATATAGGCTAGACAACCCGTGACCTGTTGGGTCATTGTTTCAGAGATATTTCCTTACCTAAGCAGAGAAACAGAATGACCAAGGGCAAAAAAGTAGTGGAAGTGTGAAAGTGTGATTTACGACTTGCTGTTGGCTTCCCCATTGACTTTGCTTGTGGGAAGCTGGCAGACAGCCTCAGAAATCTGCCTGCCTGCCTGCCTGCCTGCCTGCCTGCCTGCCTGCCTGCTAGTATTTCTCTTGGAAAACTCTACCACTATCAGCTGCCTACTTTTCTTTAAAAATTAATTAAAGCTTTTTGCATTAAGAATTAGAATTAAATAGTGGTAAGAGGTTTTTTTTTTTTAATTTGTACTCATATCTGTATTGGAGATAGTCGGAAGTCACTTTCTGTTTCATCTTTCTACTTATCTCACTCTTTTAGTTTTTGTCTTTTTCTTTTAGTTCTATCTTCTCTCTCTTCTATACTTTCTGATTTGTATTTTAATTGTACTTTTTTATAGTTTAATAAAAGTTTTGACAAAAAAAAAAAGCTCTTTGCAATAGGGTTAGTAATGGAGAGAGTCAATTCACCACAGAGACTTAACACTGTAAGAAGAAAATATAGACAGAGTGAGACATAGATAACTATGTTTCATTTGTGGGTAATTTGTTAACTTGCAAGGTAACACATTCAAAAATGTGTATTCTATATAAACTGCTACAAATTACAATGCATACTTTCACACATAGGATATGTGAAAACAACAACAAAACCCTCAAGCTTTGTTTAATTACATAATAAAAACTTAAGGCTGCAACTTATACACATTTAACCACAAAATTTATATTTCCTGAGTAGATATGCCCTGCAAGGTCTTTCACCCAGGCCTTCAGACCTAGAACCCTCACTTCATCACACCTGTCATCTTTTATTTTTATTTGTCATGTGTTATTGATTTTTTTGTAATTTATTTGTCTGATGCTGTGAGTTACCTCACCCACCAGAGTCACCCACCAGACAGTTGGGCAGCGTACAAGTTTTCTTCTTCTTCTTCTTCTTCTTCTTCTTCTTCTTCTTCTTCTTCTTCTTCTTCTTCTTCTTCTTCTTCTTCTTCTTCTTCTTCTTCTTCTTCTTCTTCTTCTTCTTCTTCTTCTTCTTCTTCTTCTTCTTCTTCTTCTTTCATTCCTTCATTCCTTCATTCCTTCATTCTTCTGTTTTAAGTATACTTTTGCTCTTATTCTTTCAATACACAAGACAGCTTTCACAAACATAGCATTTCCTGTATAGTTTGGCCAATGCTGACTGAGAGAATTCTGGGAAATGTAGTCTTAACATGTCTGGAGAGCACCAGATTAGAAGAGACTGATTTAAAATCTTCACAATCTACCAGAATGCTGAAGCCTACAGATAGAAGACTGAAGGTCCCAAAACCTCCTCTTCCAGAAGCCCTCTGGGTCTTCACATCCTGGTCCCATCTCCTGCCCTGGGGTAATGGCTTCATAGTTTCTGCTGCCACCACCTACATTTGGGGGGGACGGTACCTCACTGGCATCCATCCACTAATCCTGGCGTTGTTGCACGGTGACTTTCTGTTTAAAAGATCCACGTACTAAAGTTGAAACAGTGCCATCTAGAAATGTTCCTAAAAGTCCTTTCTTCCCCCCATGGGAGCTGAGTCAATCTCACAAACTCTATCATATAAGAAGCATTTTGAAACTCTAAATACTAAAAAGTAGACATCAGTGTGAAAGGGGATAATTCTTAAGCTGCTCAATTAATTAGAAAAAAAATCCAAAATACACTACTGTGTTCCAGTCAGATCATCAGATGGAACTAGTCTGTTACAGATGGAGAGTTCTCTGCTACAAACCTCTGAAAGTAAAGGAATAAGGTGTAAATATTATGACTCACAACAAGGTTTTAAAGGAAAAAAATCTTCACTGCATGGTAAAGGCATAGTTGCTGAAGATCATGGAACTTGCAGAGATGGCTAAACTGACTTCTTTGATTAAAGAAAAAAATAGTATCTACATTTATGGCTGATTGGAAACCCCTCATAGACATTTTGCGTGAAACAGAAAAAAATACACTTATGATTTGGGGTTTTGATGATTAGGGGAAAAAATGAATAATAGAAAAAAGTGATTTTTTTTTGTAATCATAGAGTAAGTGATAACTTTGTAATCATACTTATATTTGCTTCTTCTTTCTATTTCTTTTTATCTCTTCTTTCTGAACTCTTGTCTTTTTTGTTTCTCCTTTTTTTTGTTTTCTTTATTCTGTATTAGTTTATGCTAGTTTTTATGTTTCCTTTAAAACTTTTAATAAAATTTATATTAAAAAAATGTAAAAAGAAAAAAAAAGATCTTCATGGACAGAGCTTGATTAGATGGCCTGAAAATATTATTTATACAGGTGAAACTCGAAAAATTAGAATATCGTGCAAATGTTCATTTATGTCAGTATGGCAACTCAAAAGGTGAAACCAATATATGAGATAGACGCATTACATGCAAAGCGAGATATGTCAAGCCTTACTTTGGTATAATTGTGATGATTATGGCGTACAGCTTATGAAAACCCCAAATTCACAATCTCAGAAAATTAGAATAGTGTGAAAAGGTTCAATATTCTAGGCTCAAAGTGTCCCCCTCTAATCAGCTAATGAATCCATAACACCTGCAAAGGGTTCCTGAGCCTTTCAATGGTCTCTCAGGCTGGTTCAGTAGGAATCACAAGCATGGGAAAGACTGCTGACCTGACAGTTGTGCAGAAAACCATCATTGACACCCTCCATAAGGAGGGAAAGCCCCAAAAGGTAATTGGAAAAGAAGTTGGATGTTCCCAAAATGCTGTTATCAAAGCACATCAATAGAAGGTTATGTGGAAGGGAAAAGTGTGGTAGAAAAAGGTGCACAAGCAGCAGGGATGACCGCAGCCCGGAGAGGATTGTCAGGAAAAGGCCATTCCAAAGTGTTGGGGACTTTCACAAGGAGTGGACTGAGACTGGAGTTAGTGCATCAAGAGCCACCACACACAGACGGATCCTGGATATGGGCTTCAAATGTCGTATTCCTCTTGTCAAGCCCCTCCTGAACAACAAACAACATCAGAAGCGTCTTACGTGGGCTACAGAAAAAAAGAACTGGTCTGTTGCCCAGTGGTCCAAAGTCCTCTTTTCTGATGAGAGCAACTTTTGCATCTCATTTGGGAACCAAGGACCCAGAGTCTGGAGGAAGAATGGAGAGGCACCCAATGCACGATGCTTGAAGTCCAGTGTGAAGTTTCCAGAGTCTGTGTTGATTTGGGGAGCCATGTCATCTGCTGGTGTTGGTCCACTGTGCTTCATTAAGTCCAGGGTCAATGCAGCCATCTACCAGGAGATTTTGGAGCACTTCATGCTTCCTTCCAAAGACGAGCTTTATGGGGATGCTGACTTCATTTTCCAGCAGGACTTGGCACCTGCCCACACTGCCAAAAGAACCAAAACCTGGTTCAATGACCATGGGATTACTGTGCTTGAATGGCCAGCAAACTCGCCTGACCTGAACCCCATAGAGAATCTATGGGGCATTGCCAAGAGAAAGATGAGGGACATGAGACCGAACAATGCAACGGAGCTGAAGGCCGCTATTGAAGCATCCTGGTCTTCCATAACACCTCAGCAGTGCCACAGGCTGATAGCATCCATGCCACGCCACATTGCGGCAGTCATCGCTGCAAAAAGGGCCCAAACCAAGTACTGAGTACATATACATGCTTAAACTTTGCAGAGGTCCGATATTGTTCTATTTCCAATCCTTGTGTTATTGATGTCATGTAATATTCTAATTTTCTGAGATTGTGAATTTGGGGTTTTCATAAGCTGTACGCCATAATCATCACAATTATACCAAAGTAAGGCTTGACATATCTCGCTTTGCATGTAATGCGTCTATCTCATATATTGGTTTCACCTTTTGAGTTGCCGTACTGACATAAATGAACATTTGCACGATATTCTAATTTTTCGAGTTTCACCTGTAAATAAATAAATAAATAAATAAATTGAACACTCAAATGCATAACTTGTAGAAAGAGCTAAAGGTCATGAACTTTAGCATAACCCAATAAACAGAAATAAAAAACCTAGCCAATACCTAGATACATGTATATACCCATTTCAACAGAGAAAGGAGCTTTGTAAATGCTTTTCCTTCTTCTTGGAGATTCCCAAACATTAAACTGAAGCTGTGAAGTAATGGGAGCTCCTAATCCTTACCCAGAGATGTTTCCACAGACGCCATCCCTTAAAAACACCAATGCTTTTTTATATCCAGAAGAGGGAGAGGCTGAGTTCCCTGAATCTGGGCCAAGATGGACCAAGATGCATCAGGGATATGAATTCTTGTAGTCTAGCATACAGGCTACATTCACAGCACATTTATTAACCAAAGGTGAAGGTATTTTATAACTTTGTTAAGTAAACTTTAAAGGCAGTTTAGAATAATTTATTGGGTATAATACATCCTAACTGAAGGCTAGCTAAAAGAGTTTTAATACGACAAGTGCAAAACATTTCAAGTGAGTCCTAGTTGTATTCAAGGAGGGGCTCTCTGAGTAATCTTCAGAATTCCCATCAGGAAAAAAAGTGATACTGGGTGTGTCCAAACTGAAAATATGCAGGTCACAAACAGTTACAGTGAGATAAATAGACAGACAGACAGATTCTATTCTTAAAAACAGTCTATCAGTCCTATCCATTTGACATTTGTAACATCCAGAGTCAGTCCATATCTAGCAGTATAAGCTAAAATGAGTTTCCAAATGAACAGTGGAAGAGGTAACAGAAGTGCAATATGATTTTATAAGGTTCTTCCTACAGGAAATGTTTTGGATGATAACCCATGATTCTGCGAGATATTAATCACTGTGACTAATACTGTATACACATGGACAAATTTGTCGATAGAAGCGGAGCAGCACTTTATTTATTTACTGCTAACGCCTGTGCTATTTATTGGACCATCTTTTGCTATCCCCCCCACCCCTACACTTTTATTTGATCAACAGGGCACTTTTTAGCATTGTCTCCATGGATATTTTAACATCAACAAGGAAATTTCTTTGTGGCAGGGACCAAATTATGGAATAAATTGCCACTGAATTTGAAATAAGCCCCTCAATAGTTTGAGAGGGGGCTCAAAATATATTTATTTCCCCACGCTTTTAATGCTACTACTGTACTTCAGTTTTGAGGTTTTGCATCTGTTATGTTTAATATTGTTTTTATGGGTATTTACTATACCTTTTAAGCCATAAATATCCATACCATGCCTTTTGAACAAAGGCATGCAAGACAGTAGACATGTTTAAAACCAATTCATTAAAAAAATAAAAGCTAGAAGTGTGCCTAGGAAAAAGAAAGGTTCAGAGCTTACCTTATTGTCTCACTTTTTATGAACATTTTAGCTAGACAGACATCATCCTACTATTAAGAAGTAAGATGGATCTTTATTTTGTCAAAGGTTCATATGTCTCTTCTGTTAACTACAACCACAGGCTATATTTGTTTGAATGGTAGAATTAAGTTATTTTTAGGATCATAGGATCAGGCAACTGAATCCAATTCCCTGCTCAGTGCAAAACATTTCTAACAGGTTGCTTCCCATTCTCTGTTCAAATCTACAGTGCTCATAATCTCCTTTAGCAATTGGTTGCACTGTTAAAGTGCCCCTACCATTAGCAAGTATTTTGCTGTGTTCAAATTAAACCTGGCTTCCTCTAGTTTAAACTCATCACTCCATATCCTGTATTTTGACATTTTAGAGACCAGGTCATAGCTTTCTTCTGTAGGATTTTATTGCCTTCAATCTGTTTTTCTCAAAGTTAAATGCACTCAGCTCCCTCAAATTTATCTTATAGGGCTTAGTTTCCAATCCCCTGATAATTTTTGTTGTCCTTTTCTGAACCTGCTCCAATTTATCAGAATCTTTCTTAAAACATGGTGCTTGGTAGAACTGGACATACTTCTGAAGTTATCAGTATAGAGTAGAATCATTCTGAGCTTCATTTCTGTTTCTAAGAAGTTAGCCATTCTTCCACATTCTTTGTCAACTGCATATTTAAAAGTATTCCATCCATCTTTTCTGAAACAAACATTGTTGGAGAGCACAAGACTAGGGCAGAGCTGTACAGTGCTCTATTTTTTTACCTCTCTCCAGTTGGATAGAGAACCATCGATGAACTCTCTGAGTTACTTAAAGGATCCCTCTAACAAAAATGGCATCCAACTCCGATTACTCTGTTTGCTAATCCAGATAACACAGGGCACTTGTTTAAACGCTTTGTTCATCAAATTGAATTATATTCACAACAATCTACTACAGATATTGCTTACTAACATTGCGACTCCTATGGGGATAAAGCCCATCTCATCTGTATTAATTTTTTTTTAATTTAATACAAATTAAATGTTTGTGCCAATGTTAATCATTCTTTTATTTTTATTTTATATATCTATGTAACTTTATTTTAGTCTATTTATTTTATTATTATCCTTGCTTGCTTGCAAACTCTTCAGAGCATACTGTAATTTGCTCTTCTGAGGAGACATCTTTCTAGAATGTAGCTTCAGAGCTGAGAAATCATCTCACGATTGTGACTGTGCATTAAAACCAACATGAACACTTGAGGCAAGCAGCAGGGTGGCTAATTTAGCCCCATCCTCATCTTGCTGTCTTGTGACCCCTGGTTTTAAGTTGTCAGTTTGTTCTACTTCAACAGGTGCTCTCCCTGTACCAGACAGCCAGCAAAAATAATGCAGAGGTTTGAGTCACATGATATGGGGACTTCATAGAATTTGACATCCTTGGAGGGGGGAGTTTATTGTCAGCTACTGATTGGACAGGAAACAGTGAATTTGGTGTCATTCCTTATTTGTTCTCAAATTTTTCTCAAGCCTTTCAGGGAACCTGATCATAGCTGTTGGTAGAGATAAATACAGTTACTGAGGTCTCTTCGGTACAGTGGGGACATTCAGCGACCATATTCAGAGGATATAACCAGCCAATGTCACCTTCAACTTGCCACCTAACTCAGCTCAGAGGCAGCCTGTACTTGTATTTACTTGTTTCACTTTTTAAAATATGATTTTTATTGAAACTTAAAAAAAGAAGATAAAATCAAACTAATAGAAATTAAGAAAGAAAAAAGAAAATGAAATCAATCAAAGAGAAAGCAAAAAGTGCAAGAGAAGAAAAAAAGTTAAAAAAAATAGAAAAGAAAGAAAAAAGATACAAAGAAGTGGCTTCCAATATCCTTCACAGCAATTATAAGTACAATTATATTTTAACCTGATAGGGTGGATTTCAAAAAATCCTCACCTCTCAAAGATTTTGTCCCTGTAATGGTACTGATCCTGAAACAGTGGATCATATTTTATTGTATTGGGAATTTTATAAGAGTCCTCAGCAGGAAGTTATCTGGCCTATTTTAAAATCTAAACCAGGAAGGAATACTTCTGAGTATGTAAAAATTTTACTTGCAGATGAAAATCCTGGGATTACGGTGGCAACAGCCAGATTTTTAACTATGGCTATAAAAACCAATTTTTTAGTAACAAATCAATGAGTTGGGCTTTTAAGTGTATCATGTAATATTTATTAAACATTTTATCTGTTAAACTGTTTTATTTAATATCAAGTCTAGATTATATTTGTAACTTGCTTTCAGGCCTTAATAAATATATTAATAAAACTGTTTAAGAGATTTCCAGGCACCAATAAATGTAGATAGTGTCTTTTCTCTAATTAAAGAAGTTAATTTATCCATCTCAGCAGGTTCTGTCAATTTCACCAACCATTCCTCCATAGTGGGTAGTGTCAAATCTTTCCATCTCTGTGCATATAATAATCTCATTGCAGTAATTATATATTGAAATAATCTTCCATGGCTTTTTTTCTAGCTGTTTATCCATTGTCCTAAAAGGAAAAGTTCTGGCTTCAACTGAATATTAATCTTTAAAATCCTCTATCAAAATATGTATTTGAATCCAGTTTTGGGGGGGGGGGTTACATGCCACCAAGCATTATAAAAGGTTCCTTCATGTTGTTCACACTTCCAACATACATTTAAAGTGCCTTTATACATTCTATATAATTTCCCTGGTGTCATGTACGAACAATACATAATTCTCTTTGAGATCATAACACAATGTAAATTTCCTTCTGACCACATATTTTCCCAATGATCCATCTGTATATTACAACCAAATTCTTAGCTCACTTTATCATACATTTTTTAACCTGTTCTTCCTCTGCTTCAGATTTCCACATTTACATTTTATCAATTAAATGTTCATCAGTGCACAATTGTACTTCAAATTCTATCTTACTTTGCTCCATACCATAGTTTTTTTGTCCATTTTGAATCTTTTTGATAACTGTAAATGGGAAAACCATTGACACCTTCTGCTATTAGTTGCTTTCTTTCTTTAATTTTAAATCCCCCTTGATAGTTTTCCAATAATTCCTGATACATCAACCATTTGTCCTTGTCTGCTCTTTTTCTTCTATGATATGCTTATTGAGCTGAGATTCATAAGGGTGTTTTTGGGCACAACCTGGGTTTATATCTATTCCATATTCTCAGTATGGCACATTTAATACGATGATTTTTGAAATCCACATTAACTTTATCGGTAGTGATCTTTTAACTCTAAAAGTCTCTTGTTTCTCAGCAATATCCATTTTTTCATCCAAACAAGCAATGAAATGCAGTTTCAAATCCAGTAAACCCAATCCTCCTCTTTCATTTGCATCTTGTAATGCTTTATATATAAATCATGTTTTTTTCTCTCGCCATATAGATATATCTTTTTCCTATTGTTCATTT
This sequence comes from Liasis olivaceus, assembly GCA_030867105.1. Lineage (NCBI taxonomy): Eukaryota > Metazoa > Chordata > Lepidosauria > Squamata > Pythonidae > Liasis > Liasis olivaceus. Next base: position 217,879,596 of record CM061348.1, on the reverse strand, counting down.
ATATATTTATTTATATATCAAATTTGTCACCGCCCATCTCATTAAAACAACTCTGGGTGGTTTACAAAGTGGTTAAAATCAATTAAAATTACAGTATACATAAATAAATAGCGAATAAATAAATCCAAGGATAGATGTTAAAATTGGCAGTCACTTGGGGACCATCATCAAGGTGCCAGCCACCCCCAGGATCGGGTAAGATTATTGTCACCCCACACAGGCTGGCAGACCCAGGTCTTTAATCCTTTCCAGAAAGCCGGGAGGTACCGGTACAAGGATGTTGCTGGCTAGGGAATTCTGGGGGTTGAAGTCCACACAACTTCAAGCTGCCAAGGCTGAGAAACACTGCACTAAACAGTTGATCCCCATTGTTTCTCACCTCCATAATTACAGCAACGATCACAAGTAAAATGAGTGGGGCTTGTATGATAATCTTATCTTTCTCCAAAGACAGAAAGCTTGAAAAGCTACACAGTATCTGAACATAATACACTAACCAAAAAGTCCTTTGTTCTTAGATTCACTGCAGTTGTACTACCTAGGTTTGTAGGTGGTTATGTGAGTTAGGTCTAGATGAGCACGTAGTTCTCTTTCCACTGCTAGAGGGAAGAAAAGGACTGGTTCCTTTAACTCTAATATCTGGGATCCAACACTGCCACCAATTCATTCTATGGGGCCCTCATTCAAAACATGTGTTTTCCATCATTGGCTCTTTCAACTTTCTAAAAGCTTGCAAAGACATAGTGGGAACATTTGCACAGATGACCTTGTGTCTATTTATTATGTGTAAAAATCTTGCTGGCTAAAATTCAGCAGTACATATAGTATTTGTTGCCATGATAATAGAAGTATAAAATGGTAGTAAATTTGAGGCTGATGCTTTTATTGTTTGATCCCCTGCCCTTGCTAATAGAAAAGCTTTATTCAGGGAAAGAAATTACAATGAAATCATATAATGGGAGTACTTTTCCTCCAAATGCCATATGAAAAGTTATGACCCTGCCCTGTCCAGATAATTACCCTTCTAAGGTGGTAACTTTATGTACCTTATGCTTATATTGCTGATTTAGCCTTAAATGATAAATTAATGGCCCAAATAACCTAAATTCAGATTTGATACTGAGGACCTGGAACAACTCCAGTCATTGTAGGTACCACTTATAAATTCATAATTTTGGTGCCCTCTTTTATTACATGATGCCTGGAAGCACTGGAGTCTGTAGTGCAAATCGATTAACCTGAGAGAGGGTGTGATGGATCTTATAAATTGAAGCAATTTTGTAGTAATTTTGCTGATCTATTTTTGTTTTATATTTTTGTGGACTAAGGAATATGAGCTAACTGCTAAGGATATTAGTTTCATATGTTTGAGATTATTAGTGTTTTTATACTGTAACACTCTTCCAACATCCATAAATTATGTTGGATTTTCTCCTGTAAAGAAAGAGACAATGATACCATGATGGAGGGAGTTGCAACCTCAGAAACCTTTCCAGCTGTTCTGCAAATCTTCATGGCCCCATGTATGAAAGGCAGGAAAGGAGCTATTCCGGAAGAATAGCTGTCTCATCCATGGACACATCCCCAAACCAGCAGGAGATCTACCAAAAAAAACCAAACCCCAAAACAATTGGAAGCAAAAATGTGTCTTTTCTTTCACTTCTGATCTGCCCACAGAATTCCAGCAATGCTTTGGATGTAGCAATTGTCCATCTATGGCTCCCTCCAACACTGCAGGTAGCAGAGATAACCATTGGGTTGGTGGGGGAGCCAAATAAGTCAAGATGGCACCATGTAATTGAAGCTCCATCATTCTCTGATGTGTGTTGCCCATGTGACACATGTCAAAAAGGGGTGGGGCTTCAATCATAAGGTAACAGTGGCAATTTTGACTTTTTTTCCACACAAACACACACACACTCATCCCGATGCTCCTATCAGGTAGGATTGCTTTGTAAAAATAAGCTTCTCTTTGTAAAGATAAGCTCTCTTCTCTTGAAGGAGCCAGTTTGGTCTAGTGGTTAAGGCACCCGGCTAGAAACCAGGAGACTGTGAGTTCTAGTCCACCTTAGGCATGAAAGCCGGCTGGGTGACTTTGGGCCGGTCACTCTCTCTCACCTCACAGGGTGGTTGTTGTGAGGAAAATAGGAGGAGGAAGGAGTAGTAGGTATGTTTGCTGCCTTGAGTTATTTATAAAAAATAATAAAGCTGGGATAAAAAAATATAAAAACAAAAAAAGTGAAAACAAAAACAAGCTCAGTTTTACTCATGGTGCCTGTTCTTTACAGTCATACCTGAATGAGTCTACAGCCATATTGGCTGGGAGTTCTGGCACCCTGGATGGCGTAAAGGTATTCCAAATCTTTATTAGTTACTGGCAAGATGGTTAATTCGTTTCAGTCAAAATATCAATACTTTTTTTTTCTGGCAAACAGCTTTGGAAATGAATCATTCTCATGCGATCTTGTTCACAGTACCAAAGATTCTTGAATGGCAATTAAAATGTGCTTATAAGTATAAAACCCAAAGAATGTTTTTATTGCAAATCACCAAGTGGGTTTGGAAGTTGGGGTATATAAAGTCAAATAAATACATAAATATTCCATAATTATTAGTTATAACAGGATAAGAGCTTTAAATCAAGAGTTGGAAACCCGTGGACCATTATGAACCATTATGTGTTGTTGCAACACATGCTGGCTCATACTGATGACATCCAAAGTCCCACAACATCTGTAAGGCCATACGTTTCCCAACCCTGATTTAACATATTGGAGTCCATTATACAGCATTGTAAAAGCAAGGGTACTTTATAGCCTTTCTCTTGCTCATCCACATAATGATCCTTGTGGATTTCACCCTGCCCATGGTTGAACAGACTTGAGACAAAATCTCCAAAATTAACACGTCTTGTACTATTTTTGAATAAGAAAAGTTCAGATTCTGACTACTACTCTTTTATACCAAATATGTAAGATTCAAGGTCTACATTATTTCAGTAAGGAGCTACTCAAGAATATGCCAAGGCCCCAGGAGCATCTGCGACAGACAGAAATTTTATCAAGATGACAAGGCATTCATCATGACTTAGGAACACAAACTCTGCTCATTATGAATTGGTGTGTGGCACACATCATAAATAAAAGAGGGGTGGAGTTTATGTTGCAACATCACAGTGTGCATTTCATTATTTGACCTCCTTGCTGCTCCCTGCAGGCATATCTCTGCAAACATGTCTACATTTTGCAGTATGATCTTCATGAAATGGCAATATCAAATGTCAGTGACTGTTGTCAGTGAAAAGTAAGAGTTGGCATGATGTTCCTGCATGTCAGTTCATTAGTAGAAGTAACTATCCTGTTTTGCTTAGAGATAGCTCTCTTTTGTCTTTCATTTCTTCTTCCATCCATACTTTAGAAAGAGGGACAATCATCTTCTGTCAGAGTTTAATAAATATAGGTATTTAGTTAGCAGAAGTTAGCAGAAGAGTATCAAAAATATAATAGCACATTCATACCAGCTTTAAAAATCTCCCATTCCAGGCCAAGCACACGCAGAAAGAAAAGGTTTCAAGAGTTAGTTTTGGTTTAAAGCAAAGCACTGGCAATGGCAGGCAGAGCATGTGTGCAGTCACCCACATGTTAGCAAAATCCCAGATGCATGGAGCTTACCCATAGACAGGTCCAAAGCAGTGGCCAGAAGCCTTGTCAAATCACAGTCCGGTGGTCTAGGCATTGATGGATAGGTTGCCAGCCAGTCCAAATTTAGAATGACAGAGTTTGGGAAGGCAAGAGGTTCAAGGCTTCAGGTGCTTGTTCCCAATGGATTATGGCTGGGCAGCCATGGCCCTTTATGAAGCTATCACTGGTAGAATCTAATTAAGGTTGGGACTGTCCATCCTGGGAGAGAAAATGTGCTGAACACTTTTGCTCTGCTCGATGCAGAAGATGGCATACCTTAGGACCAGGTGGTTGCCCAGGATCAGGTTCCTCATCATGCAACTTCAGGCCCTTCAGTTGCTTTAGATGACTGCTGGTGGAGGCAACCTCAGGTGCTGAATCTCTTGCTGCTTCCAGAAGCTGACCTTCATCTGGTGCATCCAGAACAGGCTTCAAGTTCACCAAGGGCAAAGTGAGCATGACATGAAGAATTAGTAAAAGTATTATTGAAATCATGATTCTTCCATTAGCAAAAAGGTAGGACCTTCATGGTTCATTAGTCAGAGGTTCTTTTTCCCTGCATCCCCTGCCACACCCAACATATAATGTTATTAGTTTTAATTATCAGCTTGTCCCCATTTCTTTTAACATTTTTGGGAAGCATAAAGCAGCCTAGCCATTATCTTGCTCTGTCTGTGCCACAGTGTAGGAAAAGACTATAAACATTAGAATATCCCTCAATTTGAATTATTACAGCAATACCAAGAGCAGGTGTCTCAACTATCATGTGATTCCCATAGGACAGATCAGAGGCAGAGCAAGCAAAATGGCAAGAAAATTAGTACAGAAAAATAATACCAGGGCTTTCCAAATTGTGGTTCATTTGTGAGGGGATATATTTAATTAAGTTCCTAATAATGTTTTTATGGAGTTGTTTTTTATTCTACAAATAGAAAACCAGGTACTATCCTATCCCTAACAACTATGATATATCCAAGCAGCTATGAATACTTTTAGTTTTGTACAGATATCTAAGCCAAAAACAGAGGCAAGATATTAATAAGACAGAGGCTAATTTAAAACAAAACAAAACAAACATGACTAACTAACATGGAAATGTACCATTAAGGACTTACTTCCAGAAACAGACAACCACCGATATATGATAAAATGTACTAGGAAGAATGTGCAGTTGGAGGTCTTCCATACTCCACAACTGGTCATGCTGATGGGTGAGCAAATCTGCATTCAGGCACCTTAAGCATGCCAGCACAGGGCTATGACAGGAGCTCAGAAGTGGGATGAAAAAGGAATTCCAACTCACAAGAGCAGTGATATCCCTCAAAGCAACAATATGGTAGTAAGATGTTTCTGAAGGACCATTTGTTGGGCAATCCCCAAATTAATAATAAAACACCACTATTGCAAGGATAGATAGCAACCACAAATCTCTGTGATAATATCATAAGATCGGAGGAGAAGGAGTCATGTCACCTCAGTACTAGGATTACATGATTGTCTAGAAAGTCCTGGATTCCACAGTAAGCTATGAAAGACCTGGGCTTGTGAAAGCAGTCTACTCTGCAGGTGAAAAAGGAACATATTCTGATTGTAATCACACTGAACAACTGGAGATATTTTCTCACATGAAAGCGTAGGGATTTTTTTTTTAATTCAACAGACCCCAACCAGATAAGCATTTAAAGAGGACATGGGCAAACATAGCATCATATGTTTGTTGATGAAATGTTGTATACTCACTTATTTAGCTTCCTGTTTCTCATACATCATTTCATATAAGTATATTTTATGGTACTTTTCCAAATCTAAATCTGTCCATCATCTCTGATTGAATTGAGAAGTACCATTGGAATACTGAATGGCAGTTTATCAATTGCGCTTGGTGAATCTTTGCTTTCAGAATTTCACATTCTCTCAAATGCCTCTTTCCCCATTTTCAAACTCAGCAACAGACACAGCATGCAGGCAAAAAAGGACCAAGATTGCTACATTCATGGGACATGGGCTGAGGGCTATGGGCAACTTTCTTTATTCCCAAAAGAATATCCTTGATAAATTAGATAAGCATTCACCTATTCCTGGCCAGTCATTCAATACACACTGTCACCAAATGATGGGCCTTTCACTATCATGGCCATAGGAATAGGAGTATAGTTGGACTGATCATAAAGAAAAAAAATAAAAAATCTGAGATATAAATGTAGATGACAAACATAAAGATATAAAGAGCAGTTGAGAAAGTCAAAAGGTCTAAGGGGAGAAAAAAACATGGAACAAAGATTTATGCAAAGAGCATTCATCAATATCTTATCCTTATGACCATATAATTGTCCCTATCAATGTTCATTACAGTACTTGAGGTGTAGATGTTATTAGCTAACATAAATCCCAGCTGTCTATTCTATATCTATATCGTAGATATCATATACTAGTAGAGTTATGTTGGTTTTTATTGGTGTTTTACTTCTCAAAGCTAACTCTTTGAGATATAAATGCTCTTTGGATATTCCAAATCTTAAATCAACACTCAGAGAGGCAAAGCAAGTGTTTTCACTCTATTGGCATCCTCCTACAGAGATCAAATCTTTGAAACTCTGTAAAATCAGAGTTGTACCCTGAGGAGAGAACCTTCACACAGAAGACGGTAGCTTCTGCTGCTACTTCTGGAAAAAAATAAAAGCAATGAAGGAGAGACTGGTGGATCTAGTGAGCCCACTTTTCCTCCTTGCACATCATCTTCAGATTTAAAAACTCCACAAAGGGTTTTTATCTATCCAGATTTTATCAAACTATATTTTTCCTTAGACAGAAGTATTTAGCTGAGCAGACAATTCACCAGACAAAAGGCCTGATTCTAATTTGTTTCTTGAACATGAGGAATGCTTTTCCTTTCCCTCATCCTGTTAACCAAACTCCACCTGTCGACATACATCCCTTCAGTATATAGTTACCTTCTCTCCTTGGCAGTATACTTAACTCAAAAGCCATGCACAGATGCCTGTGACAGATGGTGCACCTTTTTTTTTTTTTGGCTATAAAATTAGCAATATTGACAATTATGGAACACACTCCTCCATAATAGACTGTAAAGAAATGTTGAGGCTCTGAATAAAATAGCTGACTTTTTAAATAAATGGGGCATGTGAGGATGGAGAACATATTAACTCATGGAGAAAACAGAGGATGCTATCCTTTTAATAATGATCCCTGAACTTCAGAAGAATACATGTGATAGAAAAAATACTTTAATAGGTAGGCAACATATCTGGCTAAGCAGACTCCCCACGAGTCATCTTGAAGCTTCTCCATACTAGGATGAGTTAACAATCCCATTCTCTCCCTGAAGAAAGACCATATACAATTTGAAAATTATTGTTAAGCATTCTTGAAAAATTTAAATGGCCCTCATTGCCCCTTCTTCCTTTCAGTCCCAATCTTTACTGTGCTTATTGGCCAGCTGGTTGACTTGCAACCTAACCTATTCCATATCTGAAAGAATGGCTTGATCTACATAAGTGCTATAACTCATCTGCATGTTAATTACCTCTACTCAGAACAAGCAATGCAGGTTCCAACTCGTCCTCCTTATAATAGGTTACCTCAAAAATCCATTGTTTGGGGCAACTTTGTTTCTGTGTTATGTCAAGTGTAGTATGTTTCAAATTTGGTAATTTAAAATTCAAATTTGGGATAGTGCATGCCATATAAATAAGGGGAAATCAAACTGGACAAGTTTTATAGGAACTGTGAAATTGACTAGGGAGAGTTGAGACTGAGTTTACCATAAAAGTGAGGTGTGAAATGTGTTGCTGAAATTGTTTAGAGAGTGTTGAAGGCATTAAGAGAAGGATGAACTGGTCTCTGCTCCCACAAGCAATTGGTGGTCAGGAGAAGGTTTGCCTTTAAAGAACAACAGCACCTACTAACTCTGTAGAACGAAAGAAACTATGGTTAGAGCCCTATGCAGGTTTGCAGACAAAAAAAAATTGAACTAAAACACAAAATGAAAACACATGAATTTCCCACCCCAATAATGTAATATGGGAAAACAGAGAGACAAGGTTGATTTGAGATCAGCAAATGTGGACACCTGCTTCCCCTCAATTAACAGCTGTAGCTGTATGAGAAAATAAATGAATAAATACAATCTCGTCTTCTAAAGCTTCCTGTTTAAACTTTTAAAAATGCCTTTAGATGGTTTTAAATAAATATGGAAAACTATATGCTATTCAAGGTGCACAACTTTTTCTGAACTGAAAAATAAACATGGTCTTTGGAACATGGCCTGGACATATCTTTCAAACAGGTAGGTGAGGCCAGAACAAAAGCTAAATTTTCTTTCTTTTCATTTGTATCTAAATTCAATTAAAATATAGTGGATAAGATTATTCTCCTATTATACCTTCTGTTACATTAAAAATTACTTGTAGATGTCTCTTGGGGCCAAATCTCACATTTTTTAATGCTACATGCAAACATAGATGTCAGGACATATGCTTGTGCTTTGCAGAGTAGAGTCTGCAGGAATAGTAAATATATGAGATGCAGGCAGAGTAATAAAATCCAGTTGTGGGCAATGCCTCTTTACAATGCAGCTCGCGGCTTACATTGTGGAATATTCCTTCCTCATAAAGGGATCCACCTACTAAACAAAGGACATCATAATTTTCCTCTTACCATGAGAATAGTCCCAATCCAAGGAATGATAGATAGATAGATAGATAGATAGATAGATAGATAGATAGATAGATAGATAGATGGATGGATGGATGGATGGATGGATGGATGGATGGATGATAGACAGACAGACAGACAGACAGACAGACAGACAGGGATCCTTGGTCAATTCTCACAGAATGAAGTTCAGAACCTGCTCTGTGTCAGCCTCTAACATATTTTTGGTCCTCCATCATTACAGTGAATCACAGCAGGTAAATGTTAGGAAGGAGAGAAAACCTACAGTGTAAAGAAGAAAAAAGATTGCATACTACCTCCAGACCACATTGGAGAAGCTGTAGCATAACAGCAATAGTTTATTATGAGAGAGGCTACAGTAGAATCTATGTTTGGCACTTCGGCGAATCTGTGACATCTGCAATGATACTGTAAAGAGAAAGCCTCCTCTTTATATACTTTATTTCCATCAATCCTGAAAAGGAAAAAGTTAGGAAGAGAGGAGGAAGAAGGATGTTTCTAAACTTGTATCTCAGTCAATATCTTGATTTTTGCCACTAATCTTAATACATTCAGTACATAAATTAAAAAAGTGATGAGATATATTCATTCTCTAATGAAAGTGTAGAGTGTTTAATGAAAAATGAAGCCTATGTTAAAGCAGGAACTATGACAGGTTATGAGTAGGGGTACTAAGCAATATAGCAGAGATAGAGTGCAATGGGTGGGGTGAGAAATGTATTATTAACTTACAGCTTCTTTAAGTTGAGTGCTCCATATGCTCATCTGGGAGTCAATATCAGGATTTCCAAGAGTCTTTCCAAATCCTACGATCAGATGTTTTGAGTTGGATTGCTGTTTATTTACTGTGTAAAGTTTTAACATTCTGTTCTTCAGCCAAAGACTTACAGAGCATCCTGCATACAATCAAGAAAAACAGAACAGGACTTGCCCACAGGCTTTATCATCTAACATGCACAGTATAAAAGGGTAGGGAAAAGCAAAAAAATCAGATATTGATTGATTGATCGTATTTAACACAAAGTTTACCTGAGCACCCCCTTCTCCATTTCTCAGACTCGATAGCAACAGTGAAATTAATAAAGCTCTACATGAGATGGCTTGAAGGATCACTTTCATGAAGTTGAAAGTATAGATCTGATCTCAGAAGTATAGATGGCCTTGGAGTTCAATTTGCCTATTTGTATACTGGGCCAGTAAAGCATTGCATAATAACCAAATGGGATATCTCTATGTCATAACAGATTTAGTTTCCAGGTATTGTTCCTTTATTTTCATTGCAGTATATGTGTACACACATTGTTCAAAGGTAGCATATCAGCACTGAGTGAGCTAAGAACATCTGGCTTAGTCTCCCAGGTTCCTTGGCTTGCACCTGAAAATTGAACTAAACCAGAGCTAGCTTTACCAAACTGCTTTGAGTCAAGCTGATTTATATATATATATATATATATATATATATATATATATATATATATATAAACAAACAAACAAACAAACGAACAGCGGCTGGATAGCGTAGTGGTTAGAACACCGCCTTTGATGCAGGAGACCGGGGTTCAAATCCCGGATGGCACCTACCTTACCAGTAGGGGTCCTTGGGCAAAGACCCCCTAACGCTTCACCTGCCTACCTCAAATATGAGTGTGACACGAACTAAGAGAGTCATGTCGGTTCGGACGTCGCCCGGATTAACAAGGTCCACGTCAGATGTTGGGGAACCAGGACAATCTGATGTTTAAGTGGGCTACTGGAACAAACCATACATGGATGAGACAAGAAAACTTGGAATTGATGGAATGCTACTACAACAGCAGACCTAATGAGAGGGGATATATGAAACATATGAGGGAACTATGGATAGACAGAAGGCCTACATCCTCACTAACTGAGAAACAACTAGTTACCCAGCGCTTCAACATAGTAAAGAGGAAGCTGCTCTCACAACTCGAGATAGACCAACTCTACATTACAACCCGGACTCAAGCAGACCTGGAAGAACAAGCAGTTGTGCAGCCAACACCTGAAGCTGGAATGTCACTGCCACCCCTTCCATTACAGAGCACAGCAGCTGATATGAGGCATAAGATCATGGAAAAACTAGCTATAGTCAACCCTCAAGTCCGATTACCAAGGCTCAGTGGAGAAGTACCATCAGATAGTATGCTAGAAGATGCCAACAGAGCCCTCCAGACAATCCCTACTACCACCATAACTGAAGCCAATGAATTGGTATATGCTACAGCCACTGTAATCCTGGAACTGCTTGGCTACACGATCAAGAAGAACAGCAGTACATACCCACTCTGGAAAATGAGATTGGAGGCTAAGATCAAGGCAACTTGGAGAGAAGTCAGTCAGCTGGTGGAACTACAGAAGTGTGTAAGAAGACTCGGCTACTGAAAAAATACATGGGCCTGACTCCATCTGAAGCCCTAGAGACTGCTAAACAAAGGCTCACAGCACTGGCTACCAGGCTAAGGAGATACACTAGAGAAGCAGAGGCCAAGAAGATAATGCCCTGTTCTCCAAAGAACCATCCAAAGTATACTCCCAACTGCAGTGCAACCACAGAGTATCAGCTAAGCCACCAGCAGCGGAAACTGAACATATGGGAGAAAGAGAAGACACATAACACCAGTGCAAAGTGGATGCAGGATCTGAAAGCAGACCACACCAATCTCCCAGAACAGGAACCAGTCACCATCACAGTAGCAGACATCCAGCAGCGGGTCAAGAACATGAAAAGCTGGACAGCACCTGGCCCGGACATGATCCACACCTACTGGCTAAAGAAACTAACAGCAGTGCATGAACGCCTAGCAGCACAGATGAACCAACTGCTAGCAGCAGGCTCCCACCCAGACTGGCTAACACAGGGAAGGACAGTGCTGATCATGAAAGACCCTCACAAAGGAACAGCACCATCCAACTACCGGCCAATAACCTGCCTCCCCACAACATGGAAAGTTCTATCAGGCATCCTAGCTGCCAAACTACAAGACCATACGTGCCAGTACATAAGCACAGCTCAGAAGGGCATTGGGAACAACACCAGAGGCTCAAAACACCAGTTACTCATAGATAGAGCAGTCACCCGAGATTCAAGTCTAGGCAGACCAATCTGAGCACAGCCTGGATTGACTACAGGAAAGCCTATGACTCAATGCCACACACATGGATCTGTGAATGCCTGGCACTATACAAAGTCAACAGGACACTAAGGACCTTCCTCAAGAACTCAATGGGACTGTGGAAGACAACACTGGAAGTGAACTCAAGACAGCTCGCACAAGTGGCCATCAAGTGCGGCATATACCAAGGTGATGCACTGTCCCCACTGCTGTTCTGCATAGGCTTAAACCCCCTCAGCCAGATAATCACAAGGTCTGGATATGGGTACAGGTTCAAGAGTGGAATCACCATCAGCCACCTCCTCTACATGGATGACATCAAGCTGTATGCTAAGAGTGAATGAGACATCGACTCACTGATCCACCTGACACGGATCTACAGCGAGGACATTGGGATGTCATTCGGACTGGAGAAGTGTGGCAGGATGATAATAAAGAGAGGGAAGGTAGTTAAGACTGATGGAGTGGAATTGCTAGTTGGCCACATAGCAAACATAGAGACCAGCTATAAATACCTTGGTGTCCCAGTCACACGGGAACCATGAGGAGGAGGCAAGGAAGACAGCAACATCCAAGTACCACCAAAGGATAAGACAGGTCCTGAAGAGCCAGCTCACTGGGAAGAACAAGATCCATGCCATCAACATGTATGCCCTGCCAGTCATCAGATACCCTGCTGGTATAGTGAGCTGGCCAAAGGAAGACATGGAGGCTGCCGATGTGAAGACCCAGAAGCTCCTTACAATGTACGGAGGTTTCCACCCCAAGTCCAACACCCAGAGATTATACACCAGCCGCAAAGAGGGCGGGCGGGGTCTGATGAGTGTCAAAGTCACTGTCCTGGATGAAACCCGGAGTATACAGGAATACATCAGTAAGATGGCACCCAAAGATGAGCTGCTGAGAGAATGCCTCAGGCAGCAGCAGACATGGGAGGAAGTTCAAGCGGAGGAAATACCATGGCAAGACAAGCCCCTGCATGGGATGTACCATCGACAGATAGCTGAGGTGGCTGACATTGGGAAATCCTATCAGTGGCTGGAAAGGGCCAGACTAAAAGACAGCACTGAGGCACTGATCATAGCAGCACAAGAACAGGCACTAAGCACCAGATCCATAGAAGCAGGAGTCTACCACACTAGACAGGACCCAAGGTGCAGATTGTGCAAAGAGGCCTCAGAGACAGTCCAACACATAGTGGCAGGGTGTAAGATGCAGGCAGGAACAGCATACACTGAACGGCACAACCAAGTAGCTGGCACTGTGTACAGGAACATCTGCACAGCGTATGGGCTAGACCCCCCCAAGTCCAGATGGGAGATTCCACAGAAGGTCATGGAGAATAACAGGGCTAAGATCCTGTGGGACTTCCAGATCCAGACGGACAGGCAGGTACTGGCTAATCAACCAGACATCGTGGTAGTAGACAAAGACCAGAAGACAGTGGTGGTGATAGATGTAGCAGTGCCAAGTGACAGCAACATCAGGAAGAAGGAGCATGAGAAGCTGGAGAAGTACCAGGGCCTGAAGGAGGAAATTGAGAGGATGTGGAAAGTCAAGGCCAAAGTGGTCCCAGTGGTGGTAGGAGCACTCGGGGCCGTGACTCCTAAGCTGGGAGAGTGGCTCCAACAGATCCCAGGAACAACATCAGAGCTCTCTGTGCAGAAGAGTGCAGGGCTAGGAACAGCTAAGATACTGCGCAGAACCCTCAAACTCCCAGGCCTCTGGTAGAGGACCCGAGATTGAGGAAGGCACATACCACCCATAGGAGTGAGAGGGAAATTTTATTATCCCATAATTATGTCCTCTGAGTGCAGAATGAAAAGAGATCTCCAACATTGACCCAGAGAGTAACCTATTAGTCCATAATAATATAATATAAGCTATCCCTTTTGCATTACAAAAGTATGAGACTAGTAATCAAAGGTATAGATGTATACTCTCTTATCCCACTTCTAACAAATCTTCATTGTTGACAAAATGCATTCTGCTTAAGCAAAACGTTCTACAATTGCATCTTGATTGGGAATCAGTGGAACTGCAGTTTGATTGATAAAGGTCATACATTTCTCTCAACAGAACATCATTTTAAACAAGAAAGTCTTTATAACAATTCTGTATAACAGCAGGAAAAGTGTCCAGTTTTGATTAACAACTTCCTTTCACAGAATCTTTGATGCAGTGGGAAAAAAGCGCTATTTCAACTCACCCTTTTACATTGATGTTTATTACGTCCGATGATCCCTTCCTTCCCAAACAGCAATTCTTATTGCTTCTTTCATCTTAATATTTTTTCTTACTGCTGAACTAATCTTGTTACTCATGCTTTCAGGTTTCTAAATAGTTGGTCTCCATTTTCTATCAATATGACTATAGATGATCAGAATAATTTATTTGCTTAAAAAAATGAATTATTTTATATTTACAAATGCACATTGTTTTTATTTAATGCATTTATATCCTGCTTTCCCTTAGAGAGTTCAAGGCAGGATACATGGGGGCTTGACCTTAATGATATTCCCACAACAACAACCTTGGGAGGCTAGCTGGGCTGAGAGGGAATGACTAGCTCATAGCCACCAATTGAGATTCCTCACTGAGTGGGACTTGAACCCATGCTTTTCAATTCAAGTGCAGCACCTTACCTGCAGTAATAAACTTAAAGAAAATGCTAGCACTTATGGTAGAGAATATTTTATTATATTGCTACTATGATGATGTTAAGGAAGTGTAGATTGAAGTGAAGCTATGTTAAGTCTAAGGGAAACAACAAGACAATGTTAGAAATGCCGGTAGAATAATTACGGGATTTAATACTGTCCTAAAAGCCAATAAAGAAGTCTATCAAGCATTGCTTAGGAGATAGCACTTCTACACAGACTGGGTGGAGATAAGTGACCAGAAACTTGAAATTTAGGTTTAAGATCCCCAATAGTAAAGCTCATAGACAAATCTGAACCATTCTGTCTTTCTCAGAAACATAATTAATTTCACAGACCTTTCACTATGAAATAATTAGGAGTATATCAGTCTAGATTCTAGGAAAAACAGGAGAGAAACACAAAATATATTTTTTTAAATGTTCGTTTGTTACATTTCTATCCTGCTGCAATCAGTTTGACTCTCGGCAGTTTACGTAATAGAAAACAATTTTAAAATATCCACAGTAAGCTTAAATACATAAAACAAAACTTAATTACAGTGAAATAAAAACAAAACAAAAACAAAAAAATGGCCCTGAAAGAGGTTAAATGTTCTCCAGAACAGCTCTGTCCTCAGCATCTTCCTGAATACAACCAGGGATGGTGCCAGCCTAATATCTACAGGTGGACTATTCCAGAAGATTGGCACAGCCAGCCAAAAATCTACTCACTTCAGTTACCTTTACTTCCTAAAAGGTTGGGCAGATCCAGGTTGGAGCAGGCAGTCTTTTAGGGACCCAGGTGCCGAGCTATAAAATCAGCACCCAGTTGCACCCTAAAGCTAATTGGTACCCAGTGCTGGGGCCATAGTATAGAAGTAATACTGTATGTTCCTAACAATGAGAACCTATTAACACATGGGTCTCTGCATTTTGGACTAACTGTAGCTTCTACGTAGTTATTAAAGGCAGCCCCATGTAAAGCACACTGCAGGAGTTCAAAACAGTGATAACAGGATGAGTTACTGTAGCCAGGTGCTCTTCTGCCAGGTAAAGTCATAACTGGTACACTAGCTGAAGCTGGACAAAAGCCCTTCTAGTCATGGCTTCCACCTGCTTTACTAGCAGGACCCATGAATCCAGAAAGATCCCCAGATCATGCATCTGTTCTTTCAGGGGTAGTGCCTACCCATCCAGAAATAACACTGATGTTGATGGAGACCCTTAATGGACAAACAGTACTTCTGTTTTTATAGGCTTTAGCCTGTTCTGCTCCATCCAGGCCCTGACAGCCTCCAAGCATTGGAATATCAGTAGATCTCCCTTACAGCCTGGAATGGCAATTTAAAGAATATCTCCAGTCCCTACCCATAAGGGATCCAGATTGTGACAGAGGTCATTAGTAAGAGTGACTAATGTCATCTCAGTCTCATGCCCAGGCCATAACCCTGACCAAAAAGAGTCCAGATAATATGCTTCATCTAGGGTGCTACTTAGTCAAACCTCTATCACACTCTCAACAAACTTACTGAAAAAAGGAATGCTGGAAACCAACCTGTCAGATCCAAGGAGGATCTCCTTAGGAGGGGGCTTACCACAGCCTTTTTCAAAGCTGCTGGCACCCCTCCTCCCTATAAAGACTCATTGATAGTCTCCACATCCAGATGGTCACATTACCCCTGGTTTCACTCAGATCCAGGAAGGGCACAGGTGAAGCCTGCAGGAGGCAGAGGATAATCTAGAGAATTCTGTCTCCACTTCCTCAGAGTTCACAGGACAGAGGGAGTCCCAGGTAATACAAGATGATGCTCTAATCACCACCCATAAGGAGTCAAGATGCTGCCAGATCTCAGGAACTTTCTTGGCAAAGTGCTGTGCAAATTGGTCACAGCTACCAAATGGAAGATCTTGTTGACTTTTCTTTGTAAGGTGCTGGACAACAGTCAGCCTTAATTATCACCACAATGTAGGACTGAACATAGGCACGTAGCTATGCTCAGTAAGAATCACTTTTTTGCCTTTTCCATTGGTGTTCTAGATGTTGTTTCCACTGCTTCATTTCTTGAATGTCTTCAGGAAACCAACTGCAACTGACTAGCAGAAAGAGAGGCACTCTTGTCCAGTGCTTGGCTTCTCACTATGTTGCTGAGGAACTCTGTAAGTGCTTCTGGAAACTAACAAAATCCATCAGCCACCTGGGGCAAACTATTTTCAGAGGTGGCAGTCAATCAAATCTGCATCAGGGCATGTTAGCCCTAAAAGATAGACCAGATCAAAAAACAGATGTCACATAGACCTAAAACTACTTTTATTCAGATTGGCTACAGTAATAGAATCTTGCAAGTCTGAATGTACTTCCTCTCCTTCCTCTTTTATGTGAATTAGAGTGGTGCCTACGTGAGACATTTTTGTACCTGTCCCCCTTCTTTTGAGCTTCTACAATGTTTATGTTTGTTGGTAATGGGACTTTCCTCTCTGTGTCATGGTCATCCTCTTTACTCTCTGCAGGACATGATCTAACCACAGCAAAGAGATGATGGAAATCCTCTCCATTTTTATATCAACATTTCCAGGAGAATGTGAGGTCTAATGTATGACCACCTACATGTGTCGGGCCATAAATCATTGTACCTATGGAAAGCCCATAGTTCCCATGGAGGCCATTTACTCCTGGGGATTATCATATCCTGGTTCCGAGGCATAGAGGTTGAGGCAAAGGTCATGTTATCCCTGAGACCAGATGCAGGAGCCTAGAGACGGCAGCCAGTAGGATTCCTAGCTTGTTTCTACTCTCAAACCCCAGCTTCTGATCACAGAAAAAGCATCCCTAAATACAAATACCTCCATACTTCCCAGCTGTGGTGTCAAGGCTGCTAAATGCCCCAAAATCCAATGGGGCAGATTTCAAAGAGGGCTACATTGCCACCTTTGCTCAACCAGGTTTTGGTAATACATGCAAGATCTGTCTGTCCCTCACCAAATTGTGAATGAATTTATTACAGACAGATCTGGCATTTATCATCAGCTCGAGATCTCTCACTCCAGTGATCTGGCCACCTGGCCCACAGGATGGGCCCACTGGGTTAGAAGTAGATATTGCTACTAAGATATCTCTTCTCCTGGTGGCCCTTGTCATATCTTCCTCAGCCCAACATTTTAGGAATACAACTACTCCCTAGCCTGCTTTCCCTTTTCCACCCAATTAGATGCCTTAAATCCCTGACAAGGTTACATACAATCAGGAACTAACTTATTGGAAATAACCACTCAGCTGGTCACAAATTCCAACCACTCACTCAGACTTTTACAACATATGAAATCACCAATAAAATAATTGCAAACCTTTCATCCCTCTCCCCAGATGGTTTCCCACTAATGTCTTGTGGTGAAGACTTTAACTCTCAACTCTCACCCAGGTCAGATCTCGTAAAGTTAATGGCATGGATCAGTGTTCCTCAACCTTGGCAACTTTAAGATATGTGGACTTCAGCTCCCAGAATTCCCCAGCCAGCCATGCTGAAGTCCACATATCTTAAAGTTGCCAAGGTTGATAAACACTGGCATGGATGACTCTATCCCTATGGACACCAGGCAGATGGACCTATACACATGCACAGCCTACTGACTGGATAGATTGAGTGCTGACAGCCTCTACTTCTGGCTTCCTCCTTCCTTCTGTTGGGGGCAATAGGGGTACAACTGCAGTTAGGTGTGTTGGCTCAAAGATCTTCATCCAATATGGCTATATCTTCATCAGTACTTGAACATCTCTCCATTTCTCTCTCTGTAATCTGTTTAATAAACTGCCCAAACTTGCAGCAGCAGCAGCACTGAAAAGAGGGTACCAGGATTCAGTCCTAGGCAGAGTGTTCTACTTGGCTAATGACCTCTCCTGTCTATTATCCTGCCATCTTTTCCACCAATCTTGCAGCCAACCTGATTGTTGTAGCAACAAACCACTTCTCATTAATGGCAGTAACAGTGGCTCCAATAATGACCATGGCCACAATTCCAAAGACAAATAAATCCATGTCTACCAGTTTCACAATTCATACTTTCCAGATCATATCAGTCTCCTCACTACACAAAAAGCTTATAACTGGGTCATCTCCAGTGTAATGGTATGTGAGAATGACCTTGGAGACAGGAGGAAGAGTCACAGACTAGACAGCCTTCATGCAAAAGATATCTCAGTCCACTGAAGTAGAGGGAGCATGGAAGCATTTCAGAAGGGACCATCCCTGGTTTTCTGGAAAGTAAAAGGAAAGAAGGGGAGAAATACTTTCAGACTTGCAAGATTCTGTTAACGTAACCTTACAATAAAGATAGAGTTAATACTCATTGCAATGCTTCTTGTCTAACACCGACTCCCTTCATTGCTCACTGGGTCACAATATCCTTCTCCATCTCCAATTCCATCTCCCTCTAGTTTCCTTATTTGGCTCCTTGCATGCTTTTAGATGTGGATACTTAACCAGTTTATTACCCAATGTACCATCACATGCAACCATAGCACTGTTCCCTATCAGCTGTAGCACTGAAGGAAAATATACTTGCCTTTGCTTAGGCCCTTCTATACCTGCCTCAGATTCTCTTTAACTGCAATTCATGTCTCTGGAAGATAGTTTTTCTTTTCTTCTCTTTTTCTTTCCCCTCCTTTCAAAATTATTTTTATTTTTCCATTCTGTGTGTGTGTGTGCTTGTGTGTCTGTGTGTGTAATTTTATTTTAAAAAATTTAAAAAGATGAAATCTAATACAAACTAAAATAAAATAAGAAAAAGAAAAAAAAGAAAGAAAGAAATCAATGAGAAAGCTAAAAGTGCAAGAAAGGAAAAAAGAAAAAAATGATACAAGGAAGTGGCTTCTGGTCTTCTTTACAGCAGTTATAAGTACAATTATAAATTTAACTTTTATTCTATGGTTATAACATAACTCTCTTTTTTCAATAATCCTGTCCTATCCTGTCTAAACATCAAAACCATAAATCATAAGTTCATGAGTTTTGTTTATAAAAGGAAATCTAGTTCTTTTAGATGGAGACTAAATGAAATGTTGCTACAGAAAGAAGCAATAGTGGAGGATTGCAAAAAGAAATTAAAAGAATTTTTTGAAAATAACTTAGATAAAGGTACTGTTTTAAGAACAGTTTGGGATGACAGTAAAGCTTTCATTAGAGGTTATTGAACTCAAATAGAAGAGTCAAGAGAAAATGCAAACTATTTTGGATGAGATAAAGAGAAAAGAAGATGAATTAAAGAAATTTCCAGAGAAGATAAGTATTTCTCAACAATTAAGCTTTTCAGTTAGTACTTCTTTTGTTGCTTCCTTCTGTTGCTGTGCATTTGATGGTTCTTTTCTTTCTATTTCTTTCTCTCTTTTTGGTTTCAAAAACATTGGACAGCTGAATATTTTGTCATTAACTCAGACCTCCTTTTTTTTTTTTAAGCAGTATCTTGTGTGGTCACCCTCCCCGCCCCCCGAAGTATACTATTATGATAAAAATATCCAGAGGCTCGGACAAGTGCTAAGGTACAATCTGCCATGGTGGCCATTTTGATGGTACTTTTTGTAGACAGTCCTACTGTATTGGTGACTGTGGCTCCTGTCCTCTGCCATCTATTTTGCAGATTGTAACAGAGGCTTTTAGAATACATTTTTACCCTTCACAAGATCATGACTCCCAGATTGGATTTCTGAATTTGGAATGTCTGCATGGCAGCTAACATAGCTTTGTATCATACAATTTTGCCTCTTCTTCTGTGATTTGAGGATCAACTTCTTCTCTCTTCCTTCTTTTTTTGTTCCTAAAACTTAATGGCTATCTAATGGCCTGAAATATCTTTTCATTTTTCTTCAGCTGTTTCACTTCCTTTGTCCATAAATGATTTTTTATTGCTTTCTTACAGCAGCCGGACATTCTGCTACTATTAGAAGGCATAATTATGATTATAAATGTCAAAAGGAAGAAATAGAAATCATTTAAAATCTAATATTCGGGCTACAGAACCATCAAAGCATGCAGTCACCTCCATATACCACAAGCTTCCACTCACATCCGTAATCCATAATGGTCAACAACATTGCCACAAGGCAATCTAAATCTGGTCTAAATGGAACAGAATATATTAACAACTTACTGGTCTTCCTTGTAACTGCAGGACTGTGTAGTCTTAATTCATATTGGATTGATAGTTCACATAAAGGCTTTACTGTAATACAGGTTAATGTATGTCTAAGAGTAAAGCTTACTGAATTCAGAGCTGACTTCTGAGTACATATATACAATGTTTTGCTATTAATGTATCTTTATTGGGAACAATTTTTATTTATTACTTTCACCAGGACAGTTACTAATAGAGGTTCCCATGAAAATGATATATTTTAACAGCCTGTTTTGTCATGAAACAAAAGCAAAAATATGTGCTTATCAGAAGTAATCCAGGGGTTAACAAATAAATTCCACTTGCTTCATTGTATGGCCTCTTCCTAACTCCTCAGTAATGACACAGATACTTCTATACATAATTTTTAATCCAGGATGCTGGAGCCTGCAGAAACAGGCAAGTGATCTTTGTCTCGGCAAAGCTTTTATCTCTGGCTACTAAATAGTCACTACATCACTGGCATTTAAGAAGAGTTCACATCACATCATTTGCATGATAATTGCTGCTATAATTGAGGAGCCTGAATATAGGAAATTGCCATCATTCGTAATCATGGATCATTCCTTCTTATAAGAGAGGCAATTACCCAAAAGTAGAAGTAGAGTTTTGCTTTGATAAGTCCACCACAAATTTGCAGTCACCATGTAGTGATTGGAGAAATTCAGGAATTAAAAGTTGGTCAGATATGATGATTAATAAATGGTTTGACCCTCCCTTTTTTGGACAATTTGCTGCTCTTGGAATGTAAAACAAGGCATAACAAATGAGAATAGATTTTGATTCCCCCCAAAATAGGTTAATGTTCTATAACTGAAGGTAGTGTGCATGTGTTTTTCATTTCTTGTTCAGAAAAGTTGTATAATCATCTGCTGTGTATAGTTTCTCCCTAAGAAACTTCAACTATCTGGCCAGTCTCCAAGTAGCATTTCTTGGTAAAATTATTTGGAAGATAGTTGGGCTTCAATTAGAAAGAGTCCAGGATGAGGTGAATTATCTGAATCCCAGTCAGGTTTCAGGGCCTGGGCCTGGACCAGAGACCATCTTGGTTGGAGATCTGGTTGGTTCCGTCTTTTGTCCTTCAGAAAATTATGAAGGGCATTTGAACCAGAAGATTTTCATTAGGACTTCAATAGATCCTATTTTAATTTTAGATTGTTGTAATAGAAGTCTTAGCTGTATATATTGTAAGCTGTTTTGGGATTTACAAGTAGGCAACATATAAATGTTGGTGGCTGTTGTTATTTTAAAATATGATTTTTCAGAGGAATGACTTGGCTAACTAATCTTTGGACTCATGCTATTTCTTTGGTTACCCGAATAACTAAGGATGTTTCTTTCTAGTTAACACAAATTACACAGTTTAATGGTCAACAGTATTACAGCTGGTTCTTATGCAACTTATATAGCAGATGTGCCTTGTGAAAATAATACATATTGTTCTGAGGGACTGTCTCACCCCTATTACGTTGACCCGTCCCACCAGGCCTGGCAGAGGAGGCATGTTGCGTATCCCCTCAGTGAGAGAATGTCGACTGGCAGGTCCTAGGAGGAGAGCCTTCTCTGCTGTTGCCCCCACCCTATGGAATACTCTCCCCCCAGAAGTGAGGTAGGCCCCTACCCTCCCAATTTTTCAGAAGGAATTGAAGCCTTGGCTCTGCCAACTTACTTGGGGTGAGGAAAGATATAATCGACCCTGGAGATGGGTGGAGCCCTTGACGATGCTCCCTGAGTTTCTTAACACCTAATTAACATCAGCCTCTTGGAAGTATCATATAGGAAGTTTGTTTTTTAGCATATTTTAATTAATTAATTAATATTTATCTATTTTAATTAATGTTTATTCTGTTTTTACTGTAAACCACCCAGAGTCACTCTGCAGTGAGATGGGTGGTAACAAATTTGAAATATAAAATAAAATAAAAATAAAAATAAATTGATACCAATATCACACAGAGAAATTATCTATATATGTAGCTATAATCTACTGCAGAAGACCTACATCTGAACATTATTTCTCTGGACCTATTTACATAAATAAGTGTTCACATATGAACATTCTACATATTATCAGGAACTGCATCTCAAAACACACAAGTCAACTGTGTCCAACCATATTTTCCTTGTATTAGACTTCTGTCCAAAGAAAGCAGCTGATTATTTGTTTTTGTCCAAGAAAACTAATCAACAAATATATTGTGAAAAAACTGAAAGGTGAGTGAGAGTGGGTACTTGTACACTTACCTGGGATTATTACTCTTTGTTTACTTACCTCTTATGGACTATTAGCAATGGCATCAAGCTTTGTTTCCTGTTCTTCAAAAGTTGAGTACAGGTAGTTCCCAGGTTAAGAACCCCCCCGGTTTACAGATGACCTTAAGCGAGAACTACCTGTACTATTTATACAGTATTGTACAATAATACTGTTCCAGCTTACATACAAATTTGACTTAAAGCAGACCTTGGGAATGGAACTCATTCTTAAACTGGGGACTACCTGTATTACTTAGAATGAGTAAAGAGAGGAAAAATAGAAAAAATACTATGTTGGTTAACAAACATTCTCTTCTCTTTAAAGAGGGCTGGTTTGAATTGTGCCTGGCTATAGAGAGGAAGCTAGTGAGGTTGTTTTAAAAACAGGAAGTAGTGGGACTCCAGGTTCCAGAATGGCTAAACAATCAAGAATGATAGGCTGAGAACCCTAAAATGTTACTCAGAGCAGTTGTGAAGCTAAATGAGATAGTTCTACACATACGTGAAAAAAAGATATAGATGGAAGAAGCCATGAGATAATTTTCTGCAATCTGTTGTGCTTTGCTGCTCCTACAATGTAGGAGAGCCATCATAGTCCATGGCTATGATGAAAAATCAGAAGGAGCCTGGTAGCACCATTTCCGACTAACCTGAACATATCCTTATGGCTTTTAATAAAATCTGTTAGTTGGAAAAGGTGAACTGAAACCAGATGATGCTGGACATACTCAAACTGTTTCCATCCTTTTGTTGGAGATGGAAATGAAACATTCTTGGTGTAATGAAAGAGCTAAACATAAATAATTATAATTATACTAAATCAGGAACAAAATGCTGAACATATTTATCTGTGTGACTTTTAGACTAATTTTAAAATGCCAGCCTAACCAGTGAAACAGTGATTTTCCATCCTAGAATTCATGATTATTAGCAATATTATGTATTATCTTCTGAGTGAAAAGTATCTTTATGTTGAAAAAAATAAACAAAACCAGACAATTTGCATGATAAAGAATATATTATCTGTTAGGCTTCCATTTTCCTTAACTTTTCATAAATAAAGAGGAAGAAGGTTTTTTTTCCCCGTCTCTTTATTTACTAAGAAATCCTTTTCCTCTCTCTCTCTCTCTCTCTCTTATGTTTTATTCTCATTTAGGCATATATCTTGCTTTCTTAAAAGTAAGGAACAGGTGCAGCTGCTATAAATATTTCTTTTTGTGATTCAGCCAGTAATAATTGGTGGCAAACACCCCAATTTCAGAAAACCTCTTTCTCAGCTTGTGAGCAGTTTTCCTCCCTCTAATAAATCCATTCCTCTTGAATGACAGTCAATTAACTCACCTTCCCAAAGACCTGAGGCAAAGTGCCTTTTATTGTTGGCTCCAAGTCATTATGTGATTTTCTTCAAATCAGAATGAAGAATTAATTTGCTTCTAAGAAATGGCTGCAAATTAGCTTAGCCTATTCCTGGGAGGACAGAAGTTTGAATATGGGAAATCTACCAATAGGTTTCAGTTTGTTTATACTTATTAAAGAGATGTAATCTAGTGTAAGTTCCCCCATAGGTTGTGGTTTACATGTTCCCCTACTCATGCACTTCTATTGTGCCTCACTTCTAGAAGGTTTTGAAAAATAGCCCCATCTCGGTGAATGCCACTGGAAGAAACAACCGTAAAAATAGAAGTTTGGTGTGTGCATGCATAGGTCAGTGTAGGCAGTGGTAAAATATGTGTGTATCTATGTAAAATATGTGTGTATCTATGTGTGTGTTCATAAGTGCCCGGGCACACACATTGTGCATGGTCCATTGTGGCTCCCAAAGGCTTATGTGGCATCAGTTAGATAGAGTGTTCAGCATACAAATCCACTTTATCCTAAACAAAGGAAATAAGTAATAATGGTAACATTTTCTAGATACTTGGTGAAACACAACCACCTTACAGATAGGCAACTGCATAATGTTTTTCTTCATTTCTCTCAGTATCAGAAATCAGGAGCATCCATTGCAGCTAAATGTGGGAGATTCAAGGTCAATAGAAGGAAATGCATATTTATACAACACAGAATGCTGCAGTAGCAGGAATGGCAACCAGTTTGGATAGTTTAAAAGAGGACTAAAGTTCATGGAAGGGCAGGCTGTCAAGACTACTAATATTGATAGCTGTTTACTATGTCCTGAATCTCAGGGAGCATTCTTGAAATGCTAGTTGCTGAAAAGTGGCAAGAGAGGTGACCTATCACCATATAGAAGACCCTTATTCCAGTTTTCACCACTGTTTAAAATAAGAACTTCAAATTTCTTGAACTGATTTTATAGGATTAGGTGCCTGAGTGGTGAGGATTGAATGATACTTTGTGCATTAGAGGTGTGCTAACTAGCCAGGATTCAGTTCAAAATTAATTTGACTCAAATGTACAGTTTGATGAGTCAAATTGTTTCCAATTGATTTGATTCCAAGATTCAATTCATTACCATAAAGATATGTGGCTATATGCATAGGAGTCCACTGAATCTTCAAATTAATTTGAAGACATCTGACTTGATTTGACCTATTCAATCAATTTGGTTATTTCATACAAAGATTCAGCAGGATGAGCAAGCCTTCATCTGCCTTAAAGAGTACGTCTACTTCCTTTCTCCAAAACAGCAACAGTGTATTATTGTATTCTTCTTCTCTCTAATACTTCAATTCCCTCCCTGGTTTCTGATTTTATGCAAACCAAAGTCTGACCTTGCACTCAAATCAGGAAAACATGATTTGTAGCTGCTTCCAAGGTAGAATAAGAAATCTACTTCAAATCACAGTTTCCAGTTCTGGATTGAGAGGCTCGTGAAAAGAGTAGACTGATGGTTATATCCAATGATTTTGTTTGCACAATCTACTAACAGACAGCTATTAATCTTTCATTTCTCCATTGTGATAATTGTGGCAGCACACAATCATACTAGAAGATTAGTTGGCCCCTGCAGATAATCGCTCCTGGAGAAAATGTGTTCCATAAGAGAGAACTTGGCTCTTCCAGCAGATCTATAGCCCCAACTTTTTTTCCTGGAGGACGAACTAATGGGACTGGGTTATAGGATCCACATGTCATAGCTGACCAAAGGAGGTCACTTTAAACTTAGCCCACCCAGCCTTGCAGCTAATTGGGATGATTGCAGGACCCATTAACACTACCACACAGTTAAGTGTGATAGCCAGTGATTTGTTTGATCAAGGAAATCAGTGTGCTCCAGACAAAGAGCGATGAGGAAAGAAGCATAACGTGTATGTAGGGTATAATACATTTTCTTTCTTTTTGCATTAAACTTGCTGCCATCAGCTTTTATTCGACACCAGTATTTGATGGAACTGATACTTTATTCCTGACACCTTCAAATTTGCAGCTGGATTTTTTTTTTTTTTTAATACTAAGGTTGGTAGGCTTTTTAAGATATTATCACTGTATATGAATGAGTTGGTTGAAAAGAAAAACAAGCCTTTAGGGAAGGTGGTATCTCTGTAAAAATGTTAAAAATTTTGTATCTTGGAATAAGCATCAAATGCCATGTAGGTCAAGGTAAAATTGATAGTGACTCAGTGAAAGCTGCAAGTAATAACAGAACACATAAAAACAGTGTTTGAGAACAACAGCTTATGATTAAAGAGAGGACATACACTTTCTACAGATACCACATGAGGCAGAATAGTTGATGATTCTTAGTACTGGGAAAACAATTATGGTTGTGATTCTATCCTTACTTTATATAGATAATATCTTACAAAGTAAAACATTAAATACTATTGCACATGGCTATCAAATCTTATCAAACCCTAAACTCTGGTACTTACTATGCAACAAATATGATTAAATGCGAAATGTTGAGATCAAAAGCATAATTAGAATCCCAGAAATGGAAGGGTCATTTAATTGACTGAGTCCAACTCTCTAATCTGTGTGGAATCCAGTTAAAATATTTTTTTTTTAAATCTCCAATCTCTGCTTGAACACATTCAGCAAAGGGAAGCCCCTTACCTCCCTTGATAATTGCTTCTATTATCAGCCATCAAATATTGAAATCAAATATTTTGTGATGATTGTGCATACAGTGAGTTTTCAGAGAGTACTCAGAATCTAAATTCATAGAACATGGTACTGAAGAGAATTATGGAGAAAAAAAGGATTTATTCTTAGGTTGTGAAAAGTGTTGTTTTTTTTTAAAGAAAATCTAATGTCCAAATGCTTCAGATAATTTTATAATATTAAAAAAGGTCAAAAGATAAAAGTACAGTATCCTTTCTTGAAGCCTTTAGTGGAGCCTGAGATGGAGAAAGTGATGATAGCAGCTCTATAGCAAAATCATATGTGCCTCTCATGTTGGTCCCTGGATGAACCAGTGGATGAATACATATCTTTATTGTCCAAATTATAAATCCAGATAGCCTGGGAAGTGTTGATTGGCAGCTGCACAGCTTATATCCACTCCCTGTATATATGGAGATAGAACTCTTTTTTGTCACTTTCTTTAATTGGCACATGTATAGTTGAGTCCCAGGTTCAAATTATTATATTTTGAACATATTATGTGAATATCCAATTCCCTGGAGAAGTCCATAATGCTGGAAAATGTGGAAGGAAAGAGAAGAGGATGGCTAGCAGCAAGGTGGGTGGACTCTATTACAGCAGAGATAGGTGCCCTGTTAGAAGATCTGAAGAGCCAGGACAGGGTATGTGAGACTAGTCTGAAACTGCCATAACTAGAGATGAAGCAGGCATGTAAGCAGAGAGCCCAAAAAGCCAGGAATCTTGTCTGAAAGTTCCCTTTTGGGGGGTAGATAAGAAGGAAACAAAAAATGTCACCTGAACCAGACAAAGGAAGTTGGGCCTGAGCACATGAAAAAAAAAACCCAATCTCACTGATTCAACAAAACAAGAACTTCTGGGGATAAAAAGGGGTCCTGAAGCCCACCCACTCCTTGGATCCAGACATGGTGGCTTCCATCCCTGTAGCTAGTGCCTGGCAGCCTAGCTGAGAAGGATGTGAGTAAGTGTGGATGAGTGTGTGCTTGTGTACATGTGAGAACGAGCAAATGTGCATTGTAACAAGTAAAGTTTGGCTGTTACTTTAAATTCACTGGGTCTCCATGTACTCCAAAGAATATGTTGTGCCTCAATGTTCAGTTGAAAATGATTTGTGCATGTCCCTAATTATTTCCAAGCTGTTGACCAGGGCTGTGTGTCTGTCTGGTCTAGCCTCACCTATCTGGAAAACCCAGGTAAAAAGCAAGGGGGGGTTACAAGATCTGTATGCCTCAACAGGCTGTGAATGTGTGACTGAGTGACCATAAGCTGAACCTGGGAGCACGTGTAACAGCAGATCATCTAGGAGAAAGTCTAAGAGTTGACACTGACTTGATGGCATGTAATCAGTCATCTTAGCTAAGGAGATTGGGCTGCAAAAGCTCAACCAGAGATGCAGTGGGAGCTCTTGACAGTTTCCTGGGATCTGGAAAAATACAGATGAGACTAGTTACAATGTTTAAGGGCAGCAGACACAAACCTACATCATTGCTGAAAATATGTCAGACGTGGTCAAGTATCAATGTCATGCATAGATTAAAATGCATCTGTTTAATCTGCAATTGCGATGTGTCTACTTCTGACTGGTTTGGATTCATTGGATTTTATAGAATTATTTTTGGTTTTATTCTGTGAAGGTACAGATAGTGGTACCTATGGGCTGGGACAAAAATAGTCAAGATAGCAGAAGCAGACTCATGATGGAAACTCCACCCTTTTGTGCATGGATCAATGTTGCATGCACGTACAAAAGAAGCAGGGCTTTCAATACAATGCTGCTTCCGCCATCTTGACTATTTGACACTCCTTACCCCATGGATGCCATTAGATATAGAAACACTAAATAATAGTGATTAGGGGGAGGAGGAGGAGGAGGAGGAGGAGGAGGAGGAGGAGGAGGAGGAGGAGGAGATAATTGGGGCTGTTTTGACTATTTTCAGATTCTTGCAACTTTTTGCCTGTGCAGAGTGGCTCAGCCAAAGCAGGCAGGGGTAATATTAGCAAGAATTCTCTCTGTTTCCCTTTCTCTTCAGTAGAAGACCAACCATTGTGGAAAACCTAAGGCTGATCAATTGTTTGTTTCATATGGTGGCATGGGTCCCAGGAGGTGGGCAGAAGCAAGAGTTCCATAGGAGAACAGAACACCCCCAAGCAAAGAGAGAGGGGGGAAGCTTTGCTCAATACCTAAAATGAGACAGCACCATCTGATCAGACAAGTCCAGAGGCAGTTTTAAATTGGGGCAAAGTCCTTGTGTCAAGATTTTCATAGTTAGCATTTTTAAAATACATCTGAGAAAGTAAAGCTGGTAGGACAGAATCTTTTTTGTCTTTCCCAAGCCATTATTTAGCCAATTACACAGGTTTTTAGGCCAAGACTCTTCTCATGAGTGTCTTGGTTGGGTTTCTTCTACTAGATATTTATCCTGTGAATCTCTTCTGAATTTTTTATCTTGTTTTATTCCAGAAATCATATACTCTTTGGTCTGTTGTCTCATCGTCATTTGCTGCTATAAATGCACTATTTCTATAAAGTACAACATACTCCTTTCCCCCACCCCCACTACAAAAGTGAGGGGGGAAGAGAAGAAAAATATGCTAATTAATTTTCAATGCACTCTAAGAAAACAAAAAGCATAAAACAAGATTAAAAACAAAAATTGTGCAAATGCAATTCTTCTGCACTGTGGAATAAATGTTGAGGTCATCCAAAGACATTCAAGATTCTTGTAATAAAGCAGAGATTTTTAACCAGAATCTACATCAAAGAAATCTTTCATTAAAGAATTCACTTAATTGTGCATTTCTATTCTCCAATGCACTCCTATAGCAAAAGGGTGAGAGTTATCTAGAATGATGTTAAGATGAATGACTTTCTGAATCAGTCACTTGAGGGTACGGCAAAGAATTTAAAATCCTCTGCTGTTGTTTGGGTGATTGAATGGAGACTGATCATGTCAAAGCACATATTCTGCTTATGCCTCTTTTCCCTTTTCTTGAAGACCATTTTTAAAAATCTTCTTATGATCTATGACAAGAACAGGTTCAGTTCATTCACTTTCCTTGTATTTCCCAACTCTAATTGGATTTCTTTTTCAAATGTACACTAAAGGGGCATAAAGGTTGCAAAGTAAACATTCTTCACTGTAATTAGTTTGTATTTAAGCTAGCATCATCCTTTTACAAATTGTATCATTGACCCTTAAATGAGTAATATGCAAATGAAGTGATGTGGAAAAGCAGAAACGTAGGCAGTAGATATTTAGTATGGGCAACATTCCTTGTTTTTGACATGAATTTCTAAGAAATGAATAGAAGTTCTCTTGTCAAAAATATGAATGATGTTTCATGTAGACAGCTCATGCTGAAGGATCACCCTCCTCTTCAGCTGCAATAGCAGAATGGTAACATGCATGCATTACATAAAGAAGCTGCCAGACTCTATCCCTGCCATCCCTAGAAAGGAGTAGGATAACAAAGGAAAGAAAAATCTGCTAGAACTATTTAAAAAAAAGTAACACTGGGCTAGATGAACAAATAATGTGACTTAGTGTAAAGAGTCTGTATTTTATTAGCAGTAGCCTCAAAATACAAAGCGTGTCCTATACAGACCACAGAATTTAATGGAAAAGTCAAGGGAACCTCCAACAACAGCAGGTAATAACTACTTGTTTATTTAGGTTACTACTAGCATCCCTAAAGCTACCAGAATGCTCTCCAAGTAAATTGAGAAATGAATTGTTCACTCCTTTCTCTACTTACTTAGAGAGGGTATTGGGCCAATGAAAGAACTTGTTCCAGTGAAGACTTTGGGCTTCCCCACCTTGAAACATTTTTGAATGAAGAACCCTGAATGTACTACTAGAACTCAGTAGTTTTAAGGACACTAGTGGTATCCTGAATGGGATTCTTCCTTCATCTCTTCCTCCTATTTCTTCAAATCTTTATTACTCTCCCCACCTTGACACCAATTTGAATTTTAAATCTCCTGCTGGAGCCATTTCACCCTGCTCCTTGTACATATTACTCTTGCTGCAAGTCTTCTATCTCACTTTCAGGGCCACAGAGTCTGAGTGACAGTTGTGATTCTAGCCCACAAAAACTGTTAATGTTTTCTGCTGTACCTTTTCACCCTGCTTCTGCCAAAGGATGGATAGAAAGGGGACTTCTTCCTGAAGAAGTCTCTTAAACCTAAGTCTCTGCTTAATGTGACCAACAAATTCACCACAATGATAGCTTTTATGTACCCACTTCTTCCCTGCAAGTTCTTCAAATTTAGCACTTAGAAGCAGATTGTGCAAAGGCCAGCATGCCTCTTTCAGCCATATAGTCAGAGAAGTCAGTTAAGCCTGTTTATTTAAAACATGGGACTCTCAAAATGCTGACAGAACTCTTTGTTATTGAGGTTAGGCCTGATGTATCTGAAAGGTCTCTTGAATTTTTTTACTATCCCTTGATTTTTATTCTAGTCCTCCCCAACCCTTTTAAACACCATAATACCATCATCTCAGCAGACAGATTAATATATAATTTTCCACCAATACGACTTTGTGTTAAGAAGAAATAATAGCCAGATCTAGGACTACAGCATGTTAATGAACTCCTGTCTTTCTCTAGATGCTGTCTCCATGGCTCCATTTTCTTATTAATTCACAGAAGTGGGATAGTTTTTTTTACCTCATCTTGATTTTACCAACTTTCATTTTTTTAATCTCTTGTGACCTGTTCAGTGACCTAACATTTTCATCTTTGAGATATCATTTTCCTCTTGACTCAACTAAATAT
Source organism: Liasis olivaceus (assembly GCA_030867105.1). Classification (NCBI taxonomy): domain Eukaryota; kingdom Metazoa; phylum Chordata; class Lepidosauria; order Squamata; family Pythonidae; genus Liasis; species Liasis olivaceus. Next base: position 217,848,187 of record CM061348.1, on the reverse strand, counting down.
GAAAATGTAGTTAAAATTTACTGCAAATGACAGCAGCAGGCATGCATGTAGAAATAATCCATCTACAACATTCTTCCAACTATTAAGGGTAGATTAGGTTTTTAAGATATTCAGGATTTGTATTAATGTGCCACTTTTATCTCCAGTATCATTGATATTAGTTTCTGTTGGAGAAAATAAAAATGAGGTGCTAGAGCTTTAGAAAGCAGTGCTATCATTCCTTGCATTCTGTAATGAATTAATATTTAATATAGCCAAAAGAAGCCCAGCAAAGACATTATAGCACATTCATTTTCTATAGTAATTGATGTGGGCAGTGTTAGCACAAAGAAGCAGAGGCAGATTATTACAGAACTTTTGATCATATGATGCCAGCTAAAGGCCTACTGACTGCTGCAGCTCTAGTGAAGAAGCCAAAAGAGAGAGCTCTGCCTTCAGTCTAACCACTCACTTTAGGGGCAAAAATCTGCATCAGAAAATGTCCTGACCAATGTGCTGCTTAGGCCAGGTAAGCAACTTATTAACTCGGGATCAGAGGAAGCCCCCAACCTTTTTCCTGTGGTCCCATATATAGGCATGTATACAGATGATCTACCTAATGCAGAACATAGGAATCAAATCCTCCTATGTGTATATCAATCCCAGAACTGACATCCTAGGCCCTTTCCTCTGACCCTTTCAGTTGATGGACTTTTTATCCACATTCCTTTTCTGGATTTCAGAGTCAGAGGAATCTGTTCCATGTTTTCATAGCAGACCTGTCTGGCCTGTAAACAGTTGTGGCTACACCATTACATTCTGGTTTCTCTTGAAATGCCTCCTGAAAGTCCCTATCATTGTGTGAGAACTAGAGCTCAGGGACATCAATTGTCTGGAGGGAGTTCTTGAACTTGTGTGATTGTGGGTCAAGTAAAATTTGGTACAGATATCTTTTCAAAGAAGGAAGCACAGCAACTCACTTTCTGTATCAGGATTACTTTACGTACTAGTTTGGTTGGCTGTGAACATATTTCTCAAGATACAATCACTGTTACATATGAATATCTCATGGTTGATAGTAGGAGTGAGCAAGATTGGTTTCAGCTATTCTACCTGGACTAATCTAGAATCTCTGATTTAATTTAGGGCCTGAATTTATATCTCACTTCCGAAATCTGACTCTTCTATTGGCTATTGCTGAAAACCATTATTATATATAACTTATTTTCAATATGACCAAATTGGAGAAAAGTATCCAAAAAGATACAGTCTGTAACTCTGTGTCTATAGAAATCTCCTAAATACCAAATGGAGTTTCAGATCCTTAAGATGCCTTCAGATTCCATCTGCTTTAGAACTTAAATTCAGGCATCAAACAATCCTATCCAAAATAAACCTAATTGTGTTATGGATTCAGGATTTGTCTGGATCTGATCCATAATTGCAATTGTCACAGGAGATGAGAACATTAAGGGGTTCCCCCCCCTTCTTTTTTAACTGTATTTAATGGAGTCTCAGGAAAGGTGGGTTGTTTATAAACTCTACTTTTAGCAAGGGTGGAGGGGGAAAAATGCATTTGGTTTATGTTTGCAAAAAACCAGTCCCAGAAAGGGAAGCATGATACAGCTAATACAAGAACAGAACTTGAATCATCTTCTCTTGGGGGGATGGAGAGATAAGCACGAGAAGAGTTTAATACCACCACATGGAACAAAAGTAGAAAGCCCTAGTGGAATAAGAAAAACATCCTTGCCATCTCTCAAAAAACATTTTCCTAGGAGAAATTAGCTACATCTGTGTAAAAGACAGGTTCACACACAAGCTCACCTCACCCCCTGGTAAGGAAGGAAAAGGCAGCATTTAACCTTGTGCAGGTTTTTCTGCATTGCTAGGTAACAGTAATCATAATACAAGCAGGTGTTTGCTGTTTTTGTTTTCCTGGGTTAGAATGAAAGAGGAAGTAAGAAACTAGCATTTGCACACTGGAGGCTATGTGAGGATAATTTGGGAAGCAGCACACTCTACCTTTCCCAAGGGCCAGCTGAGCTTCAAAAAGCATGGAGATAAAGCTTGGGAAAGGGTCTCTGATATCTTGAGTTCCTATTCTACACAAAGGAGATTCTAACATTACAGGCTTCGGTGAATGCTCTCAATGAGGGTATTTTCATTGCTTTCTTTTTTATTTATTAAAAAAAAAATCTAAACTGCAAAGTTATCCTTTATAGCAGCTGAAGAAAGAAAACACAAGTTGAAATGGCAAATTACTTCACATCTATCTATCTATCTATCTATCTATCTATCTATCTGAAAGAATGAGGACTGATGTTGAGAGAGAAAGAGAGAGAGAGAGAGAGAGAGAGAGAGCTGATAGGAATAGGGGTGCTGAACTGCAAAGTCAACTTTTAATAGGCAAAATCATGGAAACTTCTATTACTTGGTATTAAGCTCCTTTGCTGCCCTTATTTCAAATAACACAGTGAAAACAAAAGTCCCTATCAACAATTTGGATATCCTAGACATATTGAGAGGTATAGTATATGGTTACATAAAGCTTTGGCACACTGATGAAAATGACTGAGGGTCCACTAGAAATTCCAGTGGAGTAACTCATTTGCTAAGATGCAGTTTGAAGTAAAGAATGAACAGAATGATGGAGGAGGAAATATGTCATCGTGTAAGGTCCTTGTTGATTTATTCCTTTCCTTATGAATTGTCCCCAAACTACGTCCAGCTTTATCAAAGGGTGGGAGGGAAGCAGCAGGGAAGAGGGACAGGGTTAGCACTTCTTCAGATGCGGGGGGGGGGGGGGGCGGTATTCCTTGAACCATAAGATTCCTGATTGTTTCTCTCTCTCTCTTTCTCTCGTTCTCGCTCTCTCTCTCTCTGGAATTTTCATTGTAACTCTGACTATGGTTTGAAAAAAAAAATTACTTCCATAAGAATATCTTAAAAAAATCCAAAAAAGCCCACACACATTAATTGTCTTTGGACAGCTGTCCCAGGATGTCTTAACCCTTTCTGAAGTAAGCACCATCTGGTACTAACTGAGGAAAGTGGTCTTCTCAGTTTCTTTGGAATTGTTCTTCTTTTTGGCACCAAACGTTATATAAAAAATCCACGTCACAGAAGGTAATTAAGTGACATTTTCTTGACTTTACTATGATCATCAAATTGCTGATTTCAGCAGATTATTTGAAATTAGGAGTCCACTGTGAAAGAGAAGTATAGTATGAGGTTTTGTTCAACTCTGTATTTTCTCAGTGAGCTTTTGATCAGAGGGAGAACGTTATATATTGTCCTCTGAGTCAGGGAAAAACTAAACTTGAAAAGCAATGGAAGAACTGGACATTCATTAGGAAAGTAAAATTGAAGTACTGTAAAAATGTCCTTAATAATATAGTGTCAGTGTTGTAAGAAACTATTTTAATAACATCTAATAGCTTATTACAATTCATTATTTGTAAAGAAGTTGTGGAAGGAAGCTTGCACAGAAAAAAAATGGATTTCCTTCCCATGTTGGTCTGTTAAAATGTTTGAATGACCATTCCTCCCCTACCTTCCCATGCTTTCTCTCCCTCCCCTGCTGTTTTTGTAGTAGAGGCAAAGTTTCTGGAGGCTGCAAGTTTGTTAGGTTCTTGGTGACATACTTCAACACAAAGCAAGATTTTCCTACCACAGATTATTAATAAAGACCAGCATGGATTTGTATCCAATAGACAATTGAGAGGTAATATTAGGCATGTTTTAAATGTTTTAGAATATTTAGAAGTTCATAATGACAAAAAAACAGCTATGTTCTTTTTGGGTGATGAAAAAGTTTTGATAATTTGAACTGAAGTATTCTATTTCAAGTGTTGGAAAATATGGAATTTAGACAAAACTTCACAATATGGATAAAATCAATATATACTTTGCAACAAGCTTGGGTGGTTATGAATGGGAAATTATCCAAATGATGTATGATTCAGAAAGGAATCAGACAAAGTTGTCCAATTTCTTACTTCCTGTTCATAATAGCTTTAGAAGACTTGATTAAAGACATTAGACAGGATCAAAGAATACAGAATAAATTAGACAACAAAGTTATAAATTAAGAAAAAGAAAATAATTTCCAAATCTCAAAAGATATATCTGATATATGGAGAATGTAGGCACATCTAATAAGAGCAACACAGCAACACACATAGACATCCCACTCCAAACCCTCCCCATACAGATTTGAAATGCCTTTTTCTATCATTATAATGGGGACTTTCTCCATCCTTGCACCTACCAATTCCTTAAAAAAAATAAATGCTTCTACCAACAGCAAACAGTAATCTAGGTTTCACAAGTGTGTGTGTACGTGTGTGCACATCACAGAGTGTATATGCTTATGAGTGACTGTTACCACATAATTCATTAGACTAATATGTGCTTTAGCATGCTGTGTGACCTTAAAAAATTGTAGCTTGTAAATCTTCATTTGCGGCTTTGTGCATTCTGCAAATCCTGCCAATTATGTATTAAACCATGTATGAATAAACCATGATTGAATGAACAACAGTTTAGCATATTGTGTGATCATGTCAAATCACTTACAGCGACAAGTGGGGGGTGTTTGGTTTCATACATCCCTTAAGGCACTAAAACATTTATGTTCCAGCCTCCAAATGCTGGTGAAAGCTCCTACCAGGAAGTGCTGACTTAGGAGTTTGGTACCACAGAGATGGCATTTTCCAAATATCTAGTGTCCTCTAGATATTTTGAACTTCAATTCCCTTAATTCTCAGCCATTATGGGAGTTGAAATCCAACTTATCTGAAAGCCATTTGGTTGAGAATGTTATTTTAGAGCTTCATCCACATGTCAATAAACAGGAAATAAGATGATACAGCCGTCTCCCCATCTACTGGGCAGGTGTTTTGCGCTCGCTCTCTCTCTCTCTCTCTCTCTCTCTCTCTCTCTCTCTCTCTCTCTCTCTCTCTCTTTTTCCTAGCAGATTGATGGTGCTGTGAGCTATTTTTACAATCTGCTGTATTGTTTTAAATTATGGCACAGACTTCTGAGAAAGCATATGTAGGACTTATGCAAATTAGGGAAATTCCTGGAATATTGTCCCTTGAGGCAACTGATCCCTGTGTGAGTTATAGAAATGACTTGCAGAGTAAAAGTTACCTGCATGAAATTCTGGCACTTATTTCACTTCCTGGAGGGAAAATATACTCTCCCAGGACATAGGAGCACCTGTGCTATAGTATCATTTCCATTCCTAAGATGGATTTCTGAGCCAGAGGAAAGATAAATTGCAATATGTGTTTTAGGAGCATGTTTTAGTATTTAAGAAAATCTACATCAAATGCTTGTAGAGCCTCATGTTATTGGGAATGATAGACTAGAATAACTGTAATAGGGTCAGTGTCATCTGAATCAATTATTAAATGACACTGATGCTGAATCCAGAATATGAGGATGTGCAGAACTCAATGAAGTCAGTTTATTCAGTTGATATCAATGAGCGTGTATGAAAGTCATTAGACATCAGAAAACTCTCAAATAAGTTTATTTGCTTAATTGTGCATATACTTATTTACAGATCTGTTACAGATTCTAAGTGACTTACATCCAGAACCATAAGATACAAGTTAGAACAGTCCCAGTAACCTAAAGCTTCATCCCACCCCAAGACAATCAACCCTCACTTGGCAGTTGCTTCAGACAGGTTTCTTGGGAAGAGCACTGTTTCATGATCTTCTGGGACAGCAGTAAAGAAGGGGCCAACCTGACCTCGGGGGCTGGCTGTTCTAGAGCAAGGGGGCTGTGACCAAGAAGGCCTGTTTCCAGGCCTCAGTGCTTCCCATCCTGAACAAGGAGATGTGGAACATACCTTCCTGGCCATACTTGCACCAGATGGCCTGAAAGTAATTAGAACCTGAAACATAAAGGACTTTGGAGATAATGATCAGCACCTTGAATTGGACCCGGAGGCCTATTGGTAGCCAATGAATTTCCCCCCAAATTGGTATCACTTTACCAATTTGCTGCCTTTTATGCCAGTTACAGCTTCTAAATTGCTTTCAGGGAAAGACCCATGTAGAGTGAGTTGCAGTAATACAAGCAAGAAATGTTCCCACACAGCTCGTGATGCTCAACCTTTGGTCTGATAAGAAATAGGAAAGTTAACACTCAAATTCCTTCCCCAGAAAAATACCTTAAAAGGGATGTTAATCACTGTCCCAAAAACTGCTTTATAAAACAGACAGAATAAGAGGATAATAATAATTATTGCCTCACCAGTCCTACAAGGGCAGAGATATCTTCTGATAACAGAGCAGGGAGGCCTTTATAAATCTAAATTATAAATGAAATATATGTAACTACCCATTATTTGCACTAGGGGAAGCCAGTAACTGAAATAGCATAAAAGTGCTACAATGCTTTAAGGACTATAATATAAAAAAGATATGTGGCAAAAGCAAAATTCCCATTAACCAGCCTTGCATACAAATGACTGAACAACTCCCACTTTGTAAATCTAAAACACAGATACATTGTCAAAGTGTTCTTTTGCCATTTTCAAACCACAATATGACAACACTTCTTGGAACAAAACTATATGGCAAGGGTTTCTGTTTCTCAAATGTGTTGTCCATTCTAGGACTTGTGTTTTCCACCAAAAAGGTAAGGAAAACACATTATCAGTTTTTCAGCAATTGCGTGATCAAAATTCACTTTGGACATCCAGAGGCTACCAAACATAAAAACAAACAAAAAAAAAAGCAAAAGATCTGGAGGGTCCCAGAGATTTCACCCTAGTACAGAATGCGGAAAGTAATCAGAATGAAGTTGTAATTCCTATATAGGTTTATTAATGCAACTATATAGGCATCACTAAGTCTTTCTAGAAAGAAACTCATGAAATACAGCAATTGAAAGGCATGCTTTTTTTTTTCCCCATAAGAAATAATCAACAAAAAGGGAGTGGGACTATGGTTGCAATATAAGGGATATAAGTATCAGGACTGAAATCCATCAGTTTGAGAATGAGAGGCCTGTTGAAAGTGTCTAGGTAAAGAGATGGAAGGAAACAGAAGGAAAGGGAAACAACAATGCTGTTGCTGTGGCAGCAATATACCACTGTTTAAATGTTTACAAATTAGATGAATGTTGTAGGCACAGTTATGCTGGGATGGACCTTCAAGTCTGAATCTGCCATAACAGAAACACAGTGCCTCAGTCATGAAAGCAGGAAAGCCATCTTAGGCATTCTCCCTGCATATTATCCTACAAACCTTGCAAATCAGAGTTCTAAAGTACATTGAAACTCACCATTGATACAAAAAGTTTATGACCCAAATACTTGCCTTTTTCATATAAAAATAAAAATAACAACCAGGATAGTTCTGAAGGGGAAGAACCCAATGTTCATCCTCATTTCTTCTACTTGCATGAATACTTTACATATAAGAATGACACCTAAACAGAGCTAATGTTCCTGGTCATATCTGGGGTTTGGGGTTACCCATTTTAAGAACTTTGGAAGGACTCCAGAGGAAGATTGGTCAAGATGGTGCATGAGGAAGTCCTTTAGTCACGTGTGAATCATTGAAAGAACCCAGATATTTTAGTTTAATGAGGAGCCAGATGTATGGATAACATTATAGCAGAGAAAACAGACAGAGTCTCTGCTGTTCCAGAAGATAGGTTTAAAGTTAAAGTTAAAAAAATCTCAGGGAAGCACATTTCAGCTAAAAATGAGCATGTTTCCAAATAGTAAGATCTCTTTGAGATATTTAAGTAGAACTTGAAAAGACCTTTGTCAGGAATGCTGTGATTTATCCTGATTTGAAAATATTATATTATGCTTATAGTTGACTTCCAAAAAACCTTCCAGTTTTATGAGTCTACAAGAATTGGGGGGGGGGGGGGGGTTGTAGGAGAGGTCATAATAGAGTGGAAATGCTCTATTATTTATGCTTGGGGATACAAACCAAGTAACGAAACCACAAGGTTTATATACACATACAGAGAGAGAGAAAACAAGGTGTCTGTAATCAAACTGGTAAACTTCTTTAGCAGCACTAATGAGACAAGTAGCAACCCAAAGGTTATTCCATCGAAATATATATGACTAAAATAAGCTTCATATAAAGATTGTTTAGTAATTACCTCAACTGTCTCTCTGCAAAGAAACATTATAAGAACAGACAGTCCAAATGCATCAAGGTACTTCAACAGCACAGCAGACATAGCTGCTTCTATTACAATGGGTTCAGGTGGCATTGAAAACCCTGCACAAGAAGTTACCAATCCTTCCCTGTTTCCATAAAGAATCCCCATATATGGTTGCTGATTATTTTTTCCAGAATTAGACAATGAAACATTTGTGTTGGACCAGAACAGGCAGCTAACGGAGGTCAAGCTTTCCTTCATTATTCTCTTAATTCACCAGTCAAAGCAAATGCTTTATTGCCTTCAAGACTTTCTAGAATTGCTTGCTTTTCTACTGTCCTGCTCAGAAGGAGTCCTCAGAGTAACAAGCACGAAGTGGAATAGCAGCTGCTTATACCAGTCCTGAGGGATTTCTGAAGGACAAGATGCCAGTTACCATCTGGAGAGTGAATGGTGGGGATGCTGCAGTTGGGGAATCTTTATACAGCAGGTGGCATGGAACAGGAGGGAATGTCAGGTACAGCCATAACAGAGAGAGCAGAAAATCCCCCTCTCCCTTCTAGGTCCAGGCTTTGAGGCTGCCTCTGGTTTTATCTTTTTGGCCAGTCTCACAGACTTTAAGAGTATTTGCTAGCGTTGTCCTTCTTTCCATTACCATCATCAGTGCTATAGCACTCTTCACTGGATATGCACTACAGCAGGATGAAGAAACACACTTGGGCCATGGTTGGATGAAACTTTGCCTTCTTAGGAGCTGGTATTCGTATGGAAAGGTCAGATGTTAAACAATATTGTGTATCCACCTAATTCACATGCTTAAATTTTCTTTATGGCTGATTCACAAAACTGATTATTTTTCATTCGGGACAGGTTCTCATAAAAAAGATACCAATATTGAAAAATGACTTTGTGCTTCATATATTGCTAAAGAAGTTAATGTGATGCTGGATCTGTTTTTTTCTTTTTCACCAGAATGATGTGTGTGTGTGTGTGTGTGTGTGTGTGTTCATGACTCTGAGCAAATCAGAACACAAAAAAACAAGGAGTACAAGAGGAAAAAATGCTGGGTTTAGTTTTCTGATGTCTAACTATTAAGACACTCCCCTCCCTTTTTTTTTTTTTCTTTCTTTTTTCAAATTAACTGAAGAGAAAATAGCCAAGGCCATATCTAAATACTTCACTGAAGCAAAGTAAAAGCTGTTTCTCGTAAAATGCTAGCAATCAGTAAAGGCATTTAAACTAAAAAGATCAAGGATGATGTGTTCAAAATTATTCTGAAGCATCTTTTGTTTTGTTTTTTCAATGTTGTGTACTTTTCAATTTACTTTTATGAATCTTTACACGTCTTTGTTCATTTAGACTTAGGAAAAATATGCATATGGGTTCCAACCTGCAGTAATATCACGAGAAGAGCCATCAAACAGCTCTAGGTATTTTGGAGCAAGTGGGGATCTCATATAGAATCTATCTGTGACTCTTTAAAGCAGCCTTGTCTCACATGGCTGCTTAGTGTAGCTGCTCTGCAATCCCAGGAAATGCACTTGGTTTAAGGAATTGCAAACAATTGTCACATGTACAGCTATGCTGCTGTAAAGCACCTTTTTATTTTGTTTTCCAAAGTGCTGTACAGGTTTTTGGACTAATGCCAAAATGTAGAAGGAAAAATGATGTTCATTTGTCCCCTTTTTTATCATATTGTTTGCTTTGTTCACTCATTGTTACCTGTTGATTTATTTATAGGTAGCAGGGCTTTTGCATAAGCTATTTCATTAATTTTAATTCAGACATGTAGCCAGAAACTGCCATGAAATTTCTTTTCATTCTATCATCAAACTACTAAGCTCTTTGTTCTGCATAGCCTGAGTACAATCTCATAGTCCCTTGCACTCTTTTTTTCTGAATCATATAACTAACCTTGATTGTATTTTTTGGCCAGGAGATCCTCATATTTATGGGTGGTAGCTCAGATCTAAAATTAAACTGGGGTTTGCTTGGGTTATAACTCTATTCATTGCCATCCATTTCTAGCATTCCTTACTCAGGCGCCTGATCTATATTTCCAGAATCAGGAAAAAATCTTTATTTCTTTTCCTGAACTTTAGTTTTCCTTACAGAACTATGTGGTCTTGCACATCCAGAGAAACTTTGATCCTGATAAAGCATGTGTCAAATGGATACCTGCTTTTATATATATATATATATATATATATATATATATATATATATATATATATATATACACACACAAGAAAATCATGTTTAGTACCTTGAAGGGGCTGTATTGTACCTATAAATTGCTGGTTCTGGGACCAATGTAATAGTCCAGTAAGGATTTTAAGAGTATTCCCCATGGGGAAATGTTTCTTGTTGTGAATCATTTTGGTGTCGTTTTACAGTTTCAGTATGACAGAATGGAAACCAATAATCTCACATGATGAATCTGAACACACATATATTTTGTCTGGTAAATCATTATTTGATGCAGATTTCTCTAGGGGACTTGATAGGCCTGAAATAGAGGCCTACATAGTTATTCAAGAGAAACATAAGCCTCAAACTTCACTTTTCCATCCTTACAAAATATTGTATCCGCTATGAATTGAGACTCAACAAACTTCTTGATGTCTTGTAGGGTAAGGAGAGTTTAAGAAAAAAATGATTTCCCATATTTAATAAATGTTCATTGGACCTTATGCTATTGGGAATAGAATGTTACAAAGAAAAGAACTGTTAGAAACCAGCGAACAAATAGATGTTACCAAGTTTAGTTTGCTCACGGTAGAATTTTAATAGAAGATATAGAACTGCAATAAACCATGTTATAAAAAACTTCCTAGATATATTTGAAAAGCAACTTAGGGACAGAAAAATCAAGAAATGTCAAAGGAGCTAAGGAGCTAAATGGATTATTTGTATAATCATTTATATACCTGAGTGAATAAAAGGAACAACGTATATTAAAAATTGGTTAGATTTAGTTAATCTTCTTGGTGTCGTGTGGGAATGGATTTATGGACTCTCTGATACCACTATTAAAGGCCAGGCTAAAAGACCACATTTCCTTGATATATTACAAGGCAGAAATTCTGAGCAGAAGGAATGAAATTTAATGATAAATATGTCTCACTATGAACCTACCCTTTTAAAAATCAGGCATTGAACACAGGAGATTCTTGAGTTCCCACATCACTTTATAATGTCTTTGAGATAAGGATGAATATCTATAAAGTCTTCTCAAGTCCAGCTCAACTCCTTTTGACTTCATGGATATATCCTTGCTGCTTTCTTGTGAAAGTATGGTTTGTCACAGCCTTCTGGGATTTTATTTTCTTTTTCCTTTTTTTACCCTTCTCAGCACAGCCTTCAGCATTAAAAGAAAATGGTTTAACTATGGTGACTTTCCTTATGTATTTGCTTGGACTAAATCTAGATTTGTAGCACAGGATAATGATTCTTGCATTAACATTCTTGGAAGCATTATACAAGGATACTGAGAAAATAAAGACCACTACTACCTGATACAGTGCTAGTCCATATCAGGGACCGCCTTAGAGAAAATGATTTTGCCTGTTCCACAAGGTCATGCAAAGGGGGTCTGCTTACAGTCCTGTCTGTCTGATAAGTTAGGGGAGTGTGGCCCAGAAGGCAAGTGTTCTCAATAGTGGCCCCACATTGTGGAATATACTGACCCAAGAAGTATTTATTTATTTAGTAAATTTATAGGCCACCCATCTCATGTACATGACTCTGGGTGGCTTACAATTAAAACAGAATAAAAACAGTAAAAAACAATCAAAGTTAAAAACAACAAAAATAGCAGCTGAGAGATTCACAGACACTCAAGCCATGACATGGGCTCGGCCAAGCTATCAGGGCCCTAGGCTCAATGGCACAGCCAGGTTTGTAGTGCCTCACGAAAGGTCAACAGGGTTGGGGGAAGTCTAATTTCTGGGGGGATGGTGTTCCAGGGGGTGGGCACCATGGCAGAAAAGGTTCTCCTCCTGGGTCCTAGAGAGAGACTCTCTCGCAGACAGGACCCAGAGCATGACTCTCCTGCCAGATCTAACAGGATGGGTAGACACCACTAGGGAGAGATAGTCCCATAAGTAACCTTGGCCACTCGCTCAGTCCCATAAGTATGCCTGGACCTTCACTCCTGGCACTCCAAAAGGCATCAGAGCCTCTTCTTTTTCAATATTCAGTCATTAATCCAATAGTCAAGAGGCAACTATTTAGGGGTTTTTGGGAAGTGGGAATTATGTTTTGGGAATGTTTAGATTTTATCTTGATTTTTTTATTATTTTTGTAAACTGCCCAGAATGTAAATGAGTGGGCAAAATAAGAAACTTGTAAATAAATTAATAATATTAATATCTACAGCATTGGTATAACATGAAAAAGCATGAGAAGACTGCCTTAGGAAGCCTCACTTCCCCACTTACACTTAACCACACAGCACAATCATTCCTGAGGGATGCAGTGGCACAGTGGCTTAATGACACTGGAAGTTGCCGGCCAGAAATGGTCGACACTTCAGTGGTTCGAGCCCAGCTCTGTGCAGCAGAGTGAGCTCCTGGCTCATCCCTAGCTTCTGCCAACCCAGCAGCTCGAAAGCATCCACGAGTAGATAAATGGGTACTCTCACCCTGGTGGGAGGAAGAAATGCTGGCGGTGCCCTGTACAGGAGACAAGACAAGTTGCCAGTAACGTGGAAGTCATGTACGTCTGAAAAAGACGCGAAGCAACAGAAACCTTGCCTTTCTGCATCTGCCAGCTGGGGTCCACCCTAGGAAGGATGCAAGGGCAAACCACTTCCAAAACACCTTGCCAAGAAAACTGCAGGGACTCGTCCAGGCAGTCACTGCAGAATCGGTCACGATTGAGTGTGGATTAAAAAAAAAAAAATCATTCCTAAATAACAGCAGTTTACCCTCTTATCTCCACAATGTGGCCATCATCATGTCCCTAGCCTCCCCGAGAGACAGCTTAAATCATTCTTAGCTGTACTAATGTTAAAATAGTGCTCCCCTCTTTATTCCAATACTATCTGATGACAGACTCAAGATGCGTAAGATAAAATTGGGTGATCAGCATTTGAAGTGATCAGAGAAGTATGTATTGGGTGTTTCAGGCTGATTAAATCACATCCTCTCCCTTCTGGTCCCTGGCCAGCCTTTTCTGCCACCATTATGTTATTCATTCCCTAAAGAGCTGCTCTTTCAGCCATTGCCTCACTTTCTTGCCTTGCAAAGAAAACTATCTGAATTTGTGCCTATTGTCATCAGACACTGAACTCTGTCTAAAGAAGACTTCACATTACTTTTGAACAGATACTTACAAAGGAGCATTACAGTGCAGTGACGGTGGCTGAGTGGATTTGCAATATAGCATTAGACCACCAGATGGAATTGTGAGTACTTTCTCTTTTTTCCTTGCCAATTCTACTGCAATATACAACTGTGAAAAAATAGGATCAAGATATTTTTAATAAGGACACACTGCAAGTTACTCTGTTCCCTTTGCAATTCCTATTTGGCTTTTGAAAACACTCTGTTAAAATTGTGTTATGACAGAATGTGTGGAAGGGATAGGAGAGGGGTACATAAAGGTGTAGAGATGCATGGCAGTGTCCTGGTGTCCAATTCACCCTGTTCCTGCTGCAGTGTGCATGGTTTTAATGCCAGCTGTTGTCATGTTGAAGCGTGGGAGGGAGGCAGGAAAGTCAGAAGCCTCAACAAGTTGCTATACTTATCATGCACTGCACACATGCAATCAGAACAACAGCATTTGGCAGGGATGCAGAACAGATGTGACAGAGGCAGGAAAGGGATTGGTGGTGGAGACCAAAAATGTTATAACGGTAGTTTTCTGCCAATCAAGGAGGGGCAAATAACACTTTTATTCAGCAGTGGGAAAAGGACATAGAAACCATTAATTACCCTTAAACCTGTGGATAAAAGGTAAGTGAATGTCATACAAGTTGGAATATACAAATAAGGGGATAAAGTATGGGATTAATCTTTTTTATCTTTTGATAAAGATAACAAAAGATATTGCATACATCATTGGGATTTTAGTACAAGAGGCACTGGTACTAGGGTATAGCAAAGAAGACACTTTTCATGTTCATATCAGTAAAACCCTAAGCATTCCACTGTTTCACTTTCTGTTCAAAGTACCTAAACCAGATATAGCAACTTAAGTTCACTGCATTGTTTCTAACACCAATTCAATTCTAGAACTATTAGACACATTTTTGAATCACTGTTTATAATCAACAGTAAGAGATGCTCCCACTTACATAAAAATAGAAAATATTTTATTGACATAAAGATAGAAAATATTCAAGTAGCATATATTTCAATGTAAAATCACTATATGCATTTATTCTGCATAAAATGACAAGGATAAATTAAATTTTCTATTCCACAGACACTTGCAATCTCTGCCAAAATATTTTTTGTAAAACATGTCAGATATTGTCATGAGAAGGAACTATTTCAGATTGGAGAATCAGTGTTAATTTCAGATAAAAAAGATTACCAAGGGTTCTGCAATAGAACCTTCAGCTGTTAATATATTTATAGCAAACTTAGGAGTCACTATATTTTATATGTAAATAAAAAAAAACTATTTTATAACAATATGGATTTTTGTGGGTACTACATTATTAACATTTTAATGGTTTTTAAGAGGTTTCCAATTATTCTAGAAAGCTATAGGGTGAACTATCAAGTGAACAGATATATCCTAGTTCAAATCAACATGGAGGTGGCAATCAGGAAGAATAGAAGAGTAGCTGAAAATTATTCTGTGCCTATTGATAAGAATGTATTCCTTATTTTTAATAGTTTCTACTCTGATTTTATTAAATATTATCTTCTATATGGGCAGTTTTATATCTGCAAGTAAATGAATAATATGTATCAATATGATACCCAATATCATATAGAACAGTTATTCCATATAATTCCTACATTGGGATTTCTACCAAGAATTATTCAATAAAAGCAGTTTCATCAATTAAAAAAAAATAAAAATGTATTCCATATGCATCCCAATAAAGAAGATAAATGGATATTTTTAATTGATTCAACATAGCTCCAAATTTGTAATATATGTATATACAAACATAGATATAGATGCACACATATACATGGATGATCTTAAATACCATATATTTTGTTTTAGAGTTCACTGACATTAAGGACAAATCAATCCATGCTGATTTTCTCATTTGAAATCAAGTTAGAATGAGTAATTTCACAGGCTACTATAAGCATGGCCATTATTCCATTAATATCCTGGATACCAAGGTCATCATTAATAGTATAAATAATATAACATATACATTGTCCAACTGCAATGTATTTATGACATTTACATGTTTACTTGTCCTTGCAATGAAATATGCATTAGCAAAATGACTAGAATGCTCAAGAAATAGATTTAATGTCAATGAATGGATGCACTTTGGGTAACCTATTTTATACAACAAAAAGAATTCTAAGAGTATTTGTCAGTCACCATTTTGGAGGTGGTCGAATTCCAATGTTTTCTTTAAGTTGATTTGGATAGAGTTCTGCCATACAGGAAGCTATTTAGATTTATAAATTTCATTCATGCCAAACAAGTGTCTAAGAAAGAGTAGATTTACAAGCATAGACAGCATGCTGTGAGTGTACAAAGTTTTGATCTATTGTCTGGAATTTGAGCAAGGAAGAGACTATGCCAAGAGAAGAGTGAGTTTTTGTGCTGTTGTAGGTTTCTTAACTAAATGTATGAAAGGAATTTATAAACTGAAGTTTAAAAGACTGTGCTATTTTTATAGGACAGATATGACAACACTTTTTTTAGGCCCAGCTGTGAGATCAATTAGGCACATTGTAAGTAAGTTATTATATTTTTATGGTTTATTGTTTGTATAAAATATGGGAATTATCATCTATGCTTTCATTTAAAGATTTATTTCTGAAGAAGTACCCAAAATAAACCTTGAAGCCGAGCAGTTTGTAAAAAAGGCTAGAAGATCAGCAACGGGTTTTTTTGTGGGGGGAGGGAGGTTATCAGCAATGCAAAGAAGTTTACTGTTGTCATTTATAGTCAGGGGGTTTTCTTCTTCATATTTGCAAAGGGCATTGTTCAGAGAAGATGGTATATGTATTATTGTTTGTTTGTTTGTTTCCTACATTTTTATACCGTCACAGTCTCTGAAGATTTAAGGTGAGTTACAATATAGAGAAACAAAATAATAATGAAAATAATATATCAGAAAAGTTATTACTAGGTTCCCTAACTAATAATAATCTTAACCATTAAAAGCTCTTTTAATGAACTGCCTACTGGTAACCAATGAGAGTCTGCAATACTAGTGTTCTTTATGTACAGTATCTCCTACCTGCTTAAGAGTCCAGCTACTACAGTTTATATCAGCTGCAGATTTTGAGTAGTCTTCAAAGGCAGCCAATGCACTCAACTGTCTATGGAGATCTTTAATGGATCTACCATCCAGGGACATCTTTAATGCATTTCCTGGTTTTGCTGCCATCGCTGAACTTTTTCCTGATTTGAATATTCTTAGTTAAACTTATCCCTGTCATAGGGAGTGCAATCTGTTAAGTTCATTTTGGTTCTAGGTCAGAGCTGAGTCCAAACTGATCTTAATAAGCACAGTCACTTCACCTCTTTGTCAATGCCTCCTCCTACATGAATAACACAGCTAATGAAGATCATGGTAATCTATATGCTGACTAAATTTGCCAGTCAAATAACAAGATCAATGTGTTGGTAAATGGAGTGTATGGTAAAATTAAAAATACAGAAATAATTCTTGATCCTGGGATTATATTTTTATGAGTTTAGGTTACTGACTTAAATAAAAAAGATCATAATTTTAAATATTGAACTGTACTTTCAAAAGTGTCTTCTTCATCTGTGGACCCTGACAACAATCATTCACCTTGCCTTCACTAGGAAAAGCCACAACTTTGTATCTTCCTTTGGATTGTCAAGGATTGTCTTTTGGATTGTCTCTTGGGTGTGTAATCATATGCCCTTGGGAATATTCCTTATAGCTGCAGTAAAATGCAACCAATTAATCACATTATTTAATTCTTTCCCTAAGGTTCCTTGTCTCCATGTTTATTATTTCTTTTGCCATTGTCAAGATCTAAAGGAAATTTCTATATACATGCATACTTGTCATGCTGTTTCCTTTGGGGGTAAACAACATTCAGCAGAGCACAGGAAAGGAGTAAGAAATAGTAAGCCAAATAAATCGAGGGATAAGAAGAAAAGGAAATATAATTAGAATTGGTTTACAACAACATCATTCATTATACGTCTTTATACCTTTCTACACTTGTGAATCATCCTTGCTTTCAGCACATCCACATATCATTCATATTCTTCCTTCCTTCCTTCCTTCCTTCCTTCCTTCCTTCCTTCCTTCCTTCCTTCCTTCCTTCCTTCCTTCCTTCCTTCCTTCTTCTCGCCTGTATGTTTTTGAGGATCTCATCAACTCTACCCAATAATCCTTTTCACTCTTCCTTTTCCTCTCAATCTAGTCTTCTTTCAGAAAACATTCGTTTCTGACAACAAATGCATAACATGTCCCTGACATCACCACAAACATACTTTAGACATTTATCCATAAATACATTAAACAAAACAGTATCACACATCCTTATGTTAATCCCTGTACAATGTTGTCATTCATTAAGCACTCCATTTATTCCAACACACACTTTACTTCCATTGTATACCACTTTTATAGCATCCTGCAACCAATGAACACCACATTTATGAAAACATTCCATAATGTCAGCCAATGCACTTTCTCATATTCACATATTTCTCAATGACTGCTGAAAAGTAAGAATCTGTTCAGCACTCCCCCTGCCCAGCATTAAGTCACATTATATTTCTCAAATATTGTTCATTCTCATTTCTGGTATGATTCTGATCAGAAATCTGCCAAATTGTATTTCCAGATACACTTAGTAGACTAATCCCTCAGTAGATTTTGTGTTCACTCTTGCTACCTTTTCCTTCCTCTAACAGCATTCTTCCAATTCTAAGGCACAGAGCTGTCTTCATATACAAGTTATCACACAGCCACTCCATAAGCAAACTCTATCCATCTTAACATTCCTCTAGTTACACCATCTACACCTACATCCTTACAATTTTTCAACATTATCATAGCATTTATGATTTTCTTTTCATCAATGTTTTTCTTGAATACAAACATTTACGGCACTCATTTCAATTCTCTTCAACATATCACTTTCATTGCTACATAAATCTCTGAAATGCTTTTTCCAGCATTTCCTCACTTTGGTTTTATCTCACATCATTTTGCCACTTCTATTTTTAATTCCTTTCACTCTGCTCCTTATTTAGCCCTTTTCGTACACTTCCAAAACAATGTTTTATATCCATCAAGATCACACTTTTCTCTGCCTCTTTTAATCTTAATTGTTCCTTGTCTCTGTGATTATTCTCTTTGCAACTATCCCATAACAGGTGAAGGCTTCATTGGCCAACAGAAGGTGCCATTGTCAGATTCAGCCAGCACAGCATGGCCAACGCCGCTGTTCAGTTTCACCGCCCCTAGTCAATTTCACCACCTCAGGCGCAGGCAGCAGAAAAGAGGAAGTCAGGCAAACCGCAAGTTGATTGCCAGCAGGTGGTGGCAATTGACTCAGGGCAGGAGTGGATACGTTGTAACAAAGCCAGCTTCCCTTGAGTGCTCCAGGCAACACAAACTGCAGCGGCTCAGAAGCGCAGCAATCAGCAAGCAATTAAGGAGCCCCGGCTTAGCCTGCAGAACAAAAGCCCAATGAACTCAACAACCCCACAAACAATGGATAGTAATCAGGGAGACAAAGAAACACGGCTGAATCTGCCATTTGGGCGAGGGGGAGAATACCGCGGGCAAACCAGTAACCCAGGCAATGGGGAGAAGGGCGGGAAAAAGGGGGGTAACCCGGGGTCAAGGAGGGAACCCTATAAAACCGCTGTATGTAACCGCGCCAAGCCAATCCTGGCTTTGCTTGTAATCACCTGCATTACACCCAAGTAAACTTCTTTGACTGAACCTGTGTTTCACAAGAGTTTCATTCAGCACTGAATGTGGTAACTCTTACAGCCATTTGGTTTAAAAACCAGTTTGCTGTAGAAAAAGAAACACTGTTCCTTTTAACTTTTTTTCCTAATTAAAAAAGGAATTATGGGATTTTTTTCTGTTTGATTTATTAACCATTCTTCCTTTGTTTATTTCCAAAATGAAAATAACCAAAATGTTATATTGTATATTATTATTTTATGCTGTATTGATTTTATTTCAGCTAGTTTTTGATTCTTTATAAACATACTCCTTTTTTTTTTTTAATTATACTGAACAGCATACCATATGAACATTTCTGGTTACTATGCTAAGTTAGCATAGTTAAGAGTTAAGGGTGGGGGTGAAATGGATGTTCTATGTTTTTAGTGTGAAATGGGATATTGAGGGAACAATGAGAACTATAATTCCCTGCTTAGCTATTTGCTAAATATGAAAGAGATTGTTTATTTGTTTTAAGTAAGTGATTCTAGGGTTAAATATGTTTATGAATGATAAGTCTGATGGGTGACAATCTAATAAATGCCAAATGCAAAAGTCCACCACAAGACTGTATCCTACTCAGTAGTGTATTCTTGTGATATCAAAATTATCAAATGCACGTTCGCAAAGTTGCAACCCTAAAATAAATAATTGCTCCTTGTTTCTTCAACTTTATCCTTCTTATCTTTGCAATTTGTGGTTTGAATTTTAAGTTCTTGACTGCACTGCTGTATTGACATGCTAGTTACTTCTTTGCATTCTGTAAAGGTTTGTGACTAATTTGTCTAGATTTCTGTGCATGAACAGAATTCCCCAGTTGATCTAAGAGATCTTACTATATTTAATCTGCTGATCCAAGAAATGTTTCACTTCATTCTATATATGCTTTCTATTCCTCTTCTGCTGTGGGCTAAGGAAACAAGCAGGTATAGATACTTTATCAATTTGGACTGAGCAATAACACTGGATACACTTAGAAAGTATAAAGAGAGAACAATATTGATACACTTCAATATTTACTGAGTGAAATGTAAGTGAATTCCTGAACTCTAACCCTTGGAAAGTTAATGCATTCATAATATGGACATCACATTTCATAGCACTTACCCTAACCCAACATTTTCCAGCTTCATTCAGACCATTATCTTTTCAATTTTGAGAAGTATCACTTAGTCAGAATCCCAGAATAATCTCCACCTATTGGATCAGTTGAAGTCACTTATTCCACAGCAAGGACTGAAATCTCCAACCAAGATAATTTCACCTAGGTGGGCTCTGGAATGGGAAAGAAAGGTCAAATATAGCTGAGTAATAACCTATTGTATACCAAGATCCATCTTAGTTCCCAATGTGTTTTAAGGATGCTTCTACCAAATCAGATCAATTAAGCAATACAAAATTGTTCCTCTATATACAGTAAAGGAAGGCTTGATTAATCTAAATGTTTGACTAAGTATTTATATTGACAAGCACAGCCTAAAGGGAAGTCTAAAAACACTGATCCCTTCAATCTCATATCGTCAAAAGGTGGAAATATTGTGGAAGTGTAGAAGTGCTTAATTTTATCATTTGCTCCACATGGCTTTACTTCTTTGTCACAAGACCAATCTAATTCAAAACCTCTGGTGGCACTACACGGCATTTCCACAACATTATTTTCAGCAAGAATAGCTGGAAACATTAATGAATTTATTCTTTTGCTCATTCCTCAATCTGCAATAATAAACTCTACCATCATCATTCTTTATGAACATTTTTTTGCTTTGTGTAAAAAACTTTCAACCTATTTGTCTGAAACTTGTGATTTCTATTTTCAACTCTACTGTCAGGTTCAGCCCAAGAACAACAGCAACACAGTCCAGACCAGTTAAGCTCCTTTATTAACTTATATCTAATAGACAGAATCTCGCCAGACTAAATCTACACCACAACAGTTACTATAACCATGAGGCCCAAGGGAGGGGCCAGTCTCATTCTCTTGGCTTTCCCACACTCCGACTGGGGACCAGTGAGGTGCTTCCCCTGGAATATCTCTCCCCCTTCCTGGCAACCTTGAAGCTTCATTCCAGAACCTTCCCTGCTCATGCCTTCCATCACATCTACATTTAAAAAAAAATAGATTTAAAGTGTTATTGGAAGACACATGCATGATTTACATACAATCTGTCATAGGTAATTGACTTACAAAATTTAATTTTGTTCTAGTCAAAAAAATTAAAAAGTTAAGAGTTGCTTTTCCCATTCTACACTGAATTCATATATCTCTGCATTCAGGAATTAAATAATATGGAATTTCAGAACAAGGCCATTTTGAAAGCTCTGAACTCCGCCCCCCACAATAGGATCAAATTGTCCCTGAACACACCTAGGTGGGGATAGAAATACACAGAGAAAAGCTAGTATTAGAATTAGGAGAATGCATGATAGAAATAATTTAAACTGAAATCAAAAGGTCCCTTTGGGATGGTTTTGTTATTATTTACAATATATACATGAACACATGATAAATATAGGGAAAACAATCCACTTTATAGTAACTACACACACACACACAGACATACACACCTGCATTAGCCATTTGCGAGACCAGTCAATTATATTCATCAGCCACCAAACAAGTTTGGTGAAAGCTTGGGAAAAACAGATACATATCAACAAGCTTTTTGCCAGCTTCATAAGAATATGAATCAAGTGAAAGATGACTTTTAACTGTGTTAAAGTCATAAGGGAGTGATCAGATATGCACTTGTTATAGTCACATTTCCCATTTTTGTCTATTTCCATTTGACTTCTACTGTCGCAAAACATTTATTGTATTCTAGCATTATTGCTGGGAGCTGACAGCCGTACAGGCTGGAAACCTATTTTTGGAAAATCAGTTGAGATTTTTAGCTGTCTCTAAGATGAGTGCACAGTGACCCCATCAGCTAGCAAGCATGACCTACTATTTAGGAATCCCTGGGCTAAGCTGTTTTGGGGACAAATGTCATCCATTTTAGCAGTTCTATAGCACTACATATTGAAACCCTTCTGTTTGATTTGGCTTCACTCTCATCACTGCAAGATAAAGGTTAAAAAAAAAAGAGGCAGCTTTAGCTCATGCAGTTTTGTATGGGTGTTCACATGCACACAAAAGGAGTCAGAGCAGGTGAGGATTACTTCGTTTCTAGTTCTATCAGTCTTAAGCATTTCCCCCTACTTTAACTAAGCTCTTGTTGGATTTTCTACTTACCCTTAATGGTTTTGAAAGAAGGGATCTGATTTATACTATGGATTTACTGCTGTATTATTTGGAGGAGGGTTTATAGATTCAGTTCAATAATTCTGTCTTAACAAACCTTGCAAAGTCTTTTGTGTTAAAGAACCAGCAATGGAAAGTATCAGGTACAAGCACTTAACTCATTTCTCCCTCTCTATAGAACTTGTTTTGAGTTCTCAGGCAACACATTGTGGTACCCATTAAATGCCACCATAAACATACTGCTTTCCAAATCCTATCAAATAAATGGCAAATATTTACAAATAATTTTGGAATAGACGTGTGTTTTTTTTATATTGCCCGCTTGCCATTGATAGTGATCTATGGTCTGCAAGATTAGTAGGATTTGTAGTTAAAATAGCCCAAGAGGCCTATATCCCTCAAGTCCGAAAGTCATCAAGTGCTTTCTTGCTGAATGATTTATTGCTTTTTCAGAGCATATTTGACAGCCATATGGTACATCTATTTAGGAATAATTACAAGATTTAATACACACACACGAAACTAGTACAATCACATATCAGTGACCTCGGTCTAATAATATTCACATACTTTACTTTGCTTCGTTTAAATAACAGTTCTTTTGTGATTTTTTCTTCTTCTTTAATTGGTGTCAACTATCTTGAGTCTAATAGGTAGTGGGCAGTATAAAGGAGCCTGTAATAAATCTTTTAAAACCACATTTCAATTTTTTCTAAGAGTTATTTCATTTGGGCATGTTGGGGACACCATCCCAGTGCAAACGTCCAATATGTTGCATGAATGCATGGAAAACAACAGATATTTAAGAGAACAGATGATATTTGGGGCAGCTTCAGTTTATTTTCACTGGAAAACACACAAGGGAAATTTCCTCATCAAGGCTGAATTGTAGTGTTGTTCTTAGGGCTTATCACCCCACCCTGTGGCCCCAGATACATATCAACAGATACATATCAATAAGCTTTTTACCAGCTTTATAAGAATATGAATCAAGTGAATGATGACTTTTAACTGCACTAAAGTCATAAGGGAGTGATTAGGTATGTACTTGTTATAGTCACATTTTCCATTTTTGTCCAGGCCAGCAGCATTATTTGAGGGGCAGAAATGGACATTGCCCTGTATTTACCCCTACTGACCATGGACATATTTCTGCTGTGGTTTTCACTACAGTTTTCCCCTTATGTCATCTCAAGTGCTTCTGTCCATTTTGGCTATTGCCCTTCACTTCCACACAGAATAATCCAGCAGATCACTGGCTATTTTGCAGAGAAGAGAACACCTCTTCAACTGGCTGTGCCCCACTGCATGGATATTTCAGTTTAGAGCCCTAAAACTTACTTTGTTTGTTTGTTTGAAGCTCAGTTGAGGATACAAGAAGCAGGAATATCTATTTATGTCTTCCAGACAGTGATCCTCAAAAAGGAATAGTGGCTAGGATTTCATAGATACTTAAATACAGCGTCCTATCCTTTGGATTATAAATTAAAAAGAAAAAAAGAAAAAGCCATTAATCATTTTTGCCACAATATCTCCAATAATCAAGCCTTCACTAAAAGAAGGAAATGGGTGAAAAGTCATTGCTCCTGGCTGAGCTACTTGAAGAAACCAGAACAGTAGCTTCCCCTCATTCCGCCTATCTGAAAGCATCTGAAGGGATAGAGAACTCTACTGTGATCCTACCATACTTTGATTTTTTCATAACAATGTTAATTAAGGTACATGTGCTCTGGTAAAGATATTTATTTAGCAATCTCTCTATTAATACACGCATGCACACATTATGTATGTGCAATCTTTTGACAAACAATTACCTGTCCATGCAATGTTACATGATGAAGTACTCACTATTTTCGGGGGGGGGGGGGGAGAGAAGGGCTTTCATGCTCTTACAAGAGGATATATGGAAGAGGAGGGCTCTTTTTAAAGAAAAAAAGAAGGAAAAACAAAGCAAAGGTAAGTGGACTCCCCCTCCATAATTCTAAGCAGAATTAACTTCTCCTTGCAAAAAAAAAAAAAAGAAAAAACCTAGAAAAAGGTGGTCTTTTTCATTGGGAATAACAATTCCTTTGAACTATTCAGCCTGGTATTAATGTAAATGAATTTAAATCATGTTTAAAACAGCCATTTTTAACTAAGGCAATTTGTTATGTTTACTAGAAATCATCAATCATGCAATAATTTAATAGGAACCAGGTAGGGCTAAAAGACAGGCGGAGAACAGTTCAAGATTCCAGAATTGTAGAAGACACCAAGTCATCACATCTTCAAAGACAGAAGAACTGGCACCTTGTACACATGACTCTGCTTTGCCTAATATTTCTATTTCAACTGGCATTGCATCAGATTATTGATAATAATAACCTTTGAAGAGTTGGGAAAGCAATCCAAGTGTAATAATGTACCTTTTAAAGAACTTTTACCATTTATGCATAGGCCCCCAAAGTAAAAGTGAACAATACTGCCTTCTAGAAAATGCTATAATGATTTTAGTACACTTGGCATCCCACTCAATAATTAAGGTGATAGTAAATGTTTACTGTATTTCAGTTTCATTATGAATGTTTGTAGCCTTTATTTTTCTCCCTTTGTTTTAAAATGATTGTGGGTGAGAAGAAAGCTTTTTTTCTTTCTTTAAGACGTTCCTGGAATTTATGATAAACTACTTGAAGAAAAACAAATAACTTTGATTCAGTTCAGTTCAGTACATCTGTTGGCCATGCTTCCCCATCTTGCACACCCATCCTATCTCTTTCCTTAACTTGTGGGGGTTGAAAACTAGTGTGAACTATTCTTTGTAAAAATATATAACATCCGTGGACTGAGACTTCATCAGTAAGTTTGAGATTTTGAAAATTAACAATAGAAAGTTCAGCTATAGCTCACTTTGCATATTATAAGTCAGATCTAGATTTAGTTATGCTTAGAGCAGATCCAGTAAAATCAGTATGACATATTATGGCAATAAGACTCATATGATATAGAATTCAATGGGCATATTTTAAGGATAAGTCTGTCTGAATCCAGGCCGTTTCTCCATCTCTAAAACATGATTTGAGATTTAGGAACATGTCACAGGCTCTCTCAGACTCTTCTCTGGCTGCCTCACATATTCTATTATTTGCATTGTTTGCTCTAAAGATAATTTGCTGTAATTGGAGACACAGTAAATGGACAGGCAATCTTCTGCCCCCACATTCAATGACGGTCAGCCAATAGTCAGCCAGCATCTGAGTTGGAGTACACATCTTCACTGAGGTGCTCTTTGGACACAAAGGAATGACTAGAACTCTTTTCCATGCTGGAAAAAGAACAGGTTGTTTTTAAGAGCAAACGGGAGTCAAACTTGGCAATGAAGGCAATAGTCAGAATTAAGTGACTGGAACTCTCAGACACCTGGAAGTGGCATCTGCAATTAATTGAAATGGAGGGAAATCTCTTTCAGGGAAATAGCTGTCTTTGAAAGGATGAGTAAAGCAACATTTTGCTAGAGCTATTGCATAATATACTTTTACTACTCTTTTGTCTAGACTGAGTTGTCCAGAGGGCTTCTGGGAGAGGGAATTCGAGACCTCTAACCTTTCACCCAACAGGCTCAGACCTGCTGTTATAGTGGATAATTATGGTTAACTGTTATTTCCTGCAAACAATATCTTGCAAAATCACTTCAGATTCTGGATTTGCAATCCTGATTTAAAGGTAATGTGATGTAGTGGGAAACAATAAAGTCAAAGCAAAGCATAAAATGAAGACAGAATCTACCTGCAAGATGTCAGAAGTACAGAGGACCAGGGAGCTCTGCCAACCAGGAACACTAGCCTGAGTTTTTGCATTGTTTTATTTTACTTCAGTTGCATAATAATCACAATCCATAGCAGCACGTAGTTGACCTTTGGCTGATTAAAAAAAAAAAAACCTCAGTACTGTCAGTGCTGGCTAGGACTTGGACGGGTGACTACCATGAAATTCCATGACTATTCAATAGTGTGGGAAGTGTTTTTAGAAAACTCAGAATAAGGCAATGACAAATGTAATAAGTGTAATAATTTGCATAAGTGTAATAATTTGCCTTTTATGATTTTTAATAGGGTACTGATGTAAAAAAATCATATTTATTGATTCTATGCTGTGAAGTAAGCAATCGGATTTTTTTTTTTTCATTTTGCATGGAACAGAAATGAAGCAAACGTGGCTTAAAATGTCTAAGGCAAACAGTGGAACCTGGTAGAAAGAAACAAAGGAGATATGGAAAAGGATTACCCAATACTATTGTGGCAAGTGTTGGTAGAGTTATAATTCATTAGAAAAAGAAAAATTGTTGCATTAATGGTAATGTTGTCTTTTTATCACTCTTCTAACCATTCCTTTTTTTCTCTCTCTTCTTTTCCACCTTTTGGGTATCTATCATATTCCTCTTACAGGACTGTGTTCCATACATCACATGAAATGGACTGTGATTCATGAGAGCCTATATATACAGTAGGTGCTGATCATTACATAGAAAGAATTATATGGCAAAGGTTACCTTTGAAACCAGCTTTCTCCTGTCATTTCTGCCCAACCAGTAAGATCTGATACATTCTAGGCCCCAACTGTAAATCGTTCCCACCTGGTGCAACCAAAGCTGTGGACCTTCTCTATAGCTGTGCCTGCTGTGTGGAAGAATATCCCCCCAAGGTTCAAATGGCCCCGATCCTGTTGGGCTTTTGTCAAAGATGTAAAAACCTACCTCATCCAGCAGGCCCTCTGGTAGGAGGTACTACTTTGTTCCCTGATGTTTATCCTGATGGTTTAATCTTTTTGAGCTGGTTATCCTCCATGATGTATATCTATGTACTATTTGTTTATGTATTGTTTTGATTATTGTTTTAACCCTAGTATGTAGCTTTACTTTCTGATTCAGGTGGCATGCAGATAAATAAATACATTTGATACTTCCTTAATGTGCAACAAGCTTTGTTCTTGCTCCTGATGCAAAAGACTAACTCTTCTTGGTTGGTGAGGAATGTGAGATTCTAGACTAGAATCTCAAATTCCTCAGTAGAGATACTGTTGGCTTTTGAAATCCAAAGACAAGGAAAAGACTATTTGCTTGTAATGCACCAGTTCCAATAGTCATGTAGTGTCTCCCAAATGTAATGATCTTCATTTCAGCATATCCTTACTCAGTCTCTGCTTTCTTCCTATCTCTTTGCCCAGGAGTAACTGCAGGCTGCAACACAGATTTAAAAATGGGTGGCGCTTTGATTGCACCATCATGGCTGCCTTCTTGACTTTTTTGACCATTCCCTGCAGACACCCATGCTCTGCCCTCTTTTTGGGGACTTATAAACACCCACCCCCACCCCCACCCCCACCCCAGAACAGGAAACAGCACTGGATAGCTCCTTTCCATATTCTGGCCATTAGAGGCAGCTTTGGCTGTTCATTAATGAGATCATTAATGAGATCAACTGAAGACTAAATTCTCTTGAGAAGCATTGAGTTCAGGTGAGATAAGAAGGGTTCAGATTAGGAGGAAAAAGTGTCCCTACAAATCATCCCTACAAAAAAAAAAAAAAACATTCAGAAAGGCAAACCAGGGGAAGTTATACATACACCCACTTTCCTTCAGTTCTTTTTTTAGTGTTTAGCAATTCCAGATTTGGACATTCCTGAATTATATTATAATATTATAATAACTATTATAACTATACAGTAAACACCATTTAGGCAAAGTGGTCCAGGTGTTGGACTAAGGTTCAAGTCCCTCCTCAACCATGGAAGCTTCTTCTATGACTTGGGTCAGTCACTCTTTCTCAGCCTATCTTACCTCATGTGAGCGTTGCTGGATGTTTTGACCTCACCTAGCATTGACATCTGGGGAGGAATATGTAGTTAACAGATAATTCAGTGAAATCAGAAATGCCATTTGGTAAATGCAGGAGGGTTTGAGTAAAAGTGTTGTTTATAGCTGTGGTTTTCCTTGTTCAGTAAAGTTTACTGGGTGATGCCAGGAAAGCATTTTGTGAAAGATTGCAGCATAAAATTGCCTCAAACTGGTTTCAATAACCATATATTGAGGACAAAATATAATGCAATATAAAGAGAGAAGTGACTCAAATCAGTCTACCAAAGAAAATTGTATTTCACCCCCTTGAAGCTAAGCAATCAATATGGGAATCTGTTTCATAAAATCATAACGCTTCAAGCATAGAAAGATATTGTAACGAGCTGCTACCTGTTGATCCCAAATCCAGTAACTTTCCTTGCAACCAATATTGATTCAAAAGAAAGTTCATTTATTGAGAATAAGTGTACAGATCCAAAGCATTGCTAAGACTGAGCAAAAGCACGCCAAAAGCTGTTTTCTTACTTTCTCCCCATCACCCTTAGTTTCTCCCCCCCTTCATCGCCCTTAGTTCTTGGTCTTCTGATTCCCTTGCTGGTATGTCTTTGAGCATGCCAGAGCCTGTGATAAGGAGCCATCTGCTTTAAACAGTTTCTCATTCCTACTCCCCCCCCCTCCTTTTACAATGGCAGAACTGCAGCATGTAAAAAGCCATTTTTTTAAACTAGCCATATAATAATCAATTATGAAATCTTGCGAGGATTCTGACATGCTGCCCCTCCACAAAAGAGGATGTCAGTCAGATGATTCCTCTTCTTCACTCTAAAAAAGAAAAAGCAAAGAAAAACATAATACAATAACCATTCTAATTGTTAAGGCTTTGTAGGATAAACATCATAAAAATTTTTAACTAAATGTGGAGCCTTTACATGTTTCTTGTCAACCCATTCAGCCATTGATTTGGAAAATGTTTCCACTGAATTAAAAATTGGACACCCCCCCCCCCCCCATGCTTTCTACTGTCCAGTATCTCTTTAACTTCAAAATGTTGTTGTCCTTCAACCATCAATGGTTTAGGAGGTACTGGGGAGGGATGCCATTGAGATGACTCTTTATAGGGTTTAAGCAGGTCACAGTGGAACACTGGATGGATTCTTTTAAAGGTAGCGGGCATCTGAAATCGTAGTGAAACTGGATTAATTACTTTATCTATGACAAAAGGCCCTACGAATCTTGGAACAAGCTTTCTGGAAGGTTGTAATGATTTAAGATGCTTGGTAGATAAAAGAACCTTATCTCCTACTTTCCAGTCTTTTTCTGGGGTTCTCTTAGCATCTGCAAATTTCTTGTACGTTGTTCTGGCCTCCTTCAACGACGCAGCAATCTGAGGCCACACTTGTGTCATTTGTTGGACCCATTCATCAACTGAAGTGACTTGAGTGGATTGTTTAGGTAGTTCTGGGATGGGTACAAAGTCTTGTCCTGTAGCTATTTTAAAAGGGGTGAGGCCAGTGTTTTGGTGCACTGCATTATTATAAGCTACTTCAGCAAACGGTAACAGTTCATCCCAATTGTCTTGTTGGTAGTTAATGAAGCATCTCAAATATTGTTCTAACACTGAGTTCAGACAGTCACATGATCCCGCCGTCTGGGGGTGGTACCCTGAACTCAAGCCTTGCAATGCTCCCAGTAGTTTTAGGAACGCCCTCCAGAACTTGGCAGTAAACTGGACCCCGCGATCCGAAATTATTCGTTCTGGGACACCATGAGCTCGGTAGACGTGTTGTATAAATAACTTAGCCAGTTTGGGGGCTGATGGAAGGGATTGGCATGCCACAAAATGTGCTTGTTTGGAAAAAAGGTCTGTAACTACCCAAATAACTGTCTTTTTGCTGCTTTCAGGCAGGTCTACAATAAAGTCCATGGAAATTTGCTTCCAAGGAGCCCCAGGGTTTGCTACTGTCTGTAGAAGCCCCATTGGTTTGCCCCTTCTCTTTTTGGCCATTGCACACGTGGGGCATGTAGCTACATATTCCCCTACATCTTTTCTTATTGTTGGCCACCAAAATTGATGCCTGAGTAGATGTAATGTTTTCACAAAACCAAAGTGCCCAGCTGTTCTGCTGTCATGACTTCTTTGCAAGACCCACTTTCTAGCGTCTGCAGGGACATACAGCTTATCTTGCCACCACCATGCCCCTTGTTTGTTCACTAGCAATTGGCTGTTGCTTTTAAACCAATCATCCTGAGCAATCTGGGCATTTAATTTTTCAACAACTCTCCTTCTGGTTGTTCTTCACCCCTTTTTTTCTGAGCTCTAGTGACCACTCTTAGGCTGCTTGGGTACATGGAATTACAGGAGCAACTACTTCCTCCCGCTTGCTGTTGTGTTGAGGCAATCGAGACAGGGCATCTGCCAGAAAATTTTTCCCCCAGGAATATACTTCAGGGAGAAGTTAAATCGATGAAAATATTGTGCCCATCTCATTTGCTTGGGTGACAACTTCCTCGGTGCAGTCAAAGCTTCTAGATTTTTGTGATCAGTCCAAATTTCAAAGTGATGGGGTGATCCCTCTAACAAGTGTCTCCAGCAAACTAACGCCCAGTGCACTGCAAATGCTTCCTTTTCCCACACCAACCAGCGTCTCTCAGTTTCTGAAAATTTCCGGGATATGTACGCACATGGAAATAGCTCCCCCCCTGCCCCCTTCTGTAACAACACAGCTCCCACTGCCACATCTGAAGCATCTGCCTGTATGACAAATGGCTGTTCTGGATCAGGGTGCTTTAAGATTGGTTCAGCTATAAACAGATGTTTTAAACTTAGAAAAGCTTCCTGGCACTCCTTAGTCCAGGCCAAGGGGGCTCCAGGTTTTGATGCCTTCGCTTTGTCCTTGCCCTTGGTTTTCAACAAATCGGTGAGTGGGAGTGCTACTTGGGCAAAGTTAGATATGAATTGCCGATAGAAGTGAGCAAAGCCCAGGAAACTTTGAAGCTGATGCCTGGTTTTGGGAGCCTCCCAACCCAGGACGTCCCTCACCTTGACCGTGTCCATTTCAATTCCCTGATGAGAAATTCTATACCCCAAATAGTCAATTTGCTGTTTATGAAATTCACATTTGGAGAGCTTAGCATACAATTGAGCCTCCAGTAGCTTTTTTAGTACCTTCCTGACCAATTGTACATGTTGCTCCATGGTCTCAGTGTAAATCAGGATATCGCCCAGATAAACCAACACCCCCTGGTATAAATGCTCTTGTAACACCTCATTTATAAGTTGCATAAACACCCCCGCTGCTCCTTTTAATCCGAACGGCATTATTTCATAACGGAAGCACCCCAGGGGCATGTTAAAGGCGGATTTCCATTGATCTCCTTCCCAGATTCACACCCTGAAGTACGCCTCCCTTAAATCCAGCTTCGTGAAAATTTTCCCTTTGGATAAATGGGCCAACAGGTCTTTCATCAAGGGGAGTGGGTACCAGTTGTCAGCAGAAATGGCATTTAGCCCTCTATAATCTGTGCACAAACGTAGGGAGCCATCCTTCTTTTCTCTGAAAAGCACCGGTGCAGCAATTTGAGAATGCATAGGTACAATAATGTCAGGATTAGCCCATGAAACTCCCGGAGACAGTACAGATTCAATCCAGCAAGGTTTATTGGCTTCACTCCCGTTACAGAAATCTTCTCAGAGTGAGAGCAATTCCCAGGGTCACCCCACAAACATCCTGCATTCCTTAGGGAGGTGCCAGTCTCATTCTCTTATCTCTTCCTCTCTCCTCTGGGGATAAGAGTACGTGCTTAACCCCTTTCACTCTAGCTCTCATAAATAAAGCCCCTCTTTAGATTCTTATCAATGAACTCCCGCAATGCTTCCAACTCTTTGGGTGTCATTGGATACATTTTCTTCCTTGGAAATTTAGCCCCCGGCTCAATCTCTATGGCACAGTCACTGGCACGATGGGGGGGGGGGTAGCTGATCTGACTCCCTTTCGCTAAACACCTCCTGCAGGTCGCGGTATTGCTTGGGAATCTGAGTTGCAGCCTTCACTGCCTTTTCCCCACTCACCCATCTCTCCATCTGACAACGTTTCGGTAATTCCTTCAACTTCCACTCCCCCCTCCTTCGGGAAACGCAAGATCTTTTCCTCCCAGTTCACTTCTGGGTTCTTCCTTTTTAACCAGTTCATGCCCAGAAGCACTGGGTTGCATGCCATGGGAGTCACTAGGAATTTAATAGTCTCTCTATGGTCCCCCATAGTTAGCTCAAGCTCTTCAGTACAATATTCCACCGGCCCTCCCCCCACTGGGGATCCATCCAGCTGGGTAAAAATCACAGGGGTTTTGAGTCTTTTTAAGCGCAGTCCCAAACCCCGGCCAAGGGCAGGGTTAATCAGATTTCAGGAGCAGCCAGAGTCTATCAGCGCCCGTATCTCTGCCCTCCGATTCATCCTTACCACCCTTAGTTCCACCCAAATTTTAATGGGACTCACCCCCATCTCTTCGCTGTCCGAGTCCTCCCGTGAGCTGCTTTCTTTCTCTGGAAGAGCAGCCGCCTGTCGGAGAGAGAGCGGAGCTAACAACTTCCGGGTTTTGCCGCCGCTGCATGTTGCCGCTTTAGCCCCCGTCTCACTGCCTACTGCCGCTGACTCCTTCTTGCCGGGCTTCAAAGACTTCGGCCCCTTCCACTCCACCTTCTTGCCTCCTTGCTCTGTCTTCGCTTTAGGGCGTGCAGCAGCAAAGTGCCCCGGCTCCCCGCAGTTGAAACAGACACGCCAGCTCCGGCTACTTTTCGGGCACTGGTCTTCACCTTGGGCGCTACCTTCTTTGTGCCGGGTAAGGGCAGAAGTCGGGTTCTTGCTTCTATGGTGCGCCATTGCTCCTCCACTTCGCCGGCCACAGCGACCCATCCATTAAAGGTTTTGGGGAAACCCTGGCACACCACGTGCTGCAACAATTCGGGTTGCAAGCCTCTCTGGAAGAACTCGATCAGGAGCTCTTCAGGCACGTGAAGCAGCCTTTGAACCAACCCCTGAAATTTGTAGGTGTACTCTGATACCGACTTGGACCCCTGCTTCAGCCTTTCCAGGTTGCGTCGTGCTTTAAGCACCACGCACGGGTCTTCAAAGCGTGTGCAGAGAGCTGCCATGAAATCCTCTAATCTCCTTAAAGCCCAGTCCTTCACCCTATGCAGGCCAACCACCCATTCTGCAGCCGTACCTTCAAAAAAACTGGACACATAGGAGACCTCCTCCTCCTTGCTGCGAAACAGACCCCCATAGCCCTCCATGTAGATCCAAACCTGGGTGATAAAGCAAGCCAGCTGCTCAGCATCTCCCCCGAATTTCATGGATATGCCCCGCTGCTGCATCGGGCTCTTCTTGGCTCTGCTAGGTGTGAGATCCTCCTCCTCCTCACTGGAGGTCTCACCTTCGGCTGACTGGTCTGCCGCCTCCGTACCTCCCTGTGTAGCCGCTGACTCTCGTGTGGGAGGCGTAAATCCCCCTCCAAGCAGTTGATCCACCGCTGTCCTTAACGCTCGCATATCATCGGATAGGGACCCCATCTGCCCTTCCAATTTCCCCATGAGATCTCTCATCGAAGGGCCCCGTCCCTTCGCCACCATTCCCTTCGGCCCCGCTCGGGCTTGGCGCGATGATTGCAAAGGCTCCTCCTGGGTTATCACCTTCACTTCCGACGGAGGAGGGACCGGTCTCTCTTCTTCTTCCTCAATTACATCGTCATCCATCCCGCTGCTCGGTTGGTCCCGGTCAACGTGAGGCTTTGGACTCCCCACAGGGCAATCTCCCTGGTGGAAGTCTGCACTGGGAGTCTTAGCAAAATGTAACGAGCTGCCACCTGTTGATCCCAAATCCAGTAACTTTCCTTGCAACCAATATTGATTCAAAAGAAAGTTCATTTATTGAGAATAAGTGTACAGATCCAAAGCATTGCTAAGACTGAGCAAAAGCACGCCAAAAACTGTTTTCTTACTTTCTCACCCCCCCCCACATCGCCCTTAGTTTCTCCCCCACTTCATTCCCCCTTAGTTCTTGGTCTTCTGATTCCCTTGCTGGTATGTCCTTGAGCATGCCAGAGCCTGTGATAAGGAGCCATCTGCTTTAAACGGTTTCTCATTCCTACTCCCCACCCCCTCCTTTTACAATGGCAGAACTGCAGCATGTAAAAAGCCATTTTTTAAAACTAGCCATATAATAATCTATTATGAAATCTTGCGAGGATTCTGACAGATACGAAGATCATCTAGTCCAACAGGCTTCAGAAAAGCAGAACCTCTTTAAAAATTGGGCATTTAAACGTGTGTGCACACCATGCATACCAACTGCAGGCTGAGCAGTCTAATTCTAGGACCAAAAGAAGCATTTGGTCTTATTTTATGTGCACGTCACTTAATTTTAAAAATCCTGATGAACAGTTAGATATCAAAAACTGTGGGCATGGGATTATACCTGGTGCTACCCCTTTTATCCCCTTGAAAAACAACGATCAGTTTTCTTGTGAAATAAGACAAAATTAACATTTACTCACATGAAGTAGTTTTTCTTTAGGAACAGCAGTTACAGTAGCAACAATTAAACGGCAAATTTAAACTATTAAGTAAATTACAAAATTAGGCCATAATTGGTTTCTGAGCTGAATAGCTCAGAAATGTGCTTTCGCCTTGAGAGCATGGAGAAGGAGGAAATGGAAGTGACCTCACAGAGTCTCCACATCCTTCCATGTGTCTATCTACAAATACAGGAGCTGTGAGTTTTTTGACTGCATTATCCTACAAAAACAAGTTGTCTTTTCTCTGACAGCCCACTAAGTGACAAATGGGAGAAAGAAAGGAATGCCATTGAAAGAGAAAATGCATGCCAGTTTTGCTTCTGGCTCCACTTATTACTACTTTTGTCTGTCTCCAACATCGTGAGCCTTGACAGAAAAGTGATTGCCAAGTCTTGGTAAAACATCAGTGAAATATGACAGAAAAACAGATTAAAAGTACAGGAACAACACATTTATGAAAACATTAGCAGTGGACAAAGTTCCTCTGCAATTGCCTTCAACCACTGCAGAACACCTGCCTGGAAAACAACTTTTAACAAGTTATTTGAAATAACTGCAGAAAGGTGTCTAAATACTTGAAATGGAAGAATGTTCTGATCAAGCATACTGTAGACAACTGCACAGTTTATTTATTTATTTTTCAGATTTATAAGGCCACCCAACTCAAACAGTGTGACTCTGGGCAGGCATACAACATAAAAAACAAACCCTAAACCAAAAAAGAAAGAAAGAAACCCACCATATAACAAAAACAAAAACAATAGATAAATTAAAAAAATAGATGCAAAACATTTTCTATTTTGGCAACCAGCACATAACAGGGCAACCAAAAGTAGTGTCCATTCTCTGAGGAATGGACAGCACAAAATAAATTGGTGTACAAATGGCTTAATGATACCACTGGGCACAGAAGACATTTATCTAATTCTGTTGACCTCAGTCAGTGAAGTAAACCAGGGTTTGAAATCACAGGACTTAAAGCACAACAAGATACATTTAAAAAAAAATAATAAAGTTAAGCCTTTTCTTCTTGCTGAGATTCTGGCTACTGAAGCTAATCCTTCTGGAAGACATATGGACAGCTGCACTATCATATTTCCCAGACCAGGTTTTCCAAACATAGATACAGAGTTTAATGCTGAGGTTCTATCTTTCATATAGCAACCACTGGACTTTTGCTTTTTCATAGCTATGCTCTTTAAAGTAAGAAGTAATGCATTCTTTGGAGTTCTTGGTGCTTTCTGACCTTGGTTGTTTGCTTGCAGACATTTCATTACCCAGCTAACATCATCAGCACTGATGATGTTACCTAGTTGGGTGATGAAACATTTACAAGCAGACAACCAAGCTCAGAGAGCAAGAACTCTACAGTTCAACCCTGATTACAGGGTTTATTTTCTATGGAAAACATTCTTTGTCCAACTTTCAAGCTGATGAATTTATGTTCCATTTCTTCTCCACTGTAATTCTGAAGAGAAGCTTGTGGAATATTTATTGAAGCAAACCAGGCTTATTTAACCATAGTTTAAACTTTGATATTTATTTGTTACTTCCTTTTCTATGCTGGGTGAGTACAGGTAGTCCTAAGTTAATGATAATTTGTTCAGTGGCCGTTTGAAGTTATGACGGTGCTGAATGAGGAGACTTATGCCTGGCGCTTGAAGTTGTGGCCCCTGCTGTCTCCCCTCAGTGTTGTGATCGTGATTTGGGCTCTTGGCAACCAGTTCAATTACAACAGTTTCAGCATCCTGCAGTCATTTGATCACCATTTGTGACCTGCACTTCTGGCTTCCAATAAGCAAAGTCAATGGGGAAGCTGGCAGGAGGTCACGAATGGCAATCACATGATGTTGTGCCTAACAACGTCATAGGATTTGCTTAACAACCACAACTGGAACTCTGGAACTGCTATTGTAAGTACGTGAGGTCACATGACATCATGCTTTATGACCGCATCACTTAACAATGGAGTTCCTGGTCCCAATTACCATTGTTAACCAAGGACTACCTGTATTAAAGATGGCTAACAAGATTTAAGAGACGAGAAAATAAAATAACAAGTTAAAAATATAAATTAACATAAATAAATAGTAACATTAATACCAAAAGAGATCAACACACTATTATTAACACTAGCCATAACTAAGATAAACAAAACATTGTGATTAGAAGGTATGGCTACTGACCTCTCCTGTGCCATAGGTAAGCAGAGAAGTTAGCACTTTATTCTGCATGCTGCCATGACCTCATTGGCCATGATGGCAACCATGACATTATAAGCCTGCAATACCTCTATCCCTTTCTAATGAGAGTAGGCAAATTGGAGGAGTTGCAAGTGTGCCCACAGTAAAGCAAAGAATGTGGCAAAGAACCCAGCACATCACTAATCACTTTGTTGTCCTCACAGACAATGAGAACATTGGCTGTGTGCCACTAAGGGTGGCAGCATCTTCATTCAGCTACAGGAAGGGTGCCCGTGCCTGCTGCTGATCTGTCAGAAACATTATACTGTCATTGCAACTGAAAGGTAGATAGGGGATATGAATCAGTTGCTATTGTGACTAATTCAAGAGGGCCGTTTTCTAACAAAAGGTTGTGAGCTTTGTATCACCTGGAAAGTCCTTAACATATTTAGCTGATAAATTTTGTTCTCTTTTTGTTCCTCATTATGCACAGTGATTCCTTGTTTGTCTTCCAATAACACTTTCATAAGAAATGGCAAAGGACAAATGTTTAAAAGTAAAGTTCAAGATCTCTCTATTAGATCAGTGGAGAAAAAAAAATAAATACAATTTTTAAGTTTGTTTCTTTCTTGAAATTCCCTAAAATATCAGCCACATATTTAATGTATTGCTGTTTCATGTATTAAGGATTAGGTCCATTCAATATATTTTATTTGAGGGTAATTGAAATTCTAAAAATAGAGCTGAAGTATGTAAAAACAGGTATATTAATAGATATAGTTCAATAATTGTAATTCTGAGACAAGCTAAGGTGTGGATCAGATTATTTTTTTCAATCCTTATGCTTATTGTTAAAATATTGAAATGCAAATAAAGTAGAAAAAAGCAAATAGTGAAATACAAGTAAAGTTTTTTTTTTAAAAAAGCAAGATGATACAAAAAAGAAGTTACTTTTAATTTAAAAAAAAAAAGTTGAAAAAAGAAAGTAAATTACTTTTCAGTGATTCATCCCTTCCTTCTCTTCTGTTTGTAACCTCAACCCCTTGTCACAGTTCAGATTGCAATTATTGTTAGTTTCTATTTGAGTCCTAAAAAACATATTCCAGATGTCCAAATCTGCCTTGCTCTGTAATATAATGTATATAAGGGAGACATCCCTGCTTGAATTTAGTTAAACTTCTATTGTGGATATGTAATGTCAATTTTGCAATTGCAGCGTATTCTCCAGTTTTAATATCCCAGTTTGATATTGTAGGCAAGGTATCTCTTTCACAGGGTATTAGGTTTATTCTTGCTGGGGTCAACATGTATATTAGTAGATTGTAGTATTTTTTCATTTATGTTGTCTGAAATTATGTGTAATAGAAATGTCTGTGGTTTCTGTTTAAATTTTATTTTTAGCATTTTTGGATTTTTTGATGGATTTCTTTCCAACGCTTTTGAATATTTTTGCATGATTATCACATGTAAAATATTCCTTCTTTATTACGGCATTTCCAACATTTGTTGTTATATGCTATATCTATCTTAGTAACTGTAGACAGAGTTACATACCACGTGTAGAACATTTTATATCAATTTTCCTTAAACTGTAACTTGGAGTAAATTTTATTTTTTTCATAACTCTTTCCATTGGTCCACTGTAATTACTTCTGTCAAATTTTGCATCTATTTCATCATGCAGTTTTTAATTTGTTTTGCCTATATATCATATTTCAGCAACAATTTACAAAAATGCCCTAGTAAATTATTTTGGTTTTATATAAGTATATCAAATTCTGACATTTTTCTCAAAGCCCTTCCTTCTTTTTTAAGATCATTTTTACTGTTTTTAAGATCATAATACTGTTTATATTAACCAGAAAATTGTAAATTCCTCCCTTCATTATGCAGTTCCTGTTGTGTCTTTACTCTGTTTTCTGAATCTGGATAGTGTAATGATTTTTTTTTTTTTTACACTAATTGTCCTTAAAGTAAAAAGCATTTCTTGCTTTTGAAAGATTCCAGTTTTTTAACAGTCTTTGTCTTATTATAATTCCTTTCAAATTCTTTTCTTCTTTTGTTTCTTTGTACCATACACACCTATGAGATCTAGTTAATTCTTTCTATTATTGATGTTATACTGCTCAAGTATCTTATCCAGTCTGTTATCCATTATAGGCAGCTTGCTCTAGAATGCTAGTCCACCTAGTTCCTTTGAATCTTGTAAAATTTTAAACTTCACTCTTGTTTTTTCCTACTCTATGTGAATCTGTTGATTGTTTTTTACTAATTCTTCAAGTTTTTGTCTGAAATTGGAATTGGTGCCATTTGGAATAGAAAGTTCATTTTAGATAATATATTTATTTTTATTATCACAATAAGTCCTAGCCAGGAACATTTCAAAATTCTCCATCTCTCAAGATCTTGTTTTATTTCTTTCCATAATTTGTTCAAATTGTTTTGAAATATACCTTTATTACTTTATTACTTCCTGGTAAATGGATTCCTAGGTATTTCACTGAGTCTTTTGTTAACAATGAGTCCCCTTTTTCACAAAATTTTCTTCATCAGAGGTTAAGTGCCTTATTATTATATTAGTTTATATTAGTTTTCTTTTCATTAATTTAATTAAATCATATCTAGAAAGGCAACCAAAGTTTTGTACTAAACTTGTACTTGTACTTGCATTAACTGTCATGTAGAGCTCTGTGACTGCATAATTGGTTTTTTACTTATTACTTTATTGCATTCAGAAAAATTAGCCACATTGTAGTCACAAACTAACCAACACACAAAGCAGCTGCTTGGTTGAGTGCATAATCTAAGCACGAAAATTAGGGAAAATATTTTTAGTTATTTATTTATTTTATATATCAAATTTGTCACCACCCATCTCATTGAAATGACTCTGGGTGGTTTACAGCAGATCCAAAATTAATTAAAATACAATATAAAAACAATCTTAATAATAAATAAATTCCAGGAAAGATGGAGAATTGGCGAATAATTCAGGGAGCATTGTCAGGGTGCTAACCACCCCCAGGGACGATTAGAGCTCATATCACCCCATGCAAGCTGGTGGAGCCAGGACTTTAATCCTTTCTGGAAAGCTGGGGGTTAGGGGCCTGCCACGCCTCTGGGAGGAGAATATCCCAAAGGGCAGGGGCAATGGCAAAATATGTTTATAAAAACAGGCATTGTGAATACTGGGTTTCTGCACCTTCATCCATGTGTATTAGGACATACTGCAGGATTCCCCTTGTTACGTATTTCAGAAGTAGTCACTGCTACTATCCCGGATTATTAGTAATAACTCTCATCATGAATTCAGGTTGTTAGTTCTTTACAGGAAACTAAGCCTCTGTTAAAAGAGTTCACTTTAAACCATCTTAAAAACCAGGTCAGCTTCAATATGCAGCATTATGGGATATGAATATGTTAAGACCAACCTTAGTGAAAAAAAAAATTAAACCAATTCTAAAATGATTTATTTCCAAAACAGTCAAGCTGAGAGAAATTGTCAATTACTATTAAAATAGGAAATATGGGATTGACTATAGTTTATCAGAACTTGCATCCTTAAGAGTAACTTTCCAAAGCAGTACAGTCAGACCTTCACTGTTTGCCAGCCACTCCAAGATTTAAAAAAAAAATAAAAAATCAAAAAGAGTAAAAAAAAATGTCTATGAAGAATATTTAACGTAATCAAACTGTGAATGGGATAATCTGGTCATGTGTTCTCCTTGTATTTCCTGCAGTCTAAGGCACCTAAAAAGTCAATCCTAGACATGTAGACTTTGTTAGGATACGTCTGGGCCAGACAAGAAATGTTCTTTAGATACAGATATGTTATGGTGGGGAAAAAGAAAGCATGAGTTCATCACAGAAATCTGAAGTAAACCAGCACAAAAGGCAGAATTAGGAATTTCATGCAAGGTCATGAAGAACAAAGATCATCATTATCACAAATGTATTTGATCAATAATCAGAACAACACAAGACTTGGAGAGCAAAATTGCATTACAATAATGTAGCATAATAAAAACCAATTTAAAACTGTATGCAAAATTCTAATGACCTAACATTATACCCTAATCACCCTGGGTATAACACTTATTTTTTTTTTACATCAGATCTAATTCTGTAGTAATTTGTGTGCTTTAATAGCTGCAACAGAAAATTTAGCTACATGTGATGTTAGATTTGTCTGATAAGAGAAAAGCAAGATAAAACTTATCTGATCATCCTGACATATACAGTATTCCAACAAGGGAGAGTTGAAACGATGACTACCTTGATAATACAAGCACTGCAATAAAACATGTGCATATAGACATATGTTGCAATAATTATATAAATCTTTGAGGTCTATTGTGACTTTTTGCTATTTTTCCTTGGAGAAAATATATGTGTAGGTTCTTTAAATTTAAAGGATAAAATATGAATGCTCTCTGTGATATGAAATGAAATGTGAAAATCAAGAATCTAGATAATTACTTTACAATTATAAACTCTTGCATAAAACTGAAATAATTGGATATCTGCACAAGTGGTTGTGAGGGATATTACATGATAATGATCACAACTGTGGCTTAAATCTTTTACAAATGTGCTCTTCATGCTTTTTGGTATTTGTGTTTGGGAATATCCTCAGTGTTCAAGTTGCCCTGTCATGAGTACAGGCCACCAACCATTTCTGGAAGGCAAGGACAGGAAACACCCTCTCCTCATCTCTAGTTCACTACAGATGTGACCTCCAGCTAGGTTTTCCTGCTCCAAGTTGAAAACCTGCTCTCTCATTTGTGCTGGCTCAAGCATTGCTGTATGTTTTGCCTGCTGTGTTTTATTTACTTCTAGACCAGTGCTTTTCAAACATGGCAACTTAAAGATGTGTGGACGTCAACTCCCAGAATTCCCCAGCCAAGTCGCCAAGTTGGAAAAACACTGGCCCAGACAAACCCCTGCTCTTCAACTGCATACTGGACAGAGACAAGAATGTCCCCTCACTTGAGTCCATGGTTGCCATCTGGTCTGCTCTAATCCCTCCAGCAACTACCACTGAGAACTGGAGTCTCAGTAACATGGCCTAATTTGTAGGGTAGCATTGATCTGAAACCTGGCAGATTTTTTTTTAAATTACTACTTATCTGAACAACATTTCTACTTTACTTTTAAAAAAAGTCCATCAGTTTACCAGTTTTCCAGCAACTTGATAGAAGAGCTTCACCCCAACTTTCATCCCAGAGCAGGAAAAGAAAAGTAATAATTTAAAGAAAATGTATTTCTGTCAGGTTTTGAACCAATAACATTTTACTTGCCAGGCAAGTGCTATAAGCACTGTGCTGTTGAGACCCCCGTTTGTGAAAAGTATTTGCAGCAGATCTTACTGAATCAAACTGGGAAAATACAAGAAATGAAACACAATTTTACAGCTGGCTATTATAGCTGAATATATGTGTATTTTGATGCTTTTACATGTAATAATTAGGGTCATCCACAGGGGCTTCAAAAAAGGAAAAAGTTAAGATGGAGGCTGTGACTGCATGATTGAAGTCCCACCATTTTTTTAAATGTGTGTATGGCATGGATGATTCACATTAAAAAGGGTGAAGCTTCAATTGCAGTTCTGCCCACTATCTTGGTTTTTTTGCCTTACCCTGTACATCCTTGGGAAAAGGATTTACATCCAGTAAGAGCCACCCATAGAAAAGAAAGCTATTGGCAATTGTTTCTCTGCAGTAGTAAGTTGAGAGCAGCAGAGTTGGTCAATGAGGGGGTAACATGGAGTAGCCAGCAGTCAGGATTGAATTCTTTGCAAGCTACCAAAGCATCTGGAACAGCTGTTGAACTCCATGCTAGGCAAGAACAGCTTATGGGTGCAATGTAAGTGTGTGATGCAGATATGCTGTTTGACAAGAAGGAGATTATAACAAGCAGGACCTAAAATGCAAGGGGAAAATTGCACAGCTACTTTCTTTTCCACAGCTGGAGCTTCTCTCTTCCCTGCATGACTTCACCTTCCATTATGCCTTTCCTTTCTGCCTATTTTGGAAATCTACTAAGGATAATTTTTCAATGATGAGTAATAAGTTACACAACTGAGACAAATAGTTAAACATTGTGCCTGTATCACTTTGATCTGCACAGGGGAAGAGGCACACATTATTCCAGATATTACAATATTAATGATTCATTAACAATGAGGTTTAACTAAAGCGTG
This sequence comes from Liasis olivaceus, assembly GCA_030867105.1. NCBI lineage: Eukaryota > Metazoa > Chordata > Lepidosauria > Squamata > Pythonidae > Liasis > Liasis olivaceus. Next base: position 217,804,921 of record CM061348.1, on the reverse strand, counting down.
GCCTTCTACATCCATCACTTTTCTTCTTTTTCCAGTAATGAAATAATTACCTAATTGCTGAGAAGATCAGGATTGACAGAAGTATGAATAAAATAAGCCTTGTATTTTATTGTCAATGTGCCATTTATTTAGAATCTAGAAGCTGAAGCTGAAGCTATATCAGTTTGGAAAGCAGTAAATTTTCCGTGGTTCAGAGGAGGGGCTACCAGATGATTATTGGATTAACTCAGTTTATTATTGTCCTATTTTAGAAAGGATCATTTGTCAGAGAGCAAGTTTAGATCACCACCATGATGACTGATCACTAAAGACGACAATGGAGATGGAAAATAGGAAACCAAATGCAGGAAAGGAAAGCCCCACATCTTAAATGGTAATAATTGGGCAAGCTGGGAACCAAGCCCATCTGCAGTTCTTTTCAGTCTATTATGAGAAGTCTATCCAATTTCAAAGAATGCCTAAGGCAATATATTAAAATAGCATAAATTAAACATTTATTACAATGCTCAGTGTAATACAAATCTTATTCAAGTATCAAACCATGAAACGAGCAAAAATGTGTTGCAGTATTTTAAGGGCAATCAGTCTACTACATAGTTGATTCATCTAAATAAATTCATATAAGGAATTTATAATCATGAGAGAGAGAGAGAGAGAGAGTTTTTATTCAGAGTATCTTAGTAGAAGATTAGACGTGATTTTTCTATTGATGTACTGGGTCTTAAGGGTGAAGATCAATATTTTCATGCATTGGTTGATTACATATATATGCTTATGTGTCTGGGTATGTACATCACTGAAGACGTTAACAATAAATGAATTGAAGCCAAAGGTGCTCTTCTATGGATGAAAAAGCTTCCTGCAACAAAACTTTCTTTAAACAGAAGGCAAGATCTTCCTGTTTTAGCTCTAGCACCACCAATCAAGAAAATCTCCAGGTTTTAGCAAATCAGATCAAATCAAATCAAATCAAATCAAATCAAATCCAGGCTTTAGGGAAAAAAGTTAAGAATGTTGCAAGAGGAGAAGGGAGGAGAAGGAGCCCTCTTTTCCATTTCTTGAAGGCAAAGTCTCAGGATATATTGGGGGAGCAGGAAGAACTGGATCTGGGAAATAGTAAATGCTTGACTAGGTTTCACCAACTTTGAAGGTGGTGAATCTGCTTCTTAAGAGCCATCCCTGGATCCAGTGATTTTAGATAACTATCACTCAATTCTCAAATTTCTTTAAAAAGAAAAAGGTAGTAGGGTGTTAGCTTCACAATGTCCTCAAACAAATGGTTTATCCACAACCATTTTGGTATGGATTCAGAGCAGGTGATAGAATGGAAATAGCACTGGTTGTGCTGGGAAGTTACTTTCATTAGGACCTAAATAGGAAGAGTGTTCCCAGGGTTGGATAAAGGCCAACTGATGCCCTAGGTATAGCCCAATAATAGTGCCCCTTGGCCCTTCCATTGCTTAAGTATCAAGATATTAAGACTCAGTAAGTGCTGAAAACTAAAGTTGAGTGTGGTAGTGAAAAAGCTAAGGGCATGATAGCTAGGGGGAAAAAACTCTGTGGTGTCCCTCTTCCCTTGGTATCCTACGTATGTGCTTTTTGCTCAATGATTAATCCAGGGCTAAGTATACAGTATCTCTCCTGATCTTTTTGGACTTCTAAGTGGCACTTGACACATTCAGTCATAGCTTCCTCCTGGGCAACCTGAGAATCAAGGGAACTGTGCTTCAATGGCTCTGCTTTTTTCTGAATTGGTAGTAGCTTTTGGTGGTAGTGGAGAAGAGCAGTCAGCCTGGTGGACTCTTATTTTGATTCTTTCCTTCCTGTTGTTTAATATTTATATGAAGCCTTTGGGACTGGTTGTCCAGCAGTTTGGGGTAAGATACCATCAGAACGTTGATAACACCTGGCTGAATATTTCCACCTTAGTTTGAGCTAATCACACCATAGAGGTTTTCTGTACTGACATGGCTAGCTGCCAGGAAGCAAATTAATAAGCTATAAATCTGCCCCAGGTCAAAGTTAAGCAAACAAGCATTAGCTATAATAAAACAACCTTATGCTGTACCTTTGACTCTGTAGTCAAACAGGGAAGACTGGGAAGCTATCTATCAGGCAACAAATATGAAGGAAATTCAAGGTCCAAAATATGGCAAGAGTGAGTATTTGAATATTTGAGTTCTCAGTACTGTCCAAATAGCATGAACATTGAGCCACACTGAACCCCCACCCAGTGCATAGCTGAGACTCATTCAAAAATAGCTGCACAGTTTGATCTTCTGTTAGCCCTCAGATACCTTTTGGCTAACCTCTGGCAACTGTGAAGTTCAGCTGTCTAGTCCTCTTTGCTAACTTCCTCTGTGTAGGACTAAGTGGCTAAACTTCTACGACTGAGTTAGTCAGTGGCTATGACAAGAGGTCCTTTGATCTTGCTGGGTCTATCGAAGTCAGAAGTGGCTCACTGACTCCAGTATGGTTGTAATCACCAGTGACAGAACTGCTGTCTCCACTCCATCCTCATGTCAAGACATATTCCCTTGCAGGCTCATAACAATAAATCTTAAAGTAGTATTTGGAGGCTGAAGTCTGGATGGGACAAAACAGCTTGAAGTTGAATTCCTACCAGATTGAGTTCTGGTATGTCATCTTTTTACGGTGCATAAATGGAGCCCTGCTTTCATGAAATTTAAATGTTTTTTTTTTACTACTTTTACTCTTATGTAAAAGTATGTTCTTAGCTTAACTGTTTGAACAGACCATCTGCCCTGGTCTGGATACCTGCATTTTATATGAAGGGCCTTTTTTCAGGGCTCACTTGCTTGCTGTTAGGTTTGTTAGGGTTATAATCTACCTTTTTCTCAGCAGCTCAAGGTGGCTGATATGGTGATATTGCATCTTTTTGTCTCTTAAGCTATTATAATAAATTTTACAGCAATCATAAATATGATACTCACTAGCTAACAACATTTTAAATGTTTCCAGATCTTTCAAGTAACCTAGCAACATTAATAGAGCATTTATTATATAGTCCACAACTGTATTTATTACTAGATTTTTCTTCTTCCAGAATAACCTTAGTTTGGGGCATTGTCACCAAATATGACAGAAATTCAGTCCTAGCTGACTACAATTCCAGCACTGATCTCATCTGGCTTTAATTATTCATTGGCAGCACTCTGTAATGATTTCCCCAATGTAGTTGCAAGGAGACAGGGCTGATGCAGTAGTAAAGATAAATTGCAAGAGTTGTTCAGTAATTATACCTCTCCACCATGTTCTTTACAGTTTAACTTAGAACTGAAAAAGTTCTACCTTCATTTCCTCCATGTTTCTAATTTCTGAAGATAATTAGTTGAAGCTTCTGGTTTATGAGTCTCTAATGTGCATCCCATTTCTTTTTTACTTCGACTCATTCCTTTAGACATTACCTCCCTAAAGCTTAAGCACATTATATCACTCCCAAATTTTTCAGTATGAATGATTGAGTGAAATGTATTCCTAGCTTTATAATACTCAATTAGGATTTGACACTACACATTTCTTTCTAAATAGATGGGTTTGCTGCTTTTATTGTTACACCATTGACCTAAGAGCAATCAGATCATGATTGATTACAACCTTCATTCCGTGACTACTATAAATGGTCTAGCAATTTTATGGCTTCATTTCTTCTTGACAATAATGTCACATTCTGAATTTTCCTACCCCTGTGGCGAGAATATACTGAGTTACTTTTATTACTCATTACTTCAATCCCTACAGGAGAAGTCTTCTGTTTAAAATACAGTAATCTGTATTTTTAGCATTTTATTTCCTAACAAAAATCTAGGCAAATATAACTAAAGAGAATTCAACAGTAAAATAACACTTTTGATGTTAGAAGTGATTTCTAAACCTGTAGCATTTAAATATATATATATATATATCACCATTATGATATTCTGTAATAACAATCCAAATCTGTGGAATTAACAGTGCTGTCAGTTGCATATAATGACGAAACCCATACATCAAACTGACATTGTCTGAATCTAAGCAGTGCTGTTGGTTCCTGGTTTAAAGAAGGAAAAAAAAAAAGAATAACAAAGGTAGAATTCGTTAGCTAATGATGTCTGAAGTTAGTTCAGTTATTTGTTTGGAGCAGTGTTTTTCAAACTTGGCAACTTTAAGATGTGTGGACTTCAACTACCAGAATTTCCCAACCAGCATGGGAGTTGAAGTCCACACATCTTAAAGTTGCCAAGTTTGAAAAACACTGGTTTAGAGATTAATAAAGAGTTTTCTTTCTAGGTAGTTTATCTCTTTAGTTTACAAGGCATTTTAGACATTCAGGATAGTTCTTGAAATATTTTTTATCAAAACTATTCCATGAAAATGAACATGGGCCACAAGCCTAGACATTTCAGATTGAAAATGATATAAATATTAACCTATGTATATTACACTTAGACCAACCTTATATCAGCAGACCTCTCACAATAACTCATGAAAAATGCTGGAGAGGAAGCCAGTTGGATCATAAGCAATCATACAGAAGAGGTTGATGTGAAAAATGGATGGGGGCACTTGGTGCATGTAAGCAGGGATGGAAATATTTTGGGGTGGGAGATTTTAGGTTTGTTTATGTTTATTTTTAATGGGCTAAGTCTTATTTTAGACATCTACAATATATTTTGTGATTTTCATTACTTGACTTAGAAGAAAACCAACTTTCCACTGTGTGATTGTATAATTCTAAATAATTAAATCCACTGTATAATTCTAAGTAATTGAATTTACTCTTGCCTTGGGTGATTTGAGGATATGAGGACTGGGGTCCTAACAAGCAAAACAACAATAATGTCAGTTTACAATAATAAATAAAAGAACCATGGTAATGACTGCCACACCTTTTTCTAATCCTGGTCATATTAGCAGCTAGCAAATGTTTTCTGTTGAGCAATTTAAATGTTAATTAGCTGTCTTTTCCCTCTTTTCATAAACTTCTCTTGTCTATATTTCTGCTTCTACATAATGAAAAGATTTGTCTGGCTGCTAGTGGTCCAATTGTACACTTTCTTCAAGACAATAGAAAGTAAATTACTGGCATTCATACATGAGGCTATTTCATTTTGAAAACCTGGAAAACAGACAGGTTTCTAATGCATACCAGGTGATAAATTTTCTTGTCTGGTTCCTTTATTAATAATAATCTTAGCAGTGCATGTTTTTCTATTTCTTTTAATTCTCATTTCATTTTCATGTCCATTAATTTGTGAATTCAAATGCAAAGTTCTTCATGGAAAGAACTCCATTTAACATTTTATGTTGTGTACCAATTTGATTTATGAGACTGTTCAGTATGAATATTATTCTCTAACCTTTACTTCCATTGAAAGCAATTTGAATTTAATTTTCTTTGTACAATTTAAACATAACTTTATAGGATGGCCTTAGTACATCTCAGTTATTATTCAAGAATATGACATGTTGAGTAAAATGGAAGAGCATCTTGATTTGTTCAGTTGCACTACACACGATAGTGTTTATTTTTATTAGAGTTGAAACATTCAGAGCAATATAAACTGTTTCCCTTTGACAGAATAATTATGTGTGGTTTGTTGTTAGTTTATAGTACATCAGTGTTTTCAGTATAATGTTCCATATTAATAATATATAAACCACATCAACTGATCTATGACATTCCGATTTAGTACTAAGTTCATGTCCTCAATGAATAATTACATATCTCTAGGATCTTTGTTATGCTTGGTTCTATTCATCTAAAGAGGTCTACGAATTTGACAAGCTTCATTGAGATTGGTTGATACTTCTCCCTTTCACAACTGAGACTTGTGAATTTGAGGCAGTGAAACTATCACAGATTGGTAGACAGATATAAATAGTTGCAGTTTACCATCCTTTGAAATTTCATTAACTAGAAGATGATGATATATAATCCTGCTACTTGGGTCCAAAGTTTCATAAAATTCTCACAGTCACTTCAATAATAGTCTTCAGGTTTTCATATTGACACAAGGTTTCCAAAACAAGGCTTCTAGTTTTATTGCCAGTTTTTCCAGCTTGTGGAAAAAAATGTAGCTGAGCATTAGAATATCTGTCTTGCACAAAAAAGGCCTTAGGGTTGCTGGAAGCAAAAGGAAGGAGTACAAAGTTGGTTTGTTTGACCAAGGTTAAAATAAGACATGTTTCTATAAAATTCTGGGATCCCTTTATAGATTTTTGCCAACACCAGGACTGAAATGTTAATGATTTATGGATTTGTGTAGGGATAAGAGATGGGTTATGGGAAGAAGAGATACTTGCATGTAACCTTATAGGGGGTGAAGAATGACTAAGTTTGTTGTACTTGTTGTGATGATCAGAAATCACTTCTTTAAATATTTCATTTCTCTTTTTCTTATTTTTCCTTTTTATTCTTTTCTTTTCTTGTACTTTCTACTCTCTCCTTATTTTTATTTTCCTTTCTGAGTTTAGTTTCTATTGTCTTATATTATTGTTTTTAAAAATCTTTCAGTAAAAATTATTAAGAAAAAAAAAAGGCCTTAGGGCTGGTGACTTAAATTTCCAGATAGGTCTGAGAAAACCTTGGCGAACCACTGCCATTTAAGCCATTAGGAGTAAGATGTTGTGGTCTGATTTTAATTTCTTATATTCCAACTACTGCTACCACAGAAGTGTTTATAACCAAACTAGGAAAGGCAACATCCTTGGATCAATATAAGTTACCTTGTCAGATTATATCAGCTTTGCTTAGAATTCATAGAAAGTTCAGTTAGTGTTCTCAAACTATGCACAGTTCACTATGCATACAACTCAACAGACCCAAATTAATTCATTTAAGTCAAAATGTTATTCATTACTTGTGAAAGGATGGGTAGCAGACAAACATCAGTCAGCAATAGTACAAGCCATAGAGTTACGTTTCAGTGGAAAATTTCACCATTTATCACTGTTTTAACTCTATTCCCTGCTAGGATTGTGTTCCCTGAAAATAAAAGACTACAGTGCTTCTACATTTTAATGTTTCAGAACCTTGGCTTTGCTTTATCCATATTAAAATAGCAAGAAAGACATTGACAATATGTATTTATTTTGTTTCCTAGCTCATGATTTGGCACTGCTGATAATATGAGTTATTGCTATCACTAACAATTGACTAGCGAAGAAAAATAGGGCAGAGTAAAACTAATGTGCTTTAAATTATTTTTAATATTATTGTTCAAGGGTGCAACATCACTAGAAAGAATAGAATGGGTTGAACCATGTGCTAGCTATCTGTAAGTTAAAAGTCTGTTACATGTTTTTTTTTCTATATCTTTTGCAACACTATATTGATATATAACAAGTTCATTGATAAACCAATTACTCTCCTCCTCATGGTTTACATGCTTTTTTTTCTTTTCTTTTTTCTTTTCTTTTCTTTTTCATTTAGATTGTATTTTTAGCCTTCCAGAAGCCCTCACTGATTTTTACTTAAAATTGCTTGTATAATCACTATCATCAAGAAAATAAAAGATTTGCCATTTTCAGTCCAATATGCTAGAGAGCAGTAACTTCTCATAAATGTTTTAGGGATGGATGATTTACAGGAACATCTTAAGGCTGTTCGCTCAGAATAAAGTATCAGTGCTTACATCTGGTCAAGGAGAACATAAATATTTTGATCACTTTGTAAATCTTTGACCACTGTTCTGTATCTATTAGAATATCCTTTATATCAAAATAAAATCTTAGATTCTCAATTAGAGTTTTCAAAGCAATTATGAAATAAAAAAGACAGAAAGGAACAACAGAATCTGTTCCTTTCTATCTGTATATGGTCTGACAGTTTGGTTACTCTATTGATACTTACAATATTACAAACCAACCTGCAGTGTCAAGAGGCCTGGGGGTCGCAAGGGAACCATGATCTGATGAGGTGGCTCCATTGTTCATAATCTGATGCTCTCTCTCTCAGCCTTTTCATAATAGGATTAATTTTTGTACTCTTTGTATGTTCTTAAAATTGTTTTTTATGGCCTGTTTGTATGTGGCTCAGAGTCATGTCACATGAGATGGGTGGCCTTATAAATATGACAAATAAATAGTTAAAATTACATCACATACTAGTTGTCACTCTGCCATCCTCATTTATTGTTATAGCAAACACTGTACTCTGAATGCAGCTTATATATACATATGGCAAATTAAGGAAGGAGATGAGGGGTGGGGAAAGTGATGAAATGTGCATTCTGACTTTATTTCAGTGCATGGAACAAAATACAGATGCCTCCCCTGGCCACTGCAGGCAAACAGTGTGAAAAGAATGACCGAAGCTGTGTTTTGTGTGCTTTTCTTGTCTGGTTACAAATCTAGATCCTGTCTTTCATTACCCAAGTAAAAATATTATTCTGCTAAATTGAAATGGAATTTGCTTTTTATCATACTGCTATGGTATGGGGCAACAAAATGCTATCAGAGGTCAATTATTGTGTTTTGACTAAGGTTAGTCACGGATTCGAAAGCTGAATGGAACAATTGTAATTGAAAAGTGCAGAGAACTGGGTTGCTCATTAAAAATGTTTACAGGCAAGGTTTCAAATAAACTGCTGCAACTACTTACGTTTCCATTTTAAAGGTGTTTTTGTTAACAAAAGTTAAATAAGATGGAAATAGGACAGAACCATCAGAAATGTGTTATACACCCAGGCAAAAGATGGAGTTGAAAATATTTAAAATATCCATCCAGTACTTCAAGAAATAGTGCTCTTGAAATTCTGAAATGAAGCCCAAGGAGCAGGAGGGAATTGTTATTATTAGATTAATTATTATTATCATTATCAGTGCATCAGTAAAGGACCGCTTTTATATTAGCCATATAAATCAATGCAACTATAACTATTTTTATTAGATATTGGAAGGAAAGTTTATTCTCAATAGCTACCCTTTGAACAACAGTATTTAATAGTCCTCAAATCTGTTCAGAAGAGTAACAGATATGTAAATCATGACAATAATAGAAAGAACTGGGCACAGATGACCTTCCGACATTCTCTACAAAATTTGTTGGCAGAGAAATTGGGTGAAAATATTATTTGAATTTTTTTTCTCAAAATTTCCTTAACTGTAGAATTTAACTTATTTGACTGCAAATCATTAACGTGCTATCAAGACATGTGCTTGTTACATGGTAAATGTTCTTGGACTAATTACAACCCAAACTGATCATTTTCTTTAAAGAAATAGAAATTGGACAGCAGTTACACTTTGAAAGGGTTACACTGCAAGCAGTATTTCTAGAAATTCTTTTAGTGAGAAGGCTAACAGGCCATCTTCACACAACTCACTGAATCCTAAACCTGGCTTAACAAAAGCGAATTGTTCATATAATGCAACTTGATAAAAATAATAAAATAAAATAAACCAAATTATGGCTTAAAGTGATGAACTCATTCACATAATAACCTGTCAGCCTTGCAAGGTAATCCAGACAGGAAGCATGCCCAGATGAACTAATTCTACTTACTAACATTAATAGAATCTTGCAAGTGTGAAAGTACATTTCTCCCCTGTCACCTTTACAGTCCAAGAATCTAGGGAGAATCCCTTCTGAAATGTTTGCTACACCCACATTCCTCCTGCTGGCTAAGCTGCCTCTTATCTGACTGTTCCTCTGGGTTCAGCTCTTCCCCGTGTGTCCCAAGGTCATTCCCACATACATTATACCACCTACGTTACATTGACCACCAAGAGGCATAACTTGGTTCACCCTTATTGGGACTCCCCATATGGCTACCATAATATCTGGCTACTTGCATCTGAGGAGTCCCACTAAGGACAAAATCCATCACAAGGTGCTTCCTGGTAGTCAATGTATCTGAAAAGTACCACACTCTGTAAAAATAGAGAAAGTCTCCCTCTCCAATGTGTGTTTGTGTGTGTGTGTATGTAAATAATTTAAAACTCCGTATATAATGTAATACCTTCTATGAGAGCTTAAGGGAAAGTGGATAGCAAACTAAGGCAACGATCATATTTCCAACAACACTGTGAAACAAACCATCTAACCCACATACTTTTGACTAGCATGTTTTATGAACCCAGCCATACTGTGCCAAAATTTTCTCCGTCTGCAAAAATGTTTCCTGTTTTTCTCTCTCATTCTTATGATATTTTAGAAATGATTAGGGGGGTTTTTTTGCCTTTTTTATCTTTATCTTAGTATTGTGAGATGTTAAAAAATGTTTGATCTTCCTTCCTTCCTCTTTCTTTCTCTGCAGTCTTCACAAGTCCTCCTGCTTCCCTAAGCAAACACACTGTGGGAGAAATTTCTTCATGATGCCTTTTCTTGAAATGTAATTGAACTTTAAAAAACAGGAAATTTGCAAACCATCAGAGTCAGTTGAACTATAAAAGTCAAATCACTAACATCCTGTGCTAGATCACCTTGTAATTAAGGTAAGTACAAGAATCCCACACTCTACTCATGAGAATTTCATCAAAATAATCTCCTTTTAAAATAATCAAAAGCAGATGCTTTTCCGTTATATTGAAAGAGAATAATAAAAAGAAAACATAGAAGAAATGTTTTGCAGAGCACTAAATAAAAGGATGATATCAATCACATATTTGTGAATCAATTTTTAAATGTCCAGTCATTGATAGTGTGCATAGTTTTCTTAAACTTGGAGAGAATTGCTACTCTCATTTTATTATAATGTATTCCTCAATTTCCTTCTATTTTGGTAGATTACAGTTTGCTTAAAAGCCAAAATCTGAAGATCGGATAAGAGCAGTTTATGGTGACACATATGACAGGAGATTTCATTCAGGCCTGCAAAATTAAATCTGTTATTTCCAGACACAAAGGAAAGGCAGTCCGTAGGATGGAGGCCAGTACAGTTTTAATACCATCTGCCTCTTGCTATTGTTTACCTGAGAATAATTCTTCAGAGAACAGAAAACAGCCACCTACCCTTTGTATCTGCAATTGAAAAGAACTGTGCCACAGCCAAAATATCAAATGGTACAGAGAAGACAACCAGAATATGGTTTATGGACTTGGTAACTCCTCCTGATCTTTAGAGCAAGACATTTAGTATAACATTCAGATAACATTTAATTGTAAAACATTTGATACCGCAGAGCTGCAAAGAAAATGTCACAAGTCTCAGATATAACAATTGTGCAGTCATCAAAAACTTGATTTGGTAATCCATCTAGTTCAATCAAATGGCTCTGGGGTGGAGGTCCACACTGTAAACATCAAATGCTATCTAATGGGGAAAAAAGGTAATATACTTTAATTAATATTAAGAGATACAATCCTAATCATACTATTAATTAATTGTTAATTAACAATTAAACCTGGCTGCAATGTTTAAATCTTAAGCTCCTTTTCTCATCTTTTGTGAGAGACTCCATTTCTTATGCCACCTGTTGGTTGCATCTGGCCTTTGATAATAAAATGATCATTTCCATTCCCAGGTTCCTAATTTCCTACACTGCCAACTTCAAATGTCATATTACTTCCCTCTCTATTTTCAATTTCCCCTCCTCCCTCAGAACTGTAGGTGCCTGGGTCCTCTCTCCATTTCCATCTGCTCCTGGACATTATTTATAAGATGGTCCTTTCCATTTCTACCCTTTCCATTCCCAGGCTCCTCATTTCCCACCATGCCAACTCCAACCTTCCCAAGTGCAGAGCCCTACTTTTCATAGCTGAACTTCTGTATTTTTTCCATTCCATTTCAGGACTCAATCTATTTCAGATGGTCAGTAATTTATGAAGTCCCATCCTTTCTTTCTCATTTTTTTTTTTATCTTCCCACTTTTCTTTTGTATAGTTATCCTATACTTCTATCCCAATTTCTTGTCCAGTATCAAATATTTGTCCTATGGGTACTTTAATAAGAGTCCTCTCCCCTAGCATTCTCATCTTTTCCTTATTAAATTTTTGTCTTGAATGCCCACATATTGGACCACAACATCTTCTGAAGGCTTGCCACCAGCATATAATAAGGGTAAGCAATTTTCTGTGTCCACAAATCAAGTGACACCCAAAGAGGACCTACTACAATTTAAACCACTCTAATTCTCTAATTATGCTCTAATTCCTTTAAAGGTAGATGAACTGTTGCCTTTATTTTTTCCCCAAATAAATTGTGTTTGTTCATTGTGGGTAAAAAACAAGGTTGTCACTGTGAAATACATTGCAAGTTTGGGCCCAGGACTCTAAATACCCATGGCCTTGATCTTCTATTCTGTTGATGCTAATAAATATAAAATAGATGGATGAGGTTTTATCCAAACAGAAAAGAGTTTCTTTGAAATCTAATATTTAATATAATAGCTTCTTATGCCATTCTAATAAAGCATTATTTATAGGTTTCTGGAGGAGTTGATCTTTCTTGTCAGATTCCATTGCAAAAATGTCTTATTTCTTGACTGAGTTCAACCTTTGTCAATGTCCTTCCCTCACTCCTTTGCCCAGCTAATATACGGAAACCTAATTCTCTCTCCCAAACCTTGTTATCATGACACTGCATCCATTTATTAAAAGGATGACTAATCAAATTTCTTTGCTTATTATAGCAAAGGCTGTCTATCTCTAAAACAGGACTGGGCAAACCTCAGGGTCTATTCCTTTTGTGTTTCTTTCATCCTGCAATAAAAGAAGAGAGCCTATGAAAGTAAGGCCGCCCTCCCCCAAATTCTAGACACTATATTTATAAGATGCACAGCTATAACAGCTCCTTAAAATCCATTGTCCCCACACATATGAGGCCACCAGTTAGCTTAATATAAACAGACTAGAAGTGAGTCAAAATACATGTCAAGACAATATATAATATAATGTGCATACATGCAGCTGTATGTATTACTGTACTAATCATTTAGAAACTTTTTTTTTCTTCGAATGTGGAACTGAGTCCAGTCTTAACACTATTTCAATAGATGGGAGTAAATGTGGTAGAAAGTCTTGGAATTCAGATGATGGAAAGCAGGAACTGGAACAAACCAAAGGACAATGGAAATAAGAAGTTGGTGATATATTAAATATTCATATATTCATATACTATGTAATTGCATTAGTTTTATTTGTCTAATATAATCCTAAATAAAATGAGAAGAGGAGGGGGAGGAGGAGGGGAAAATATTGTTGTAGATGCAAGATGAGATGAAAATCTGATGATTGCTGGCCTTAGCTCTTCAGAAGGGTCCAAGTAAGTAGAGTAAGTTGTGTGAGCTGCACTGGTTCCCAGCAGGCTTTCAGGTGCAATTCAAGGTACTAGTTGTCACCTTTAAAACCCTACATGGATGGGCCAGGTTATTTGCAGGATGGCCTATAGCTGATGGTTCCTTCCTGTCCTACTAGATTTGCAGAATGACCATGATCCAGGTTCCCCTAGTAAACCAGTGTCACTTATAGGGTCCTGGAAGTGTGCTCTCTGTTATGGTGCCTGCCTTTATGGAACAGCCTTCTCCAGAGATACAGATGGCCCCAATGCTGTTGGCCTTCAGGAAAGCAGTGAACACCTGGCTTTTCCCCCAGGCACTGGGGCTAGGATGTTGCTAGAGCTAGCATGGAGTGGTGGGAATGGATGTGTTTTATTGGGGCTGCAGTGTTATTTATTGTTTAAATGGTTGCTTTATTGTACTGTGTTTTGATTGCTATCCAAGAGTTCCTTCTGGTAGATGATTGGGGAAGGAAGGAAGGAAGGAAGGAAGGAAGGAAGGAAGGAAGGAAGGAAGGAAGGAAGGAAGGAAGGAAGGAAGGAAGGAAGGAAGGAAATCTCCAACTTCCCTCTCTCTTCTCAATATTTTATATATACAGATGGTAAGACACAAAAAAAGAGACAGGTGAACACTGTCTAAAAAGTAATGTACACAAAGACATGTTTTTTTACACAAATACAAGAGACTCGGGTTGGCTCTTTCTCTTCTTCACTGGTGCTATTCTGCACAAATGTGCCTGCAAACACTGTGCTTTGCACTTACCCATTTATTTTGATAGCCAATTTTTATTTTATTTTTTATTAATGTGAAGGTACCTTAAAAAATCTGGCCCCCAAATACATCCCATAGGCATTCCTAGGCATTAAAATAAAGTTAGTGGAGCTCTTCAGTTCAATTCCTTTGCCCAGAAGAAAAAAAGACAATGTAATCTGGTGTGGTTAGGCCCCTGCAGCAGAAGGGGCATCTAGAAGGGGTGATTTTTGCATTCCTTCTGATATATATACTTCTTTGAAGACTGAATTGAAATACAAGTTCCTTTTGGCCAGTTAATGTTCTTGTATGTCCCTTGGCTATATAGTATACAGTCTTCAAAGAAGTATTAAGAGAATGATACATCCTTTTAGAAAAATAAGGATTTTTTTCAACATTCCCCAATAGCAGAATGCTATAGTAAACATTTTCTTATTGTTGGTTAGAATGTTTATATCAAATCTCACCTCGCTTCCATCTCTTTCTCTTCCTTCCTTAGACATATAACATTTTAAAAAGAGGCAGTATTAGCAGTTGGGTTCCATTTATTAGTATACTATAGTTTATTTATTTTGATAATTATAAAAAAAAAAAAGGCAAGCATTTTCCGCAGCATCAGGGACGGGGGAGGGGGGGGAGTAAAAAAAATCAAGATGGCAGCCACAAATGTGTGTTTAAAGGCCTAAAAGGGGTGGGGCTTCCATTGCATTGTTATCATTTTGACTTTTTTGATGCTCCTTATAGATGCTGCTGCACGGCATGCAGGGGTGGACTTGGCAATGAACATCTGAGTGTATAAGGCAGTGTGTCTCAACCTTGGCAGCTTTCATGTGTGTGGACTTCAACTCCTAAAATTCTGGGAGTTGAAGTCCACACATATGAAAGCTGCCAAGGTTGAGAAACACTGGTATAAGGATTGATACTCACTTAAACTTAAGCCATTTGTGGTGCCTTTTTCCCCCTAGCCTTTTTGTTTAAGATTTAAAAGAGAAGGATTCTGTTAGCTTTGACGAAATATTGACACTTCCGTGTAAGAATTACACGGTCCTGCATGGTACTGGGTGATTTCTGCACAAATGAATTATGGAAAGTAAACAAGAATGCTAAAGTAAACTTCTTTTAAACTGAGCTAATATTCCTATACATCAAACTGCTTAAATGGAATGGAACCGAACAATCTATCCAGCTAAGCAGGATTGTTAACTTAGTGGTTTTTTTGATGTTCCCCTATATTTTTTAAAGGAATACGATTGTACATTAAAGTGCTTTATTTCCTTATTTTTAAAAATGAAATGCCAACTTTTTATAACATGGATAAAATATACAGAAGCTTACTACTGAATAAGAAATTGTTGTTTCTTGTTGGTGGAAAACACCAACCTTCAAAACATGATCGTTCTTTTTTGATTCCATTCTCAAGAAGGTACACTTATGCCAGATGTAAGGGAGATAATTTTCTAGTGCACAACTGAAAAGCTATTACATTATCCAAGTCATTTCCAAAGTTCATTTTCTCAAAATAGAAAATATGAACAAAGGTATAATCAGATGGCTAATGTCTCAGTATATATTATATATTCCTGCAGTATTTTTGGATTACTGAAGCGGGCATTGCTCACCTTAGCCAAGTCAAAAGCTGCAGCTCAAGAAAGCTTGTGCCTTTTAATAAAAGGTGTTAGTTGGAAAACGTGCTACCAAACTCCTTTTGACTTTTTGCCACCATAAACTAACACAGCTCTTCTCCTGCAGTGTCTTAGCCAAGTCACTAACTTTAACTCTCGGCTTTTCATATAGAGAAATAATTTTTGATATTATATGATCCAGTATTATGTAGTACTAGACCTTGTATAGTAAGTTGTTCATACCTTATTCATGTATTGATCTTTATTCCATTTGCCTCCTTACATGTTCTAATTTTTATCTAAATAACCAATCCACATTCTATGACAATTGAGCAAGTTTTGATCTCATTAGATAACTTTTAGGGCCTACCCACCCCCTAATTCTTTTTCCACAGGAAAAATTATTTCACCCAAGCACACAGATATTTCCCCTTTGCAGTCAGTGGCACCATATTAGCTACATAATGAGCAATCAGGCTGAAATTAGAAGTAACTATTTTAGTCCACCAATACATCTGGAAACTTCCATTACCCATTCTTCATGAGAGTTTATAAAAAATTCAACCCTATACATCAGAGTTACATTTGCCTTGTTTATGTGTATGTTTGTGTAGCATAATATAGATAGCATAGTATTTTGGTATAGTACATTACACTGTAGAACATATAATACAACATATCATTATAACTATATTGTATAGTGTATTGTATGCTTATAGAGTATATGTGTCTGTGTGGAATGTATGTGTATATATACAGAGAGAGAGAGATACACAAACTGAAAAGTTTTGATTCTTCATCTCAAGGATACCACATTTCCCACAAGTTTAAAGTCTTTCTGATACTGAACTCTGATAGCCTCTCAAGAGCTGGTTGTACTTGGGAATAGATCCTATTTACTTTAATGAGAATCAAAGTAATTATAAAGTTGATTACATTGCAAAGAATTGTCATTGAACAAATAGCAACATGTCAAAAATAGTCATGTAGTGATGAAAAAAAATCTTAATTCAATTTCCCGGCTAGCTGTACTATATTTAATTATGACCAATACACTGAGGATTTTGTTAACAAATACTAAATTGTGGCATAATAATTTCTGCTACCTAGAAATTATTGTGATGTACATGCTATCAAAAAACTACTTTGCCTATTTTTTTCATTATCTTTGACTAAAATAATAATTGAACTTGAACCCATATTGGGAATTTTGTGTCTATTTATACTTCTCATACCTAAAGACAATTCTGATTAATAATGTACAATAACTTGTTTTTTGCTTGCTGCAGTCAACATTATAAATGTATGAACACAGTTCTTTTGAAGTATTTATTTTTAACTATACTTATTTCAGTAACTGATACTGTATATGAAAATCTGTGGCACAAAGTAAAGGCAAGGAATACAATTTCAAAACAAAATTTAAAAAAAGAAAACAAATGTCTGCTTCTTCCTATGACATATGCATGTGAAGTTCCCAGATCTCTGCTATATTGTCTTACCCAGAATCTGGAATGGATGGATTTCAAAGAAAAGCTTTCAAAGGGTTTCTTGTAATGCAGACGTGAGCACAGTTGGCCAAATCCTTGTACAGGAGAGAGCAAATAAGCTTATACAGATGCAGCAGAATCTGTTTCATCATTTTCTGATTACACCAGAAGAAGACCCTCATGAATTTCAGAATTGTGTTACATGCAGTATATTGACTATTTCTATCATGATTATAAAATCATAGAGTTGGAAGTCTGGGACATTTAGACCATCAAATCTACCTCCTGCCCTATGCAGGAATCTAATTTAAAATATCTGTGAAAAAAGCTGGCCAAACTGCTTTAAGAATTCAAGTGAAGGGGAGCCCAGAAAGTGTCTGAATAATTGGTTCCGTTGTTGAACTACTCTTACTACTAGAGTATTTTTCCCCCCTAACATTGAACTGAAGTCTACCCTCTTATCACTTAAAACCATTATTCTGCCCTTTGGAAAAACTGAAAACAGATCTTGGCCTTCTTCCGTGTGGCATCTGTTCAGGTTCTTTAAGAATGCTTAAGAATAAGGGGACGCGGTGGCAGAAGGGCTTAATGACGCTGGAGTTTGCCGGTCAGAAATGGTCAGCACTCCAGTGGTTCGGGCCCGGCACCGCGGGACGGGGTGAGCTCCTGTCCCTTGTCCTAGCTCCTGCCCGCCCAGCAGTTCGAAAGCTATTCCATCTGTGAGTAGATAAATGGGGACTCCCGTTTAGATGGGAGGAACCAGTGGTGCTGCGCAGGGGAGCAAAATACCGGTGCTGGCCAGGCTCTGGGTGCACCTGGCGCGAGCGACAATTGATACGAGTGGCAAGAAAGATCTATGGAGGAGGAAAAAAGCCCGGATGACCCCCTAGCGGCCCCTGCTGGTCACATAGTGTAATAGCACTAATTGTAAGATTTCTCACTGTTTCTCACTGTTAGGATTATATATGTACTTTGTGAGCCGCCCAGAGTTCCCCATTGGAGGGAGATGGGCGGAGAATAAAAATTGAATGTATAAATAAATAAATAAATGCTATCATATCTAATCTCAATCTTCATTTTTCAAGGCTCGACATTTCCAGTTCCTTCCATTTTTCTTCATAGACCTTAGTTTCTAATATACTGCATATGTTATTTTAGGTAATGACTTATATATCCATTCTTTATTAACATTTCAAGCATGAATTCCATTCTTTGTCTTTCAACAGTGGTCTTTTTATATAACCATAGATACTTCTTACTACAGCAAACAACATTAATATCTTTCAGTTCCTCATGGTGTGCTTAACAGAGGTTTGGCAACAAAGATAGCGAACACAAAAAGGGAGAATGGAAATTTGTGTTGGTAAGTATGAGTGAGATTTTTAATATTATACTGGAGTGTGTACAGTTGTTAGAATAACTAACAGATGAGGCATGCTGATTTTAAAATGTTAGATAAGCTTAAATAATAGTGTTGGGAGAAAAGTTTGATTCCATCCTTTTAAGCCTCTGACTACAGCAGGATTCATTATATACAGAGTAGAAATAATATTTCTTATGCTTTTAGTTGATATCATAGGGTTGAGCTTAAGAGTTTTATGAATGCTTTACTGAAATAGTCAAATTTCTAGTTACTTTAGAATATAATTTTATTTAAGTTCTTCATGTTTTATGATGTTTGTTATTACACTTATAGGATCTTGATTCAGGAGTTTTTGAAATGTACAAGGTGGAATTACTTTTTCTCAGACACAGGCTCTTTTCTCTGTTTTATTAAGATCCAAGGCCATTTGTCATTGCATTGATTCCTCTGTCACCGATACTGAACAAGTCAGGCCAGGGCTATCAACATCAAAAACATCTGCCAGGCTATCCAACCTACTTTACATGGACAATCTGAAGCTGTATGGAAAAACACTATCTGAAATAGAATTGCTGCTCAACACTGTCCAAATATACAGCCAAGATATGTCAATGGAGTTTGGACTGGACAAATATGCTACCCTTAACATCAACAGGGAAAAATAGTGAAAACTGAAGGAATCAAGATGTCCTATGGAAATAACATCAAGAGTCTGGATGAAGAAGATCACTACAAATACCTGGGCATCCTTCAAGCTGACAACATCAAGCACATTGAAGTCAAGAAGGTTAGTAGTGAATACATCATGAGAGTGAAGAAGAACTTTAAGTTCAAACTCAGTGGAGGAAATACCATCAAGGCAATTAACACCTGGGCAATTCCAGTCATTAGATACCCAGCTGGAATAGTGGACTGGACTCAAGCAGAACTAGAAGATCTGGATAGGAAGACCAGAAAAATAATGACAAGGAATCATGTCCTTCATCCATGCAGCAGCATTGACAGACTCTACTTATCAAGAAGCATTAGTGGGCATGGAATGTTGCAAGTACACCAGACAGTTGAAGAAGGAAAAAGGGCATTGGAAGAATATCTGAAGGACAGTGAAGAAGATGTACCGAAGCTAGTACCCCATGAAGGCTTACTAAATACCAAAGAAAGCAAAGTATTACATGTCCAGTACACACACGCACACACACACACACACACAACTAGCAGGCAAAGCAAGTAAACAAGACCTGGCAATGGCTATGGATAGGAAAGTTGAAGAAAGACAGAGGTGCTAATTCTGGCTGTACAAAACCAAGCCTTAAGAACAAATGCATACAAAGCCAAATTTGAGAAGAGAGCAACAGACAGCAAATGCCACCTCCGCAAAGAAACTGAAGAAACAGTGGACCACCTAGTTAACTGCTGCAAGAAGATACCGCAGACTGACTACAAAATAAGCAATAATGGTGCATTGGAATATCTGAAAGAAATATCATTTGCCTGCAAGCAAGAACTGGTGGGACCTCAAAACAGACAAAGTAACAGAAAATGGAGAATCTAAAGTGCTCTGGGACTTTAGAATCCAAACAGACAAGCACCTGCCATACAACACTCCAGACTTAACAATTGTTGATAAGAAAAACAAAGAATCTGGATAGCAGACATTGCAATATCTGGAGACAGCAGAATAGAAGAGAAAGAACTGGAGAAAATCACAAAACATAAACATCTGCAAATAGAAGTAGAATGATTATAGCAAAAGAAAACAAAGAAGTATTGCTAGTAATAGGTGTCTTGGGTGCAATCCCAAAACATCTGGAGTACCACTTGAAGACCATCGGCATTGACAAAATTACCATCGGTCAATTGCAAAAAGCAGTTTTACTTGGAACAACTTACATCCTGTGACAATACCTTAAACACCATCAAACAACAGCATCTGCCTATCCCAGGTCCTTGGGAAGGACTCAGCATTGTGGGAAAAATCTTGCTACTGGTTAATAGTTACAATCTGCAGTTCTTTGGGCTGGTGACTTTTCTCTCTATTCTTTAGCATCGTAGTTCAGCATGTAGACTAAACAGTAAAGAATACCAAAACCTAGTCTGAGTTGGTTTTTAAGGAGAAGAGCTGAGAATGCAGGAACTAAAAAAGGCCCCTACACTGATATCTGTAGTGAAGATTTTCTGTATTGCTTTCTCCACACATTTTTTTTAGTTGTAAGTGTATCTGATTTTTATCAGCTTGGAAACATAGGGACTTCACTCTTGCAGGGTACTCCAGAGATCACTGTTTGAATTAAATGATCTTTGGACCCTTTCCTATTGGTTGATATTTCTTGGTAGCATTCCCATTCCAATGGATTCTTCCTGTGTTTGTATCAGGCTGATTATATCCATTATTAATTTGACTTGATCAGATATCTGATCACACACATTGTCATTTCATGAACATGCATTACAGAGGCAGAAGCATTTGCAGAAGGTGGGGGTGTCAAGGTGGTGGTGTGATTTTGTGATTAACACATGTAGAAAGGAGTGGAGATTTTGACTGTATAGTCACAACCTCCCTCTTGACATTTTTGACATCCCTCTCCCCGCACAGATGCTCTGGAATAGTGATGTGGGAACTGTAACTCTATGTCCCTAGCAGTACAAATTTTATGGATATGAACTCTTGGGAGATATATTTTAGGTAGGCTATTGTAAGGTATTTTTGATATATAAACACCTCTTTGAGATTCAGTGGAGTTTCACTGTATCTAAATCTGAGTCTCTGATTGGGGGAGTTATTCAATGCAAAGAGCATAAGATCTTAGTATACCTTTTGTATAAGGTTAATCAGTATAGTTTTAATTAAGTGACTTGTATTGTTTAGATCTGTCTGTGCATCTATTGTTAAGTATATCAACATTCAGCAAACATATATAGAACTCACACCTGTTTCCTGAAGCCATGTTTTCTGCAGCACATGGGCATTTAATAAGAAAACTGCTGTTAAATTCTAATTCCTCAGTTCTTGGAGGAGGGGAAGAGCAGTAGAATAAATCCAGTGATCCTCACCCAAAATAATTAGTCCTGGCTAGAACTACTTAGTATTAAAAGCTGAATTTGTAATTTTTATGCGCTTTCAGTTTGGTAATTAGCCAATAGAGTGAGCTGAGTCTTAGCCATTAGACGTTCTTCTATCTATTAGCAGGAACTCATTTATCTCATAACTGAGCATTTTTTTAAAGTAAAATAATGGTATGTACCTGCAGGATGGTTTCAGAAACTTTCCCATTAATGGTGTAACACACTCCTGGGGAAACCTTGGGTGCCTAAATTCAACTCTGTTGCTAGATAGGCAGGTGAAGATCATAGCTGAGGAGGACTTTACCTGTCTTTGGCTGGTATGCCAGTTGCAACCTTTCCTGGAGAAAGGCACCCTTGAAATTCCTGCTTGGACTGCTGCATCACACTTTACATGAGGTTGCCTTCTGAAAACTATTTGGAAGCTGCAATTGATCTAAAATGCAGCAACCTGCCTATAGGGCAGTGAGGGCTGCTGTTCACCATAACAATGATGCTGAGGGCTCTGTATTGGTTACCAATATACTTCTGGATACAATGCAAAGTGTTGGTTTTGACCTTCAAAAACCAAGTTATTCAGAACGGCATTTACTTAAGACTTTGTTATCAGTATGCCTACTATTTTTGTATTAGTAAAGGATATGGTTTGCCAGTTTTCAAGATTATTATTTTTGTATTATTCCTAAGTTATGGTTATCTTTATGTTGGCTTATGGCACTTTGCCATGAGTCCATTTGTAAATTGGGTGGCTTATTCAATGAATAAATATTTGAGAATCATTCCAGCTGGCAGCATGAATATTGTATCAACATTGCATTGCCTTAATTCTGGCAAGAATAATTAAAAGGAGGCTGAACACTTTTTTTTCCCCAGTGAGCATTTTCTAGACAAGCAATATCATATTTATACATTATTGTGAGAAAAATAATCTTTCCTAAGTTTTGAGATCCTCCCAAGCTCTTCCAAAGTCATTGTTAACACTGTTGAAAAGGTAATCTCCTGAGCACAGCAAAGCTAAAAAGAAGAAAGGTGCCAAATGAGATTGTGGAGAAATGATAAATGAAAAAGAAAAATACCCAGAAAAAAATATGGACAGTGAACGTGTCTAGGACAGACCTGATTCAACATCATTGTCAGATAAATCAACTTTCTTGAGAAAACTCCACAGATAACAGTAAAAAGCTGAAAGAAATTCACAATTTATGAAGATAATCTTTATAAATCAAATTAACTTTTTATTAGGATTGTTTATCTTGGACTCAAAAGAAAACAGAATTGCTTTAGAGAAATAAGATTAGGTCCAGTTAATTCAAGACAACTCTATTCTGCCATTCTTGAAAAGCCCTATTTCAAATATTTCTACAATGTTTACTATCGTTGTTAAGTATTTGGGATGCTATATGTAGAAAGTTGGGATATAAATCTAAAACAATACATAAATGGATGCTTAGAATGCTCTGCCTCATAACATTTCAAGCTCAGTTATTTTCATTTTACATCAGTTCATGTAGTAATAGTAGGTAAATATTTCCAAAGAGTGAATTTTTGATATATTCAAATGAAGAATGGACTTTCTTATGGCTTGAGCTGTGTTCAGTCATTATAGTGAATATAGTTTACAATTCATTAAAGTAGAATGGAGTAAGCACCTTAACATTTGCTTTCAACTTTATCGTGGCATAGAGAGATGAGGGAATTCTACTCACATTCATCAGAACATGTGTAAAACTCTGACATATACTATCTCCCCTCTGAAGTACAAGGCCTACATCTGCCTGCACCCCATTTTTACCAGATTTCCAGAATGCTGCAGAATTCAAGCAACATTCACAATAAGGCTTATCTATTCACAGATTAAAAAGTAAGAGTTTACAAATGGAAAGCATGAACTAATGTGCAGAGCAAAAGGAACAATCTTGATATAATCTCTAACTTCATTAACTCTGATTCTGAAATTATGCAAAGGATATGTAACACAGGAAGCCTGCAGTAAATGAATGAAACTGGTGCAAACTGTATATATTTGCATGAGAAGTAAAGAAATAATTTTGGTGGTAGGAATCTGGATGCTCAGATTTTGAAATTAGCAAAATATAGGAAGGAGACCTTGGATGTAAAGATAAACAGAAGGAAATGGGCTAGGAGATCATGGGATTAAATTAAGGGGTTTTACCAGATACACTATAACTGCAAAGAAGTCAGAACCAGGGCCTTTTCAAAGTGAAGGGCTAGGAAAAGATTTTAAAGGTGTGGAGTTATGGGACTTCTGGGGAAGAAATGGCAGACTAAATGAAGATCTGGTGAGTAGACCAGCTCTTTGTAATTCCTCTCCAAACAAGGAGAGGACTTAAGATTGCCCACAAGTGCTCAAGACAGTTGTTCCTCACAAGAAGACTGCAAGACAGCAGTCTCTGGTGGATTTAGAGCTCTGGGAGATGAGGGAATAGCCATCTTGCTCAAACCATGGTTACCGTCTTTAAAAGGACACTAAGTTCACATACTTCCTTTTGTAATCACATTTAGAAATTGTTTGTTAACTGCTTTTCAGCAATTAGGAACCTTTGGATTGACAATTTTTACAGCACTGGGTACGTTTCTTGCAATCCTTAGCAAAAGAATTTTTAGCTACAAGTTTAAGAACTTAAAAAAAACCTTTTTTTTAATAAAGAGCAAAAGGGTGATTAAAACTTTGATTTTAAAAAAGTTACAAAGGGACTAAGGGTCCAGATAAATTTTAAATAAGAATTTGGAATTAATTATAAAGAATCCTTCCCATGGGAAAATGCTTTTGTTTTGAATTAAAAAAAAAATAAGAGTGTAAAATTGGACACTAGAGGGAACTAGAAGGAACTAAAGATTATAATTAAAGCAGAAGAACAACTCATCAGATAAGATTTTAAAAATTGGACACTAGAGGGAACTGAAGGGAACTAAAGATTACAATTAAAGGAGAAGAACACTTAAACTTGACTTACGATTACAGAATGAAGCAAAATATTTTAACATTAGACATATTGAAGGATATTTTTGAACAATAGACTCAGGAGTTAATTTTAAGAGTGTTTGCCTCTATCGATAGACTATGTCTAAAAGAAGTTATGGAAGGGGAACAATTTCTATCTGGCAAGATTGAAACTGACTTGCAAGTGGATGTACAAATGACAGGCTATAAGAATGACATGGAAAAAATGTTACACTGGACATACAAAAGAAACCAGTTGATGTCTTAATAATTATAAGGGATATACAAGCAACAAATCAAGAGAGTGACCTGGATAATTTCCCTATACTGGATTTACAAAAGAGGCTTGTTAAAGTTTGGAAGAAGAAAAAATGAAAATAAATCAAGTTTTACAACATTATTTGAATGGACTAAATATTAAGATTGTTAGAAGTAAAAGGAAGGAATATAAAGTTGGTTTATTTGATCAAAGTCAAAATAGATATGCCTCTGGTAAGCCTTAGTGGACTTTTGCTGACATCAGGACTGAAATGACAAGGTTTTATGGATTTGTTTATAGATAACAGGATATGGGAAGAAGAGATCATTTGTTATGTTTTAAGAGAAGGTGATAAGTTACTAAAATTGTTTATACTTGTTGTGATGAAGGTGGGAAATCATTTCTTTATATATTTCTTCACTTTTTCCTTAGTATATTCTTATTTTTTCTTTCATTTCTATTTCTCTTTTTATGTTTTCCTCTTTTTTTCTTTTCTGCACCTTCTACTCTTTCTTTTTATTCTTTTATTTTTTTCCAGTTTGTACTAGCTTTTACCATTGTAATTAGTGTGTGTGTGTGTGTGTGTGTGTGTGTGTGTATAAATAAACACAGAGTTTTGAGTACAGAAATAGCCCTAGGGTACAATCGGGTACTCTGCTAGTTGCAAGCAGGCTCAACCCAAAAAAACCATTGCTAAGAAAAGGAAGAAAATGGCATAGAAAGGCAACTGAATAGTTAAAAAAGAGTCAGAGATGTGAAGTAAGAGAGAAAGAGCACTGGAGAGTAAGGGAGAAAAGAAGCAAGTTTTAAAATGAGATAAAAATTTCTCCTGAGTCAGTTTAAGACAAAAGAAAGGTAACAGTCCAAGCCTTCTGGTTAGGAGGGGCAGAAAGAACACTCATGAGTAAGACACTAAGAGAGAAAGCATTTTTTCTCTCACTCTCTGCAGCAGGGTGCCTATTGCTGTGCTTTCCTACAGCTTGGATTCCAGGGAGATGCAACAGCTAGAATCCCCCATTGTGTTGTCTGGGAAGGAGGACTGATTGCTAAGACAGTGAGGAACACCCAGTGTGATGGGTGTGGGCACAGATTAGGAGAGAGAAGAGTCAACCAGCCACTAACCTGGATTTGGATCAGGGCCAGCAAGAAGATGATGCAAAGGAATTAAACAGAGCCAGGAAGGGAGTGAAAACTGCTACATGTGACTTTTGCAAGGCAACTGTTGTTGTGAGCAAGGACAAAAGGGGTAGAATTGACCGTGGAAATATTTTTTGTGCTTTTGAAATGTATTGTCTCTATTTAAAGAGCCCTCCTGGCTGTTAGGAGAGAGAAAGAGAGATGGCTATTGATTATAGAGGCTGCATTTTTAAAGCAAGTCTCTCAGGACTGATTCTTTAATGACTTTATCATTAGGTGAACCAGATTCTTGGAAGGTGCTTAAGGATTAAAAATATGAATGTTTTGTTAAACTGTGTTCCAAAAATCAGAAAACTATTGACTGATGAAGAGCTCTGGATATATCAAGTTTGGATTGTTGTGAAAGTTGATCATGTAGTAATGGAAGAATGCTTGCCTTCTGATTACACCGAGAATCTATTTGTGTTAAATTGAATGCAAACCAAAGTGCCTTTCAGACATGGATCAGGCCCATGCATACGGTAACGTGGTAACAGGGCCTTGTACAGAGATTCATGTCCCTCGCACTGCATTTGTGTATCTCTGTGGACATCAGCACCTGAATAACTTTGTGTTTTCTCTTCCATCTGGATTAATCACACACAATACAGCTATAGGCACTATAACACATTACTATACACAGAGAAGCGAGAGAGTTCCTTGGCACAGAACTGAAAACACAGGCTGCATCAGAGTTTCCAGTCTGAGGAGATAAAGGAAACAATTAATTAGAGTCTGGACTGTACTTAAAGTAGGACCACAATTCATTTTATATCACCGTGCCCTGATGCAATACAGTTTCCACACATCTGTAGCTCTGTAATGAGTTATTTGACCATTTGCAATGTTATCACTGCTACTGCAAGTTATTCTTTTAACTCTCTATTTCCTATTATTTTTCCCCTATTCTGACCCCAAAACTATCTTTCCAAGACCCAAAGCTGCCCCTTTGCCTGGTGCATCCTTCATTGGTTCACATGGTGCTCTTTCTATCTCTCAATTTCCCTCTTTGACCCCCAAAGAGAGGAGGTTAATGTTTCCATAGCCTAGATTCTCTGCTGAGATTAGTTCTTTTGTAACCCTGTCCTTTGAAAATACACTTATTCTCTTTGTGAAGCTGGTAGAGTTCATTTCTAAAGCTTGGCTATTTTTCAATCTCAAAAAAAATATTTCTCCGTGGACTATAAATCCATAACATAAAGGACCATTTCCTTGGTGATCAGAAGATAGGAAGTTATATTAACCAAATTTTATTTTTGAAAGTGAACAGAAAAATTAGCAGCGCACATATAAATGAATATTTTATTTTATATTTTATTTTTATCACATAATGATAATATTTTATCACATAATGAGTGAAGCTACAGCTGTGTTCCCTGAAAATATCAAATTCCCACAGGATGCATGATTAATCTATCTTTATAAGCAGTAAATATTTAAGATACTGTCCAGACAAACTTGCTCTTAGTGACCACATGGACACATCCATGCCATTTTCTTGGCAACAGGATGGAAATAATTTGCCCCTGTCTTCTTGAATGTTGTTTTGACTTCCCAAGTACTGTCATAAATTCCATTTCTGGGAAAGCATCACTTATTAGAATAGAAAAAAAAAACTTTACCTTGAGCCTACTGTACATTTATGCCAGGCTCTGAAAATGCTAAAATCAAATGGTCCTATTTCTGCCACATTGTATAGGATAATATTGGAACCATTAATTTCCCAGCAGAATATATTGTTCCTCTTAATAATGAGCCCAGCTCATAAATGCCAACAGGATTTCAGCCAAAAAGAAACATGAGAATAGTTGGGAAAATCTTCAGGTTCCCTAAAATACAAAGTCTGGAAGGACAAAAATCAAAATGAGAATCCAAGAAAAACAGACACTACTCAGTATTCCTTTCCCAGAATGTCTTGAAATGGTGAGAATCAGCTGATGTAGGGGAAGGAAAACATGCTGGAAAACAGGAAGGGGAAAGAAGAAAGTGACAGAATGGAGTATCCTGGAGGACATGTCCGTAGAATGGAGTATCCTTCCAATAGTGCTGGCTGAGAATTCAGGGAACAATAGTCACAATAAAATTGGAGGGCACCAAGTTGGGGAAGGCTGATATAAACAGTACACCTCCTCAAACTTCAGCTCCCCAGTTTCATAGAAGTAGACACTTTTTCACAACCGTTTCCAGCAAGCTTCATTGAAACTTACTTTTATTCCCTGAGCTGCCACATGCTAACTATAAAAATCTTCCCTTTCATTCCCCAGCCAGACAAACAGGTTGCTAGATAAATTAATGGCCACTGGTGATCAAAAGCCATTAATCAGTGCCCTACCATCCTCTCTCAAGAGGAGCCCTTTATACAAACAAGGAGTATGCTTACATCTATCCATCAGTTAACTGAGGAAGGATATTTGCCACATTCAATTGCAGTAACTTAAAAGTGAGATTTAGCTTTGGCCATGCTGAGTAGGTTTTACAACTGTCTAATGTTTGCTGGCAGAAATGTAACAATAACTGTTCACTACTTACTTTATCCATCCCTTCCCTCCCCCGCTGCCCCACTGCCCCTTGGTCAATAAGCATTACAGTTGGCAAGGAGACAATCTGGCGGTTAACTCTCATCAAGCCACCAACTATCATGGTCAATAGCTGGAAATGGCAGGGCAATAGGAATTGCTCTTAGAGGTACTTGGAATTTTGATCTTAAATCAGATCATTTTAGTTGGATATATAAAATTCATTGCGGGGATGTGTCCTTCCAGATGATATTGGACTGCAACTTCCATCCACTTTCACCACTGGAAAAACTGGCTAAGACTGGCTGAATGTAACAATATCTGGAGGCCCACATGTTGTCTGCCCCTGATCTGGTATCTGACACACACACACACACACACACACACACACTCACCCCTACTAGGCAACAATCTTATGATGTTTACTCTTAAGAAAGGCATACTGAGTTTAATGGTGGTTGTTTCAAGTTATCTTGCCGAATTGTTTACATGAATGTAATACGAATGTGTTCAGATGTTTTAAAAATAACTCCTTACGTTTAGATTTTCAAAATCTAATCTGTTATATTTAGTTATAAATAAATATAATTTATATATTATTTATTTATTAAAGTTTTAAATTAAAAATCATTTTAATCCATTTAAAGATGCACTATGATATTTTTCAATGCATCCTTTCTATTGAAGTGTTAAGGGCTGCCTTCTGTTCCATGTTTCTGCCAGAATTTTATGAAGACTTATTATCAAATTCTGCATACTATGGTGTGTTTAGCAAGCAGGTGTCCTTAGCTCTTATGTATCTGTGGAATGCTATCCCCAACAATGGTAACTTGGCAGTGTTTCTAAACCAGGGAAAATATTTCTGTTGCACAGATCTTCCATGTGTTACCTAAAGTTGGTTTTTATTTTGTTCTGCTCTGTGTTTAATATTCTTAAATTTTATTTTTTCAGGTTTACTGGATTTTTTAAATTAAGAAATTGCATGTAAGTTTGCAGATACAATATTATGCAGAGAACTTGTTACCTTCAAAATGCACCTTTGTAATAAGTACGCAATGCAGTCTGAAGGCTCAAGCAAATGAAAGATTTTGAATTAAGTCTGAAGATCAGAAGTGTCCCTATTATTCCATATACAGGGTGTCCCAGAAGTAATAAGTAATAGAATAGTTACCAATAAATATCAGTCACCGCAATTCTATTATTATTATTATTATTATTATTACTACTACTACCACTATTATTATTACTATTATTATTTATAATATATTGCTATGTAGTCTTTACTGAAGAATGCTGGCAATTTAGGGTCAATTTATCCCAAAGCCTAAGAATTGTTGAAATACTGTAGTAATATATTTGTGGTTCCAAGCAAAGCTATTTTTTGTAAACTAAATGTTGTGAGGCTAAATAATTCTAATTTTGTCAGCTATATTGACAATTCCATTGTTTCAGTTCCAATAATTATGAGGTAAAATTTTGCTGGTTTATTTCATGATCTCTGTATTTTAGATGCTAAATCTCAATATTTTACAATCTTTTCCAGTTCCTTTTGAGCTACCCTATTATCATTTGGTATTGTCACATTTCTAAGTAAAACTTGCTTTTCCTCAACTACTGTAATGTACACCATTTTGTGTTCTGTATATTGGTTCATCTGAATTCAGAAATCCCATTACATTTTTACATGGTCATTCTGGAACACTTTTTCAGCAATATAATCACACCAATACTTTGGGGAAATGAAATCCATACACTGTGCATAAATTCAAATGAATCTTTTTTGCCATATGATCATATCTTGTTTTATAATTTGTCTGGGCAATTTTGCTACAGCTCTGATTAGGTGGTCAACAGAGGCTTCTTTCTCTTTGCATAATCTATATTTTGTATGTTTCCAGTTTTGAATGTTCTTTTTTATGGCATCGGTTACGAGTGCTTGATCTTGTGTTGCAAATTTAAGCCCTCCATTTTCTTTTTGATGGATCCAGTCTGAAGCCGTTAAATCTCTGATTTCATCCTCTACTGTCTGGTTCACTTTATGAAATCACCACCACAATTTTTATTGCTAAATACAAGCAATCTATGTCCCCTTTTTGATGTAGCGCATGATGTATAGTGATATGTTTTCAGGTTTTGCAGTCTAAAGCATCTAGTTCCACTTGTGTCTGGTCAACAGTACTCTGCTCTGTACAGTTTTACAAGGACAGCCCAAGTATTAAAGACTTTGATTGTATTATAAATGTTCACCTTCGATGTTAAAACATTTCTTGCTGGATGAGCTTCTGGTGAGATGGAGACGCAGAAGCCTGCATGTATGTGAGCACCACCTGATAAATTTTAATTTTATTTTATAAACATTGGGAAGGAGCTTAAATGAAGTATACAGCATTAATGTTAGTTGTGGCTTCACTGAGACAAGCCACGGTTTTGTAAAAGTGTGGTATGCTGATAACAAAGAATGTAAACTAAAAGTGGAATTCAAAGCATCCTAGCCCATTAACCTTATTTTAGCTCTCCCAACCATAACACAGATAAATAATTAGTAAAGTTGAGAATACTCACTACAGGAGGATGAAAGAATGAGTGAGAAAATAAGAAGGAGGACTATTATTACTATCTGCTAAATATCAGAATGGTACTTACAAGAGGTGGCTATCGTCAACTAGGATTAAACCCAGAGACTCGAGCAGCAGGTTGCAAAGAGGGAGGCAGTCAAGCTAAGATCACAGACTTTCTTCCCCCAACAAGGACCTCTCTTAACCCTGTGTTAGACAACAGCCTAACTACCCCAAATGACAGTCCTATATTAGAGCCAATTCATGACTGGTCTTTAGGGCCTCATTGTATGTTTACAACAGAGCTGGTTGAAACTGGAGTAGACCTAGCCAAAGAATTTGCCCTTACAGATCAACAAACTTACACGTCGTCAACGAATTATACTCCCACAGAGAGGAATTGGTCAGTATGGGGAGGTGAGGAGACTGAAGATATAAATGACTCCCCAACCCCAGGTTTTACAACTGGAAACACTAATGAATCATTAAGATTAGGTTTGGTAACATTAACAGATATTTTTAGAAACAACAACAGAATTTAAATAGTTTAGCTCATTCATGGGCGCAAGACATATCCATGATGAAATCCTTTTTAGCAGAGTGTAATGACCTACTAGAAACTTTGGCAGAATTGATACTTAAAACAGTAAATGGAAAAGACCATAAAGTAGAAGAAACCTTTGTGGAACCATCATCAGCCACAATAGGACACATTTCTAACCCTGAAGAAGAGATAGAAATAACAACTGTGAAACAAAAAATAAAAACACCCAAGGAAGGCATTAAATTAAGAAAGAAGGCTAATAAAAAGGGAAATAAAGTCAAGAAAAGTAAAAACATTAAAAACCTGGAGTGTCGCAGAACAACAAAGAAATTCAAGCCAAATAAACTGTGGCAAATCATTGAGACTAAATGCAAAAAGAGCAAACAATTAAGAAAATCTTTGAATAACCCAGGGAGAAAAAAACATAAACATAAGAAAGATAAAGAAAACCAGATATCACAAAACAAATTGAATGAAAAGAGCCAGAAGAGCAAACAAGTGAACCTCACCCAATTAGAAACAGATAGTAAATGTACTCAATTTGACAAACCTATTACACAAGTTGATTTTAGCATGACTACCTTACCCAAAAACCAACTAAGAAATATTGATATTAAACAAAATACCTGGCATTTACAACTGATCCCTAACAAACTGACTTTCATTAACTACCCCAAACCTAGTGGTTTACAGACTCAGTTTGATAGGAAAATATATTTTGTTCATCTGATGCAATCCCTAGACGTAATCAAACTCTCAACAAAAGGTATAAATAAAGTTGAATACCTATTTTATAACTATATAAATGCCAAAGCAATCATAACATCTGAGTCTATGGCAATGGCCAGTTTGGTGATGAAGAAAAAGAGATTGCTGAATAAATTTTCAATAGGAGTATCCAGAAATTTCCAAAATAACATACTTTGTGAAGCTTATAAAAACAACACGAACCAATTAACATCGGAAACACAAAGAACTGAGGTACCACATGCATTACAAGTGGAAGAAAACCAATATAACAACTTGGTTAAGGATAGTGAAAGAAGAGAAATGGGGAAAAAACCAAGCGATACAGAAATGAACTTTACAACATCACGTGCTTTACCAAAATACAGTGCTCTGCCAAAACAACATACAGTAAACACTGCTAATGATCATGAAAGGAGTTATATAAAAGTGCATAACCTGGTATAGCAGGTATCTCATAGAGCATTACAAAATTTGTTGTCACCTGAGATGGATAAGATAATGAAAACAAATAGTGCAGGAGTTGATAAGACTACCACAGAAGTGCACAGAGTAAAGAAATCAGATTTAAATCCAAATTTGAGATTCTCCAAGAAAGCCCAGGATGTAACATATAAGTCTACATCAAATATCCCTGGGACTAAAAATAATTGTGTTTACGAAGATATCCAAGGACCTTTGAATTCAATAGAACAAGCAACATGGCCAGAAGAAGTTTATAACACCTCAAAGGAAGAAAGGATCAGAGGCCAACAGCTAGGTCATACATCAACACAACAAGAATTTCGCAGGAAAAGTAAACAAAATAATCATCAGAGTCAAATCCAAAACAAGGATAAGCAACAGAGTTGACAAGAAAACAATATGAAGACATCTGCAATTAAATGTATATCTTGGAACATTGCTGGATGGGCGGGCAAATGTTGAGATTGCTGGATGGGTGGGCAAATAGAATTCTTTCATTTTTTACAGATTATGACATGATTTTTCTCCAAGAAACTTGGTTCATGGAAAATAATGTGACAGTTTTACCTGGTTATATGTGTTTTTATAAATGGGCCAAGAGGGAACAAAGGATGGGGTGTGCCAAAGAGGGTTTAATGAGCCTAATTACAGTACATCTGGATGTGAGAATAGAAGAAATAAATCTTGGAAATTATGATATAGATGAAATCCAAATACTGAGGCTGAAATTTAAAGGGAGAACGTTAATATATGTTAACATTTATGCCCCACCCAGACAATAGGCTAATTGGGATGAACTGGAACAGTCTTTAGTTGATATGTTACAGTATTCCACAAGTGTAGATTTAATTATTTGTGGGGATTTTAACACTAGAATTGGCCCAGGTTTGGAAATATTGAATCTAAAAGATAAAGGCCTATTTGAAATGTAAGCCATTTTCCCCCTGGGCCATATGTCACATGATAAGATTCAGAATAAGCGTGGTTTAGAACTATTCAAACTGATGTATAAATTACAAATGGTCAATGTACATGGACCATAATGGGATCAATCTGGGGGCTCATATACATCAGTCAGTCACAAAGGGGGAGCTGTTGTTGATTATATATTTATATCACCCTCATTGACCCCATTACTACAGTGTTCTAATATTATAGAAAGACCTGAGAGTGATCATTTACCAATTGGCCTGGATTTAACATGGGTTTGTGGAAATAATGTAGCACAAGATAACCATAATATAGACGGTACTATAAAAAATCAGAAATGATTAAAGTGGACACCCCCCTTGGCCAAAGTTGTAAGATCAACATTATACAGTCCAACAATGTTACAACAGAGGCTTACACTTATTCAAAATACTGGAAATGCAAATAGCATATATCAGGAGGTGGCTGGCAACCTTAAACCACTGGTGTGTAAAACATGGCAAGGGAAAACGAATAAAACCAGAATTTCGTGGTTTAACCATGAATGTAGAAATGAAAGAAAGGAATTAGCCAGACTTATCAGACAAATTAAGAAGGATAAATCATTTGATAGGGTAGAGGCAGTGAGGGACAAATGCCGAAAATATCAAGCATTGATTAGGAGGAGTAAACAAGATTATTATAAAACACTGTGGCAAGAAATAAGACTGTCATGTTTGCAAAATAATGATATGAAATTCTGGGAACTACTTTCCCAAGGCCAAAGAGAAATAAAAGTAATGATAGAAGATTACACCAGAAGATTGGATAGCTTATTTTAAAAATAAATTTGAGGATACTAGTATATCAAACCAACAGCTAATGGATATTGATATATTAAAAACATCTCCAAAATGGCCCCTTGTAACTGTGGCAGAAAAAAATAATTGCACAACAGACAGCTGGTAAAGCCCCAGGAGAGGACATGTTACCTCCAGAAATTTTTAAGTCATTTCCTGATCGGTGGGCCCCTCTACTTGCCTCTTTGTTTACCTATCTCAACGCCACTGGTCAATTACCTGTAGGTTGGAATAACAGTGTAGTAATCCCAATATATAAAAAGGGAGATACTATAATCCAGCTAATTTTTGACCTATAAGTCTTACTGACATAAGGTACAAGCTATATACAAGAAAACATTTCTTACTTGTTCTACATATTAAACACTCGTTTTCTTTTTTTACTTGGGCATGGAAAATATTATTTACTTTTAAAACACCCATTCTTCCACTGCTAATGCTTTGATTTTAGTACCATTCCATAGTTCAATTCCATCTAAGTATTCAATTTTTCTTTTTTTTTTAATAGCCAGTGCTGCATACTTATCCAAGTCAAATTCTATTTTGATGTAATCACTAAAAAATTGAAAGTGATTACATTTCTCAAGATAATTTTAAACATAGAACAAATGTAGAACAAATGTGAAACTTTTGCCCCTTCCTTGAATAATTCACTGCTTATTGTTCAAAATCTTTGTTAGTGAAATTAGACCCATACTCAAAAGCAATAGAAATAAATTGTCTCCTTGAAAAATTCCTCTTCTGATTTTGATTTCTCCAAGTTCTTCTGTATTTGCAATCAATGCTGTTTTCCATTGCGTTATTTAAAAGCATTATAACTTTTTTATTAATTCCAAATTTTCCAAATATTTTTTAATCTAACTCTGGGGTAGTGAATCCAATGCCCTTTTTTAATTCAGCTAGGACATATAAAGTTTTGCCTTATGCCTTTTAGAGTTTTTAAATATTGTTTTATCAATCATTGTTGATGTTTCGTATGTTTAGTTTTTTTTAATACCCTTTTTGCTGTATAATGAACTTAAGATCAACTGTTATATTAACATAACATTAATTATGTTAATAATTTATGATCATCATCATTATCTCCTGCACATACATTGTTATTACATTTTAAAAATAAAAATTGAATATATTTATTTACTGCCAAATTTTGACTGGTCTATTACTTCTGGAGTACTCTGTAAACGCAAAGGAGGACAGCAGAATAAGACTGGAAATAACATGGTTAAGATCAGAAGAATTGGAAGCAGCTGAGAATACTGTTGTTAGAATATGTTCTATAACTAACCTGCAACAAGTGTCCTGCCTATAAACCATGAACCCATGAACTGAATGAGTCCCTGGAGGAAAGTTCAGTTAATTGAGGTTGAATAACTTTTTCCGACATCTCTGCTTTTCATACAAACAGACGACTGCCCATCATGTCTACTGCTTTTCTTAGCTGGCCATTGATTTGTGGCCCAAATTTTCAGCAAGCACAAAGCATCTTTGATTTTTTTTTCTTTAGTGTGAATCATTTATCTTTCATTTTCATGAAATCTAATTAGTGATGTCCCTGTAGGCAGATTTAATAGATGCAGGGACTTCATTCCAGATATATTACTTATTAGGTAAGGAATATATGTACGTTGCTAAGAACAACCATTTGTGTCATAATAGCCAACATCCACAGATTTGATTGCATTGATCATGTTACTTCTTTATTGCATTTATATTTCCTTTTTTTCTGAAAGCTCAAGATGGAATTGGGGATGCCCTAATTTTATCTCCATTATAACTGGGTTAACTGGTGATCCCAGTGGTTGAGTGGGTATTGAAACCTAGGTGCCCCAACTCAAGTCCAACATTTTTATCACTACACCTGGAATCATAAAGATGAAGGAATTCTTGTTGTTTATTTAGATCAATCCAGTGCTTAGACCTCAGGGCAGGGAGATGTTGCCATTCTGTCTAGTTAATTTTTTCTATTATTGAATTATAGTGACTTTCAAGATGCTTCTCTAAATTTTCAAATGAACTCACTCCTGAACTTAAATAAATCTATCACATAACAAATAATTGCCTCCTTGTATATGACCACCTCCTGATGAAGGGAGAAGTGAGACCTAAATTGTCATTTTTTTTTCAATAATTTAGCACATTGGAGGGTTCCCCTTCATTTGTCTAACACATACAGGGTTAGTCCAGAAGGAACCTTCTAACATTTCCTGCAATAAGATAAACTCACATGAGAAATGTATGTTCTTGCTGTGTATTGTGTTGTATAATGATGTTTTAAAATATTTAAATATTTTAAATTTTATTTTTTTTAAAAAAATTGTGATAATGTTTTAATTTTAATAATCACTTTTTATCTTTTTATAATGCTTGTTTTTATCCACTTATTTTATTTAATTGTTATACACCATTCAGAGTCACTTTGTGTGAGATGGGCAGCTATATAAATGTGACAAACAAATAAATAAATAAAGTAAACCTAGACTTGAGCTGTTCTCACAGATCTCAAAGGCCAAACCACATTAGTCATTATCCATGATTAAAAACATGCTTAAGTGGGTCTATATCTTAAAAATAGAAGCAGCTTTAGAGGTCTTTAATCCAACATCTTCACTTCTGGATTCCTTTAGAACTTAACACCAATTTCCCACCAAATATCTTCCTTGTTTCCAGTGATTTTGTGCTTCCTTCTATGCAGTAAAAAGCATCTTTGAGGACAAATAGCAATTGGAGGGCTGTTTTC
Organism: Liasis olivaceus; assembly: GCA_030867105.1. Taxonomy (NCBI): domain Eukaryota; kingdom Metazoa; phylum Chordata; class Lepidosauria; order Squamata; family Pythonidae; genus Liasis; species Liasis olivaceus. Next base: position 217,767,682 of record CM061348.1, on the reverse strand, counting down.
CTATGGGAAAATGGTATGGATGATTGCCCTTTCCCCAGTTTTGTATTCTCAAAATGCAAAATGATCGATCCTGTTGTTACCAATCATCGCTGTGTATGTGTGGCTATGCACTTACAAAGAGTACTCTAGCTGTTCTGCATCCTGTTCTCTGAATCAGTTTGATTGATTCATCACATCCCATCAAGTTGGTATCAGCTCCTAGTGACCAGATAGATTTTCTCCAGGCCAATCTGTCCCTAACCTGGTCCTTCAGGCCTTCCAGTGGTACATCCATTGCTACTGCAACTGAGTCCCTTGCTGCTGGTCATCCTCCAGCATTAGAGTCTTCTCCAGAGAGCTGGGTCTTTGCATAATGTGTCCAAAGTAGGATAATTTGAGCGTGGTCATTTGTACCACAAGTGAGAACTCTGGCTTGATTTGTGAAAACTCTGGGTTGATTTGTTCGATGAGCCATGTTTCTTTTCTTGGCTGTCCATGATATTTTCAAGACTCTTCTCCAACACCAACATTCAAAAGCATCAATACTCTTTGTATCCCCTTTCTTCAAAGTCCAAGATATAGTGAATTCTTAATTTAATTTTTAAATGGTTTGAATCTCTGAATCAGACTGAATGCTAAAGTGTGGATAAAATTACAGTTACATTTGATGTGCAGGCACTGAATATACAGTGGTACCTCGCGTTACAAACTTAATCTGTTCCGTGACTCTGATCGCAACTCGATTTGGTCGCACCGTGAGGCAAATTTCCCCATAAGGTTCAATGTAAATATGGCTAATCTGCCCTCCGAATTTGGTCGTGCTGCGAGGCAAATTTCCCCATAAGGTTCAATGTAAATACATACGGCTCTGCATTTTCTTTGGAGCCATGCTGACAAGCACACCAAAAACCTTCCAAACGCCACAAAACACACCACAAGCCTCACCGAATGTCTCCTTGCTACCGCGACCTCGCCCACAGGAAGCCGCAACCACATGGCAGCAGGGCAAATGGCCGCGGATCCGGTTCATAGCGCGGGGCGGAGGTCGCACGACGAGGTAAATTTTTGGGGCCGGAGCTGATCGTATCGCGAAAAATTCGTAAGGAGGGGCGTTCGTAACCCGAGGTACCACTGTACTTAAGAATTACTTTTATTTACTACATCCTATTTTCTGTGTTGTTGTACATTGATTTTAAATTGCTTTTTTAAGATTGAAAATTCTTCAATGTCTTTTAATACATTGTTCATTTTGCTTTCTTCCATGGCATAACATGCTGTTTTTCAAATGTCACATAGATAAAGAAGTTGTATAACATTATTTGTCTCTGGAGTATTGTCAATTTAATACTGCCTGTTCAAACCCCTTCTTATTTAGACTGCCATTGTTTTCCACTACCATTTAATTCTATAAATATCACAAATTATACAGATAAGCACAAACCTTTTATTCTCAAATATTCTGACAATTCAACTCATGTTCTCATTAGAAAAGTATGCTTTTATACCTTGCACAATAAACCATATCAAGATATACAGTACTGCTTTTATATGAAAATGGGCCTTTCCATACACACAGCTGCAGTTATAATGCATTGTACATCTTTCCTACCTGATGTGTGATAAAGGAAAAGGTGAAAGGCATCATGTAAAATCCCATGGATGAAATACTACAAAATCATGTAAAATCCTGCATTTGAAATACTGCAAACTCCCATTCAATTGAGAAGCATGCCACATTTTGAAGCATGTCCTCCATGTGTCATCATATTATTTTTAATGCTAAACTAGACATACAGTGAAGGATTCATGTTAATGCTCTGAACACCTACATTGACTCCTCCCATAACCTGTTAAGGAGTTAAGACTTCCAGGTCCCCCATTTGTGGTTCAAAGCATCCTCTCAGAATGCAGAATTCACACCACATCTCATTGCCACCCATCACAGAGTGTAACCATATAATTTGGGTTTTTGATAGCTGGATATAAACTAAACCACAGAAAGTAGAATTGTTGTGCATTCTGTTTTATACCATTGCCAAACAGGATTTTTTAGAAGGAAACAATGAAATACAAAAGTAACAAAATTATAAAGACAAACTTCAATAGATAAGCAATATAAATAACATAATCCAAATTAATAAAACCCAAAATAAAAAATGTATGTGTTGATATCTAATATAGAAATGAATGAGAGAGAAAATTAAGATTTCTCTCTTCTGGAAAAAATATAATCATAACCAGCAGCTCAATAAAAGTAGACCAGATTGAAAGTTTTCTTCTTTGTCTCCCCATAAAAATAGCCACTTCAAGTGATGATAAAAAACAAATATCAGTTTTCCATTACTACAATATTATTCATCTCTTCAATACTATATGAAGTGTCCATAAAATGTTGTATGAGAATTTGTCCTATTATCTAGGAACATAGCTTACAAGAGCATGTGCATTTTAATAATTTAGCAATTATTATAAAAACATATTCATGATCTTGTAAATTTCCAAATGAAAGAAAAACAATAGTAGAACTAACCCAGCTACGTGTTTCCATAATATTTATTGCTCCATTATTCATACTCCTGAATCATCTTGTCACAAATACAAGCAAGACAGTGTGCAAAATACATACAAACCCACACTTACAAACTGTATTAAAACAATGATAAACCCATTAATATCCACATTGTTGTCTGACATCATTCAAAAAGATCTTAATATTCAGGCTAACCCAATGGTCTGCTTGAGCCTAGTTGGTCATGACTCATTCAGCATGCTGAAGTTAAGTAGAGCCAAATCTGGTCAAGGTCTGGATGGGAAACCACCATGTTATGCCACCAATATGGCAGAAAGACAAAATTGTAATGTAACAATAGTTTTAGAGAGCCAGTTTGATCTAGTGGTTAAGGTACCAGGCTAGAAAGCAGGAGACTGTGAGTTCTAGTCCCACCTTAGGCACGAAAGCCAGCTGAGTGACTTTGGGCCAGTCACTCTCTCTCAGCCCATCCCACCTCACAGGATTGTTGTGGGGAAAATAGGAGGAGGAAGGAGTATTAGGTATGTTGGCCCCCTGAGTTATTCATAAAAATAGTAAAGGCGGGATAAAACTATCTAAAAAAAATTCTAATAATACAATCATGCACAATGAAAATGGATAAAATTTATTTTGGTCATTTTCCCCCCACAGTGATTTGCAAGGTGAAATGTCAGAGTTTTGTTATGAGCATTCACAAAGTAGAAGCTTTATAATAAATGTCTTTCAATATTTTTGAATTTACTGCAAAAATTCAGTTGTACAAACATTCACTGTTCCAGAAATAAAAAAGAAAGAGAGAACTGCTAACCAACAAAAGAAGAAAACCATGAAAGCACTGGGATTTCTAAATTAAAAATGATCAGCTTCCACAATGCAAACAATATAATGGAACAATGTAGTTGTTTAATGCTAATTGTTGTCATGAATATACAGAAAGAAGCTATTTACGAAATTATAGTTCTTCTATCAGTCTCTGTCTAGATAAAAGTACTAACTCATCTACCAAAGTATTATCTATATAATGAAAAAGAGTTTAATTTTCTATTTTGTTTATTGATTTTGTACACATGATTTGTATGCATTCCAGCTCCAAAGAAAAATAAATCCATTTCAATTGCCAAATTACTAATCTCAAATAGCTGGTTCATCATCCACTGCCACTATGGGCCCCTATTAAGATCATAGACTTTTTACCTCATAGCAAGCCAGTATTTTGTCCTGGAACCTGTGGGTGAAATATATATCACACTCTTTTTAGTTCCCCATTTGCACTCATCTCCTATCATACTGATAAATGTTTGACAGTTTCAAGCATTTAGGCAGACCAGATTCATCAATATGATGAGAAAGGGAAAGAGAGAGAGAGAGAGAGAGAGGATGGATGGATGGATGGATGGATAGATAGATAGATAGATAGATAGATAGATAGATAGATAGAGCTATAGATCTCAAACAATGCCAGGGGGATTTATTAGGAATAATCCAAATACTGTACATCAAATCAGTTGTGCTATTGCCTTTATGTATTGCCTACCAACAGGGCAAACATAATTATTTATGAATATTTCATTGTCTAAATAATTGCCACATAACACATCTGCTTATTATTTGTTTTTGCCATCCACACTGCATGTGGAAATCAGTTCCATTGTATGATTATAAATTGTGTAGATAATCCTCTAAACCCTCTTGACCTGGAGGCCTTCTTTCAGTTCTGTTTGGGAGGCTAAGACAAAGAAAGAGAGAGTGCCTAGAATGGCACCTTTAGTTATGGAGTCTTGAAAAACACCCTGGGTGGCTTCTTGGGTGGAATCTGGGAGGAAGGTATGTGTCAGCCTTCCCAGGTAGACCAGACAGGAAATATGACCAAAGGAGTTAATTCTACCTTTTTGTAAGGTTACATTAACAGAATCTTGCAAGTCCTTCTCTTTTTACAGACTGATAAATGAAGGAGGCTCCTTTCTGAGTTTCTTTCTCTGCCTCTTAAGCAACTGCAAGCTCCTCACCACCTTATCTGATTCTTCCCTAGACACTGTCTCTTCCCCCTGTCTCCCAAGGTCAAGCCCACAGATCATCACAGCATGAGAAAGAAAATCATCCAAGTGGACCTGCCTCATACTATAAGCAGGAGAACCAGCTCTGGCAAAACATTCCAGTCATTGTCTTCTTTGACATCTTCACTTACCTTTTCCTAATACTAGATTATGGTATCTTGCTATGTACAGAAATTAATCACCAGTTAATATGCTGGGAAGGCATTTTATTACACATGCAGTTCTGCTTAGCATAGGTGGTTTGTTTTTCCCATAACAATAGTCCTCTAAGTTGTTTATATTGCAACTCTTCTATATGTAACAAAACTTCTTATTGCAGATTTATTTATTCATTCATTCATTACATTTATATGCCGCCCAACTCCCAGCAACTCTGGGTGGTTTATAAATATGTAAAAAAAAAAAAAAAAAACAAGAAAACAACACAAAACAAAAAATAACAGAGATAACAGAGATAACAAACCCAGCTAGGAAAAAAGAAAAAGGGGCATTATTCATGGTCATCAAAGGCCTGGGTGAACAGCCAAGTCTTCAGGGTACTTCGAAACCCCAGTAGGATGGGGGGGGGGGTTCAAATATTGCAGGGAACCTCATTCCAGAGAGCAGGTTGCAAATGGTGATCATGTGACCCCAGCATACTGCAACCATCATAAATACATGTCGGTTGCCTTGTGCCCAAATTTTGATCACATGACCATGGGAATGCTGCAATGGTTGTATGTGCAAGGACCTGTCATAAATCATTTTTTTCAGCACTGTCATAACTTCAAATGGTCATTAAATGAATGGCTGTAAGTCATGGGCTACCTGTAATATATACATACATACATATATATATATATATATATATATATATATATACACACACACACACACACACACACATATATATAGTGTATTTGGAAAGTATTCAGACCCCATTCACTTTTTTCAATTTTGTTTGTTGCAGCCTGATACTACAATCGTTCAAATTCATTTTTTTTTTCTCATTAATCTACACTCAGTACTCCATAATGACAAGTGAAAACAGAATTTTAGAAATGTCTGTAAATTTATTAAAAAGGAAAAACTGAAATATCACATTGGCATAAGTATTCAGACCCTTTGCAACAACACTTGAAATTTAGCTCAGGTGCCTCCTATTTCTCTTGATTGTTGCTGAGCTGTTTCTACACCTTGATTGGAGTCCACCTGTGGTAAATTAAATTGATTGGACATGATTTGGAAAGGCACACATCTCTCTATAGAAGACCTCACAGCTGACAATGCATACTGTACCAGAGCAAAAGCCATGAGGTCAAAGGAACTGCCTGCAGAGCTCAAAGACAGGAGTATTGCAAGGCACAGATCTGGGGAAGGCTACAAAAAAATATCTGCGGCACTGAAGGTTCCCAAGAGCACAGTGGCCTCCATAATTCTCAAATGGAAGAAGTTTGGCACAACCAAGACTTTTCCAGGAGCTGGTCACCCGGCCAAACTGGGCAATTAGAAGAGCCTTAGTAAGAGAGGTGACCAAGAACCCAATGGTCACTCTGACTGAGCTCCAGAGATCCTGTGTGGAGATTGGACAAAGTTCCAGAAGGACAACCATCACTGCAACTCTTCACTGATCTGGGCTTTATGGCAGAGCGGCTAGACGGAAGCCTCTCCTCAGTGCAAAACATATGAAATCCCACTTGGAGTTTGCAAAAAAGCACCTGAAGGACTCTCAGACTGTGAGTAACAAGATTCTCTGGTCTGATGGAACCAAGATTGAACTGTTCGGCCTTAATTCTAAACGTTATGTCTGGCGACCTAGGCACTGCTCATCACCTGCCCAATACCATCTCAACAGTGAAGCATGGTGGTGGCAGCATCATGCTGTGGGGGTGTTTTTCAGCAACCGAGACTGGGAGACTGGTCAGGGTTGAGGGAAAGCTGAATGGAGCAAAGTACAGAGATATCCTCAATGAAAACCTGTTCCACAGCACTCAGGACCTCAGACTGGGCCGAAGATTCGCCTTCCAACATGACAATGATCCTAAGCACACAGCCAAGACAACAAAGGAATGGCTTAGGGACAACTCTGTGAATGTCCTAGAGTGGCCCAGCCAGAGCCCTGACTTGAACCCTATTGAACATCTCTGGAGAGACCTGAAAATGGCTGTCCACCGATGGTCCCCATCCAACCTGATTGAGCTTGAAAGGATTTGCAAAGAAGAATGGCAGAAAATCCCCCAATCCAGGTGTGCAAAGCTTGTTGCGTCATACCAAAAAAGACTTGAGGCTGTAATTGCTGCCAAAGGTGCTTCAACAAAGTACTGAGTAAAGGGTCTGAATACTTATGCCAATGTGCTGTGCAGATGTTCCTGTACACAATGCCAGCTACTTGGTTGTGCTGTTCACTATATGCTGTTCCTGCCTGCCTTATTTATTTCAATTTATATAGCATTATTGCTATAAAGCATATTATATATAGAATACTGTGGACAGTCAACAAAACAAACAAATGGATTATCGAACGAATCAACCCAGAGTTCTCACTCAAGACACAAATGACTAGACTCAAATTATTCTATTTCAGACACATTATGGAGACTTAGATCTCTGGAGAAGGCTCTAATGCTGGGAAAGATGGAAGGAAAGAGAAGAAGAAGATGACCAGCAGCAAAGTGGATGGACTCAGTTACAATAGTCATGAGTGCACCATTGGATTAGCTGAAGGACCAGGTTAGGGACAGATCATCATGGAGAAAATCTATCTATATGGTCGCTAAGAGTTGACAACAACTTGATGGCAATCAATCAATCAATCAATCAATCAATCAATCAATCAAGTAGTTTAGTGTTCTAGTTTGTTTATTGTTGGGCTTGTTTTTTGCAATTTAGCTTTTTTAGTTCTTTTTTCTAATATTTTAGTAATTTTTTAACTAGTTGTGTCATATTATCTTTTGTTCTCCAACAGTAACAAAATTCCAGTCATCAGTGACCATGATAAGTAACCAAGATACTGATGGATATGGATAAAGATATGGATATATATTCTAGTCCTGTGGCACAAAAATCTTAATAAGCTCTAACAAGAAAAGTTGTGGCCAATATAGACTGGACTTACTGATCTGTTGTTAAGTAGGCAGTTGGGTGACTTTCGGCCAATCGCTCTCTTTCAGTCCTGGGAAGAAGGCAATGGAAAACTACTCCTGAAATCTTGCCAAGAAGACTGTACGAACTAATCCATGCAGTCACCAGGAGTCAACACTGACTCAAAGAACCAAAAAAAAAAAAAAAAAAATCCTCTGGTTGCTTTTCTGGATACATGAAACATTGGCTGCTGTACATCAAAATCAGGTAGCAGTATTTGAAGTGCTATTACTGAATCAAATGTCATAGATAGTCTAAGAACTAGGTGTGTCCTTTTTTTCCTGTACACAAAGTCATAGATTAGACATCTGCAGATGTTTTGGACTCTAGTACTCTTTTACTCACATCCCAGCTGGGTTTTGTAAGTGCCTGCTTTTGAAAATAGGCACTTATGCACAGCATGACAGCTGGCCAACAAGGAGTTTAATAATCCAAATTGGTCTAATGTTTGTCAAGATTGTATGCTTTGAATATTTGACAAAATCCTCTTTCCACATTAGACTGCCTTCTGCAAATTCTGCAAAGCTAAAAACATATCTATTGGATACTGAGTAGTTAATGAATAACCCATTTCCATTAAATCAAGAGGCAAACAAATGCCAATTTCTGAACAATATTTTGTCCCCCTTTTGCTTGGCACTGTTGGCTTCCTTATAATCCCAAGGTCAACTTTATAAGTCTACCTACTTCATATTCTTGTTCCTGTTCTCTAAAAAGAACCACTATATAGGACATATATTATATAAGGGTTCTAAATATATTGTATATATTAGTTAAAGTATCATTATATTCATCCCATTATTGTTTTATCATGGAGCTCAAGTCATAAATGAAGTGCCCATATGACTTTTTGCCATGTGCCCCCACGTCATGGGATATCTAAGAAGCTGCACGTGGGTGGAACAAGGTGAAGTCACATTCATAGGCATCATCTGAGCACGTGCAATAACAACAAAATACAGCCTCTGTATCTGCTCTCTCTCTTTTACATATGTGCACAAGTGTTCACTCATGCAAAAACACAGGCACATGAACAGCCTACACTGTGTAATTCTTGCAGCCACATTCTAAAAAAGAACAACATTCTTGTGTCCATACTGTGTGTAGGAGCTAAAACCTGGACAGTTATCTAAATTAGGCAGCCCCCAGTTTTGCTGACCAGTTAGTCCTTGAAAATAAGAAATATCAATGTAATTAATAAACAGGAAAGTCACAACAATGCCAACGAGACAGGAAGTTTCAGATTGCGTGGCACCATGACCTTCTAAAGGTTTTAATAGCAGTGACCTTCATCATCACCTTGATGACACAATTCCTGGAAAATTAAACTAAAATTACAGCTGTACTTTTGCAAATTTGGAAAAGTACAAGTGAATTCTTACAGATGATTTAATTGTGCTTTATAATCTATTGTTGCGGAATTTTTGCCAAAGACAGGAACACAACACTGAGAAGTACCATGTTTATTGCAATGATCATTGGGTGCCTGCTTTCCAAGAAAGAGGGACCCTGAACAATAGAAAAGCATAGAATTTGTACGCTTTTGAGGTTGAGAGGCAGGAAATCTGAGGGATCTGATTCGAGGATAGGTTTGGATAAGTGTTAAATGGGGGATAAATGGTTTTTCTATTATGAGATAAGAACCAAGGCAAACCCTTAAGGCAGTGTTGTCCAAACTTGGCCACTTTAAGATAAGTGGACTTCAACTCCCAGAATTCCCCAGCCAGCCATGTTGGCTGTCCACTCATCTTAAAGTGGCCAAGTTTGGACAACACTGCCTTAAGCAGACAGGTGATGGACCTCCCATTGTTTTAGTACGATAGCATTAAGAGGGCTATTTTTAACCAACAATACAAGAATGGTTGTTAAAACTGATGGAAATGGCAGAAAATGATAAACTGACTTGCTTATTAAAAGAAAACTCAGATAACTATTACCTTAAAGAATGGAAACCATTGATGGACTATTTGCAAAATGCAGGTGGGGTGAAGCTTACATGGGAATTTGAAGATTAGATTATAAATGTAATGGGATATGTTTTGACAAAGAATTATTCCTACTTAAGGTATTAAAAACTAGCATTTATGATAGTCTTATTATTCCTAAAACCAGAGGATTAGGAATAATTGGAAGGTTTCTATTTTTCATATCTTTTTTCTTTTTCTTTTACTTTATCTCACTTTTTTTCCTTTTCTTTATAATTTGTATTTTCAATTTTCTTTTTCATTTCTTTTAACTTTGTAACTTTCAGATTTCAATAAAATACTATTTAAAAAAAAAAGCAGGCTATTTTTAGCAGCGTAACATGTTCACTCTTGGGTCATGCAATAGCTTGGAGCTGATCCTGTTTTGCATGAACAAAGAATGGCAGAAGGAAGTGGAGAAAAGAGTTTGCAGGAGAGGCAAGGGGGAGCGGGGGAGAGTTTCCAGCTTTATTTTATTATTTTTCCATCACTCTATTATATAATTATTATTTTTCTTGTCATTCATAGGCTTCTTAGCACTTTTTCATTTTTATCAAACACTACGACCATGAGCAAACAATATTTCCAGAAAGCAAGAATTTGTTTTGTCACATGACATTATTTTTTTCACATGATAAACAATTGTGTGGGGGAAAAAAAGCATCCTTCAACAATGAGCTAGCTTTTTATGCACACCTTTCAAGCATCCCTTAAGTTTAAATTTACACTGAAGTATTGTGGAAGAAAATACTCAGGAGTAAGTCTATGAACACATTAATTAGAGGATAGCTTATTACTGCGTGATCACTGGAAATATTCTTCATTCTTGTTCATTTGTAGAATTAATCCTAAAATTATTTTGCCAAAACTAAGCAGGAATATAGTTAATAGTATTGACTGATGGCTCTTAGAATGTAATTCACTAATGTTTATGATTGCTGATAGTACCATTCTATAGACTGACTGAATTCAGTAGAACATACTAACAGGTAAGTGGATACAAGACTGGAGTTTATGTTACTATTTCAATCAAATATCTAATAACAGCTTAATATCAAATATTTACAAAACAAAGAAAATGATGGATGAACTGTCATCTTATACGGTACTGATAGTTTTAGGATTATATGACTCTATTTTTAACAATTTCTGCAATATCCAAGTTTCAAATTCTACAATTTTATTCATATCATCAGGACTGTTAATGGAGGCAGAAAGATGGAGACAGGGATAAGGGTAATAGAATCATTCATTCATTCATTCATTCATTCACCAATTTGGTTGAAATAAAATCATATTTTATGAATTGTGCCAGACAAGGCACAATTTACTTTTTAAAATTCTCTACCATATTTTGGGGTATAAAGATTGTGTGAACGAGCTGCCCAGGAGAAAGAAACAATTTCTAATAATTCCTCATGTGGGAAGCCAAGGAGAATGAATTCTTGGAGAAATGACTATGCAGTGAAAGACAGGGTATCACATATACCTCTTGACCTTATCATAGCTAAATAATGGTAAATATACCACATTACAATATTTCAATGAATCTCTGAAGCAAATTCTTTCATCAGTCTGAATGGGTTTTATTAGGGAACATGGACATCTACAGGGGACAGGTGATGTGACATAAATCTTGATTATAGCTCACAAATTGCACCCTGTATGTCATTTATGTCATGATATGATTGATGCAAATTACATAATTTGTGTGTGATATCATCATGTTTCTACCAGATGCATACGCCAGAAAAAAATGGAAGAGAATTTCATTTCCCAACACAAAGTAGTACAGAATCTTTATGTTTAGTGAAGATATCAGGGAAGGAGGAAAGGTCTATTCATTTGTCTGAAGGTGTGGACAAAACACTGTCCCCCCACCCCTATCAATCTATCATCTATCTATCTATCTATCTATCATCTATCTATCTATCTATCTATCTATCTATCTATCTATCTATCTACCTACCTACCTACCTACCTACCTACCTACCTACCTACCATCTACCCACCAGATTTTGTGGCTCTGTCTACATCTGCCTTCCCTAACCTAGTATCCTCTAAATATATTGGAACTACAATTCCCAGGATTCCCAACAGGATGGTGCATAAGGTAAGAAAGATGGTGTATCTAAACTGAATTCCATCAACATATAAGGATAATGAGCAGAAAGGCAGGCATAAAATATAAAATGAAGTAACAATTGTAAAATAGAAGTCCTGTGCATTGTAAGTTCTATATAAACTTTCTGCTGAATGCATGAAATTGGAGGCAGACTTTGCTATCATGGCTGTACTACCAAGCTTTCTGTCCTCTCACACATTAAGTGAATTTTCTGATGAAAAAGTTTGTATTAAATTATTTTCCACCACTTGTTACAATTAAGAAGGCTCATGATCATAACAGGCAAGTTAAATCTTCGTAGATATGCATGCAGTATTTTATTTAAATTAAAAAGGTCACACTTAACTAGAGTTTAAGTTATCTTCTCCCTCTTTCTTCTTGATTCTCAGGTTTCTCTAGAAAAAAAAAAGTACGTTCTGAGGTCTCAGCTCATTAGCACAGCTAATTTTTTTTCTGTTAATTGGTTTTTGAAAGAAAGGAATTTGGTTGTTTAAAAACAAGCAGATAAAAATCTAATGCCAGATCATGGGAAAATAACATTAGGAGAGGAGTATTAGAATTTCTTAAATGCTTTTTCTATTCCAATTGTTACTGGGCAAAGCTCTGTTCTACTTTTTTTGTTTCTGCAGTTTTCTTTCAAATCTGTTAATGCTAAAAATGCAAATCAACAAGCTGTTTCAAACTGACAAAAATGTGTATTCAGTCATGTCATTCCTCTTGGCTAGGACATTAAGGTTAAGCTATACATAACTGTCATTATATTATACATTTCTGCATGTAAAGTTTCTTCTTTATATGTATCATATTGAAAAAATTATTTTTCCAAGGGAGTCTGCAGGGGAGGTCAAAGAAGTCAAGATGGTAACTGTAGGTGCATGGTTCCAGCTGCCATTTTTACTTTTTTGACACCTTCCCTGTGGCTGCACCTGTTTAAAACACTAATATCCTTAATGTAGAAAGAAAGCCATAAACATCACTAGAAAATAGTATGTTCTGCCATAGTTTGTCTCCTTCGCCCCATATGTCTAATTCCTAGAAGACTTTTTTGTTCATTAATCCGGTGGGTGGGTGCAATACAAAGCCCGGTACAAGTCATTCCAGAACAGGGGGTTACTGGGAATCTTGTGAATTGCATAATTTGTGTCATCTGCATGATGATGCCATGATGCTCATGATGTCACTTGCCTCCTTTGATTAAAAATGAGAAGCAAATTCCTGCTCATTCAATATTCAAGTAGAAGATTATAAATAGATCAGTGAAAGCTAGATGGCTACTGATGAGTACTCTAGTATTGCTTTCCATTTAGTCGCAGTGGACTTCCTACATTACCAAAGAATTGAATTAGATGTTTTTTGAAATTTGAATGCCTTCTGGGAAGAAAATCCTCTATATACTGTATTATTATCATTATCATTGAAGTGTAGTAGTCAAGGTATTGGACTGGCACTGGGGAGACCATGGTTCAAATCCATCCTCAGCTATAGAAGCTGACTGGGGATTTTGGGCCAGTCACGCTTTCAGCCCATCCTACACCACAGGATTGCTGTGGGGACAAATTCAAGGAAGGCATGCTATCTATACCACCTAGAACTCCTAGAGGAAAGACAGGGTATAACTAATTTGTACTCTGTACACAAAAGTTACAGTAATAATAATCTCCCTCTATTATATGATGCTATGAAATTATTAAAGCAGAGTCTAAATATGCAGTTCTCTGTATTAATTTGCACATCTGGAGATTGCACAACCCTGGAAAGTATATGACCTGCATCATATAGAGGTGACCTGTGTAAGTGTATAGGACACATCAATCTCCTGGAGAAATTGGCCTAACTGGACCTGGGTTGATAAAAGCTCAATGGAATTTCATTATCTTCCATGTTATGCTGTGTCTCTTTATTTCAGGGAAATCAGGAGTCTTTTTCCATTTATTTTTGAGATGTTAAAGGTTACTCAAGGGAAATCTGCAAGCTATGAATACAAATGAGGGGAAATCCAAATCAACCTTGAAGATGTGCTTGTTAAAAACAATCCCCTGCACTCAGCATTCTGAATTCTTGCATTTTTTCATCATGGGATCTGTCTCTGAAATATGAAGGGGTTGGACAAACAAAAATGACCCAGAAGAAGGGTTTCCCATTCATTTTAATGGGTGGACTCCTTAAAGCAGTGTCACCTTTCTTTTCAGGCCTGGAAAAGTCTGGCTTCTTGAAGGAACAGCAGAAAGGTGCTATCTTCCAATGTGGATCATTTTTCTACCAAGTGCCTGCTCCCCAACCACTCCCCATCACCACGAGTGAGTACATCCCAGGCTGAAAATCCCTAAAGGGGAAAAGATGTCATTTCCAAACTACAGCAGATTATACTCCTCCCTCTGAAATTTAAAATTTGCATCACCTAGCACCTTAGAAAGAGAAACTGTACCTGCAAATTCCACCCTGTTTTGTTCATGAGTAAAAATAATTAATTACAATTGCTGATTTGCTAATGATAAACCCTGGTTAATAAATTTTCAACAGTGGGTCTCAGATTTATATATGAGTCAAGCTAAGCAGCCTTTGAAAGTCTGGTTTAAATTGCTGAATTAGGGTCTGAACAAAATCTTGTCTTTGATGCACATTTCTAGTAAAATTGTCTATTTGGGGTGCAGTAGTACTGTAAATATAAAATATATTTAGCAGAATTTGCATTAAGCAGAAGGTTGGACTTGATGGCCTCTATACCCCATCCAGTTCTGTGAATCTATGAATGTGCATTAAACTCATAGTAATTCATAAACTGCAAATCTCTGCCCAATCAATATGAAGAGAAGGGCTATTCTAGCAGAAATATGGGACAAAAGATCACAGTTGCTGTTAGCTGGCTGGGCAGCTTTATAAAGCTTTATCATTTTTCTACATAATCTACTGGACAATAACACTCCAACAGTTCAGATTCCTATAAAATCCGAAGTCAACTATTTCTTGTGTTGTTGTTTAGAACAGTTAAATCCAGGATGTTCTTCACATTTAGATCCGGTCTACCTTCCATGTTCACAGGTATAAAAGAAAATATTTTCATCTGTAAACAAAGCACTTTTGAAGAATAATATTATTGGTTTTGGGAGAATTCTGAATCCCTTGTCATTTTTATAGCTAAAAGAGAAGAAATCTCTGTTAAAAATATCTGGAGTCCCATTCACCATGTTATGCAAACACAGGTAGATCAAGTGGTTCACTAAAGAAAATATTCCCAGTACGTTTACAAGGATAGAATGAGTTTTTTGGCCTGGTATCAAAATCATCACTAAATTATAGACAATTATTCTGAGATCATAGAAGACAACGAGAAAAAATCAGTTTTTCAAAGAATAATATTGCCCCCTTCTGGCTAAAATCTCCACACAGATTGATAGCATATGAAAAACTATTAAAACAATTATTGCAGTCTATTTTATTTTATTAGGCTGCCATATAAAAAGTTGGTATAAACATAGAATAGTATATCATTATTATTCAGTTTATAGAAAAGTAAATGAAGAATTCACATGAAAGGAAGCAATAAATTAAAATTGATTGCTGGATTAATTTTAATAATTTCTATATTACTCCTATAGCAAGTGAAAGATACAGAAATCATATTGAATCATATTTTTAAAGGAAATAATGTTGGCATGATCTAAGGAAAGTTTTTTTCCCCAAAGCACTGGAATAATTATTGTTTCTTCATAAAACCGAACTGGAGAATATTCAATACAATTCTTGAAAACAAAGCAAAATTCAAGTACTCAATTTATTGAATTATTAAAATCCTATAATACAGGGATATATCCTGAAAGTACCTTATTTAATAAATGAAGCTGACCCTGGATTTGAAGACAGGATTTAAGATGAACTTTTGTAGAGGACAGCAGGTGAATCAACAACTGGGAAAGGGCAATATAACAGGCGCAACTTCCTTTCAAAACTTATACCCAACCCTTTGCTCGTTGACTCAGAAGCAATAGTTCCTTTGGCAAGAACTCCCATTACAAAGACTTCATTACAAACCACTTCAAGCAGCAACTGCTAGGGTGTGCCATCAGTCCTCTGAACCCCACCCCTGGTTGTTTCCATTGGTTGAAAGAAAGAACCATGTGTCATATTACCTATATTGATTCTCTCCACTTACCTCTTATCCTTATGAGGGATGGCAGATGCTATTTCATTACCAAGACCAGAGTAAAGTTCAGTTGAAAATCTAGTCAGCTTCTGTATCTGATGGAGGAAATGTGAAAGAGGAAGAAGAACCCAAAGTGTTTAATAAGGTTATCCTCAGGAAATGGGCATACAGTTACTGTATAAGTTTATTCCTCCTACCATGTAACAGGAGCCATAGGAATGAGCAAAAAACAATAGCAGAGAGAGGAGAATAATATACAATAAGTAAATAAACCATAATGTATGGATTATATGGGTTGGAGATGAAACTGCAATTACCCTGGAAGTGCACTGAAAAATAATTATGCAGCACACTCTTATTTTAATTTAATAGTTTTCAAGAAATTGACTAATAAGCTTCAGAATTTCAGTCCTGTTAATGATACCTCTGATGCCACAGAACAAGCAGAATGTGGGACTTGTACTTTTTGTAGCAAATATGAAATTAGTTGTTTGCTAAAAGCCTTGGGACAAATGGCTGTCTCAATGTTATCAAGCATTCCCTGACAGTTTTTGCTGAAGAACTCATAGCTGTTTTTCCACCTGGAAGAATGTGATAAGTACAATTTATTCTTTTAATTATCATTCATTGTCACTCTAAAGCTAATGCTTAAAAATTCTTACCACCATTTTATGCCACAAAATTAGAATGCTATGCTTTCCCAGAAGACCAGGCAATGAAACTTGTAACAAGGTCTTTTCTATAAATTATGTTGGACCATTTTGGGTCTGAGAAAACCCATGACATAGATTATGTTCCTCTAACAACACCTAAATGCAGTTCTTGGAATTTATATTTTATTAAAATTTTAATATACTTGGGATCAAAGCCTATCCCGTTTTTTCCTACTGACTGCTATACTGTGAATCATCCTTTAAAGCAAAGAATTACATTCTACTATCTATTTCAAAGCAGCTCATATTATCATAAGAAACAAAATTGTATCCATGGGGCAGAAGGAGCAGAGTTTTACAGTACTTTGAAGCAAAATCTCCTGGTAATGGGATAGTGAGACAAGGCATTATGACAGAAGCACCGAAGAACAAACCATAGCAATGCATTGAAAAGATGACAGTATGGGGAGAAATTATGATACATTTGAAAACCTGATAACATGCTCACAGCATAGCATATTGTATCCAACAATACCATGAAATATAAGATTTAAGGAGGAGCCTCTTCCAGCATTCAGACAAATAGACTTATTGATCCAATGCTAGGCTAATAAATCAGCCACAGTCAATGGCATAATTGCCCTAACACTAGGGATCAGTCTCTCTTGGTCACCAACTTGAAGGATGCACAAGTAGCCAGATTCCTAAATTCCTAACATTGTCCATCCCAATCTGCTGGACTGTGTAAAGAAATGATCACTCAGCTACAAATGCCATGGTCAATAGCACTGAAGGCTGCCAAGAGGTCTAAGGGGATTAGAAGGGGCACATTCAGTTCCTAACAAAGGCCCACAAGAGTGGCCAATGTCATCTCTGTCTTATGGGCAGATCTGAATCCTGATTGAAAAGGGTCTGAATGTTTTGTTTCTTCTGTGTTGCTCTTGAGCTCTACACCAACAAACATCTCAATAATCTTCCCCCAAAAGGGAAGGTTAGAGAAAAGGCAATGGTTGTCAAATACAGATGGATCCAGGAGGTCCTCTGAAAGACAGGGAGGTATCAAAACATCTTTCAAGTGGTCAGCATTATTCCATTCAAAAAGACAAGCATTGTCATTGAGCATTGACAAAGTCCTGGATCCAATCTGTCATATATACCATGGCTCCAAAGGAACCCCAACCCACAAATGGCTGGGGAAAACCCAGAGAGCAATCTATCCACCTCATCAGAGATGATAAACCATAAGGAGCCCCAGATAATATAGCAAGATTCTGCCCCACCACCATGTCAAACTCACCCATGAGGAACTGAGATTTAGGTGACCTTGAGTGATTTTATTGGCAAAGCGCTCTACAAAATAGTCATAGAAGCAAGGCAGGAGATCTCACTGCTGCATGCTCCCCAAGAGGTTGCTGTCCAATAATTTACCAATGCAGTCAGGGGGAAGAAGGAGTGATGTTTCACCTCCATTATTGCTGTGATGCAGGCTTAAATTTGAGTCTGTTATACATGCTTGGTCAGCCACATTTTTCACCTTTCTCCATTGTGCTATAGGCATCTCTTCTGCATACCTCTACTTGGTAAACCAGGGAACCATCCAAAATTGGCCAGAGAAAGGCCTCTCAGAAGCAATCATATTAAATACCCAGTTCACTTCCCATTGCTAGTGGCTAATCTAGTACTCAGTGGAACGCCTTGCAACATTTCTGGGAAAAAACCCAGTTGCCTGCCAGATCCATAAGGACTTGAGGCATACCATCTTAACGAGTCTGCTTACTCTACAGAGATCATAGGTTGCAGTTAATCTCATATACACAGAAAGTGATTTGGGATTGCTTGGGACAAGCCCATATATATCATGGAGGCCACAAACCCCTTCTGAATTCTACCCAACCCAGCCCTGAGGCCATGAGATTGAAGTCACCCAGTAACAACAGGCATAGGAGCTCCCACACCAGCCCCCAGATCAGATCAGTTCAATTTGGGTAGGGATCCCACAAGGCAGCAAAACAGCCAATACACCAGTAGGATGTTTACTAATAGTTTGCCTAGATATTAAATTGGGTTATAGCAACAATCAGCTCTAAGACCTCAGAAGCAGAGTCCCTGGATATAAGCAAACTGCCTTGTCAGAGTTCAGACTACAATTCCCATAGTTCTCAGGCATTTCCAATACATCTGAAGGTGTCTCACTTCAGTTATTAAAGACTATTCATTAGTTATTAAAAAGTAACTAAGCAAGGCACACCTGTATTTAAAAGATACAAGCTTTGGTTCTTTTACTCTTGTTCTTATTTAAAAAAACAACAACTTATCTTTTGCTACCTCTATAATCCAATTTGCTTTAGAAAACAAAAAGACTGTTGATGTCCTTTTCAACTGATGACAGAATTTATCATTTCTAGGGGGAAAAACAGGACTCAGCGAACTGTTATCTGAAATGAAAATAAACAGTAATCGTTGTGTTTGTTAAACATATTGAAATATTCATTACTAGTAATCTATATCCCTTTAAAGTGACATGTTCATACCTTTCTCAGAGTCTTAGTTTCCAGATGATTGAACTATTGAATACAAAGTATCCCTGAAACAAACCATATCTGTGTAGTAAGAACCCCAAATTATAGAGCTTCAAAAGCATTCCTTTTCAACCACAGATACTTCTGATGTGGACAATATTTCCATTTCCACAACAGCTGGATGTTTTGGTATGAAGCAAGGTATGTCCTCCACGCCAGAAGTCGCATTGAGCAAGGTTAGCTTTCTCTCTCTGTACTGTACTTTGTGTCATATTTTTGCGGTTTAAAAAAAAAAAAAACATATGGTTCAGAACGGATTAACCGCAATTACATTGAACCTTAAAGGGAAATTTGATTCGGGACGCGATCAAAAATTGGTTGGTGACCAAATTTGTAGGGGTCAGAATGGATTAACCGTATTTACATTGAACCTTATGGGAAAATTTGATTCGGTTCACGACCAATTCGGTTCGCGACCAGAGTCGCGGAACGAATTAAGTTCATGAACCGAGGTACCACTGTAATTGGCTACCGCATGCTGCTTACACTCTGTTGTGATTCTTTTTATCATATTGAGTTTTCATGTCATGTTACTCACTGCCTCAAGCTTGTAGGGATTAAGTGAATAAGATGGCTAAATAAACAAGTGAAATGAATTTTAAAGAGAGAGCAGCTTCATTCTGTTTCTATGTACACTGATATTATAAATAGAAAACCTTAGCTATGGCTATGAGATTCATTTGAAAAGGTCAGGAGCTCCTTCTTGTATTGGAGAGTCTAAACACATAACAGGAGATTTTATTATTTGTAATAAGTATCCCATCTGCCATGAAAGAGAAGGGTTTCTGGAAGTTATGGCTAGATATGTTTTTGAAAAAGAAACATTTACTGTAGCAACATGGATAATTCTCCTTTTCTCTGTCTCTGTCTCTCCCTCTTACGCACACATACACACACACAGTGAGGGGGAAAAGTATTTGATCCCCTGCTGCTTTTGTACGTTTGCCCACTGACAAAGAAATTATCAGTCTATAATTGTAATGGTAGGTTTATTTTAACATGAGAGACAGAATAACAACAAAAAAATCCAGAAAAACACATTTCAAAAAAGTTATAAATTGATTTGCAGTTTAATGAGTGAAATAAGTATTTGACCCCTTCACAAAACATGACTTAGTACTTGGCGGCAAAACCTTTGTTGGCAATCACAGAGGTCAGACGTTTCTTCTAGTTGGCCACCAGGTTTGCACACATCTCAGGAGGGATTTTGTCCCACTCCTTTTTGCAGATCCTCTCCAAGTCATTAAGGTTTCGAGGCTGACATTTGGCAGCTCAAACCTTCAGCTCCCTCCACAGATTTTCTATGGGATTAAGGTCTGGAGACTGGCTAGACCACTCCAGGACCTTAATGTGCTTCTTCTTCAGCCACTCCTTTGTTGCCTTGGCCATGTGTTTTGGGTCATTGTCCTGCTGGAATACCCATCCACGACCCATTTTCAATGCCCTGGCTGAGGAAAGGAGGTTCTCACCCAAAATTTGACGATACGTGGTCCCGTCCATCGTCACTTTGATGCGGTGAAGTTGTCCTGTCCCCTTAGCAGAAAAACACCCCCAAAGCATAATGTTGCCACCTCCACGTTTGATGGTGGGGATGGTGTTCTTGGGGTCATAGGCAGCATTCCTCCTCCTCCAAACACGGCGAGTTGAGTTGATGCCAAAGAGCTCGATTTTGGTCTCATCTGACCACAACACTTTCACTCAGTTCTCCTCTGAATCATTCAGATGTTCACTGGCAAACTTCAGACGGGCCTGTACATGTGCTTTCTTGAGCAGGGGGACCTTGCGGGCACTGCAGGATTTCAGTCCTTCACGGCGTAGTGTGTTACCAATTGTTTTCTTGGTGACTATGGTCCCAGAGATCATTGACAAGATCCTCCCGTGTAGTTCTGGGCTGATTCCTCACCATTCTCATGATCATTGAAACTCCACGAGGTGAGATCTTGCATGGAGCCCCAGACCGAGAAGATTGACAGTTATTTTGTGTGTCTTCCATTTGCAAATAATTGCACCAATTATTGTCACCTTCTCACCAAGCTGCTTGGCAATAGTCTTGTAGCCCATTCCAGCCTTGTGTAAGTCTACAATCTTGTCCCTGACATCCTTGGACAGCTCTTTGGTCTTGGCCATGGTGGAGAGTTTGGAATCTGATTGATTGATTGCTTCTGTGGACAGGTGTCTTTTATACAGGTAACAAGCTGAGATTAGGAGCACTCCCTTTAAGAGAGTCCTCCTAATCTCAGCTCGTTACTGTACCTGTATACAGTAAAAGACACCTGGGAGCCAGAAATCTTGCTGATTGATAGGGGATCAAATACTTATTTCACTCATTAAACTGCAAATCAATTTATAACTTTTTTGAAATGCATTTTTCTGGATTTTTTGTTGTTGTTATTCTGTCTTTCACTGTTAAAATAAACCTACCATTACAATTATAGACTGATCATTTCTTTGTCAGTGGGCAAACATACAAAATAAGCAGGGGATCAAATACTTCTTTCCCTCATTGTATACATAACACGCTTCATTCCGAAAATAGCCTAGAATGAAACCAAGTCGATCCCTGGGCTCTGAAACATGTTTGTCAACCTTGTAAATTGTTACTTTAGTCTGCAGAATTCTCTGAGAAAAGCTTTTGCTTAAAAAAAAGCAAAAAGAAAAAAAAAAGATAGTTTTCAATAATTTCATTGAGACACTAGAGGTAGCCAACAAAAGGAAGACTGCCACTGTTCACAGTGTCAGAATAGAAAGGGGGATTTTTTTTTTCCCCTGAGTTTCAACTGCAAAGAGATTAATACAGTATTTTGTCATAGTGCCCATCAGGAGACATGACCAGAGTGGTACTAACAATATATGGCTCGTAGTGCAGTGGTTAGTACCCAGGGGATGTTATGGGCAAAATGATGCCCTTATACCATGTGGTCCAAATTGTGAGGCTCCTTTTAAATCACAGAACTGTCATTGCATCTGGGAAACAATTCATGACAGCTGCTTCTATTATTGCTCCCACTGGAGCATTTTAGTTTGGGCATAGCATACCTGGACAAGTCCTTTCAGTTCTGGACACCATGGTTCATGGATGATATTGACAAAGTGAGTAAGTGATAAGAGAATGCCTGGAAGGTAAATTGTAGAATAGAAAGCTGAAGAAACATGCTCTATGGCACAAGACTGAAGTGCAATGACAATGAGTAAGAGAGAGAGCAGTGTTTACCATGAGATATTGTAAAGTATAAAAAAAAAAAAAAATGGGGGTGGTACTTAGTAGTATCAAGAGCTGCTAGGATTACAAAGGGCTATTATCAGCAACTTGGACCCACACTTTGCCTTGCAAAATTGCTAGAATGTTTCCCAAATTTAAACAATGTGCCAAAATTGAAAGAATCATTTTGGTTCAGTCCTAGCTTAAACAGCATCATTACCCCAGCTACAACTATTATATAAATGAGATTATTTGAAGGGAAAGGTGTTTTAGGAAGCTGAAGGATACATTTTGTCTGAAATGGCATGCTTGGCAACCCACTCTCTGACCTGGAGTGAGTGTGGCCACGAGAAAAACAAAAGGCAGAAGCTTAAGAAACCATTTCGGCTGCATAAGCAGCTCATGACTGAACTAAGAGTTAAAAGGGACATGCCTAAGAAAGGGGTGGACTGCTCTTAGGAGAGGATGATAGGAATGTAACAAGTGATGGGAAAAGATCAAACTCCTACTTTGCCTTGGTCTTTTCACCAAAGTGGAACTGTGTTCAAGTGGATTGAAGCAAAACATTAACAACATAGGTAACACAGCCTATGTAACAAGGTGGTTACATATGGCTATCATGATCAAGTTTAAGCCTCAAGACCCAACCAATACATCCAAGTTATTGAAAGAGCTTATGGATGTAACTTCCATGCCCCTTTCTGTGATATTTGAGAAATCATGGAGAAAAAGCATAATACTGAGGACAAATATTGAACTTATTTTCAAAAAGGGGAAAAAACAGGATCCGAGTAATTATAGACTGGTCAGTTTCATGTCTATCCTATCAAAACTCTGGAACAGATGACTGAGCAATTGGTTTGTGGGCATTTTAAAAAAGAATACATTGCTTGGCAGAAGCCAGCATGGGTTTATTAACTCATGCCAAGCATATCTGACCTTTCTGAGAGTGATAGTGTTAGCAGAACACAAAAATGTAGTGGACATAGTGTATCTTGACTTTAGAAAGGTATTCAACAAAATCTCCCATGAGATTCTGCTATAAAAGATGATTAACATGTGGCCATATGACATATTGTACCTTTGAGTCACTGTTGTCTCCTGGTGACTGCAGAACTTCTGCAGGATTCTTGGAAAAATTTCAGAAGTGGTTTACCATTGTCTCCTTCCTAGGGCTGAGAGACAGTGACTGGCACAAAGTCATCCAGCTGGATTCATGCTTAAGGTAGGACTAGAACTCACAGACTCCTGATTTCTAGCCTGGTGCCTTATCCACTACACCAAATTGGCTGAGGGATTTTACCGTAGGAAATAAAATCATACTTATATAATCAAGGAGAACAAAACTACTCTAAAGTAGCAGCATTTGTCTTTCTTTTTTAAAGAAAGCCTTAGCCACTTTCTCTCCATGATAAGCTCAAACTGCTCAAAACAGCATATCCTTGACTCTCCTCCCCCTATTTCAACTTTTGTCATACAATAACCAAGTACCCCTTCATGGATCACTGCCTTGTCGTGGTGAAGGGGCTTGTGTAACTCAGTGAAGCCATGAGCTATACCATGCAGGGCCATCCAAGACGGACAGGTCATGACAGAGAGTTCTGACAAAATGTGGTCCACTGGAGAAGGAAATGGCAACCCACTCCAGTATCCTTGCCAAGAAAACCCCATGGACAATGTTAAAAGGCTAAAAGATATGACACCGGAAGATGAGCCCCTCAGGTCGGAAGGGGTCCAATATGCTACTGGGGAAGAGCGGAGGGTAATTCCAAGTAGCTCCAGAAAGAGTGAAGCACCTGAGCCAAAGCCGAAAGGACGTTCAGCTGTGGATGTATCTGGAAGCGAAAAGAAGGTCTGATGCTGTAAAGAACAATATTGTATAGGTACGTGGAATGTAAGATCCATGAACCAAGGCAAGCTGGATGTGGTCAAACATGAGATGACAAGATTGAACGTCAACATCTTGGGAATCAGCGAATTGAAATGGACGGGAATGGGTGAATTTAATTCAGGTGACCATTATATCTACTACTATGGGCAAGAAACCCTTAGAAGAAATGGAGTTGCACTCATAGTCAATAAGAGAGTGGGAAAGGCAGTAATGGGGTACAACCTCAAAAACCACAGAATGATCTCAGTGCGTATCCAAGGAAAACCATTCAACATCACGGTAATCCAAGTCTATGCCCCAACCACTGATGCCAAAGAAGCTGAAGTTGACCGGTTCTATAAAGACCTACAACACCTTCTAGAACTAGCACCAAAAAAAGATGTCCTTTTCATCATAGGGGATTGGAATGCTAAAGTAGGAAGTCAAGGAGTAATCGGAATAACAGGCAAGTTTGGCCTTGGAGTACAAAATGAAGCAGGGCAAAGGCTAATAGAGTTCTGTCAAGAGAACAAGCTAGTCATAGCAAACACTCTTTTCCAACAACACAAGAGACGACTCTACACATGGACATCACCAGATGGTCAATACCGAAACCAGATTGATTACACACTTTGCAGCCAAAGATGGAGAAGCTCTATACAGACGGCAAAAACAAGACCAGGAGCTGACTGTGGCTCAGATCATGAGCTTCTTACTGCAAAATTTAGGCTTAAATTGAAGACTGTAGGGAAAACCACTAGACCATTCAGGTATGACTTAGATCATATTCCATGTGAGTACACAGTGAAGGTGATGAATAGATTTAGAGGATTAGATTTGGTAGACAGAGTGCCTGAAGAACTATGGACTGTAACATTGTACAAGAGGCAGCAACTAAAACCATCCCAAAGAAAAAGAAATGCAAGAAAGCAAAATGGCTGTCTGATGAGGCTTTACAAATAGCTGTGGAAAGAAGGCATGCGAAAAGCAAGGGTGAAAGGGAAAGATATAAGCAACTGAATGCAGATTTCCAGAGAATAGCAAGGAGAGATAAGAAGGCCTTCTTAAATGAACAATGCAAAGAAATTGAAGAAAACAATAGAATGGGGAAGACTAGAGGTCTCTTCAAGAAAATTGGAGATATCAAAGGAACGTTTAGTGCAAAGATGGGCATGATAAAGGACAAAAAAGGCAGGGACCTAACAGAAGCAGAAGAGATTAAGAAGAGGTGGCAAGAATACACAGAAGAACTCTACAAGAAAGATCTTAATGTCCCTGATGTCCATGCTGGTGTGGTCACTGACCCTGAGCCAGACATCCTAGAGAGTGAAGTCAAGTGGGCCTTAGGAAGCATTGCTAACAACAAAGCTAGTGGAGATGACAGTATTCCAGCTGAGTTATTTAAAATACTAAAAGACGATGCTGTTAAAGTGCTGCACTCAATATGCCAGCAAGTTTGGAAAACGCAACAGTGGCCACGGGATTGGAAGAGGTCAGTTTACGTTCCAATTCCAAAGAAGGGCAATGCCAAAGAATGCTCAAACTATCACACAATTGCACTCATTTCACATGCTAGCAAGGTTATGCTCAAAATCCTACAAGCTAGGCTTCAGCAGTACGTGAACCGAGAACTACCGGATGTACAAGCTGGGTTTCGAAGAGGCAGAGGAACTAGAGATCAAATTGCCAACATTCGCTGGATCATGGAGAAAGCACGAGAGGTCCAGAAAAGCATCTACTTCTGCTTCATTGACTATGCAAAAGCCTTTGATTGTGTGGATCACAACAAACTGTGGCAAATTCTTAAAGAGATGGGGATACCAGACCACCTTACCTGTCTCCTGAGAAATCTGTATGCCGGCCAAGAAGCAACAGTTAGAACCGGTCATGGAACAACCGATTGGTTCAAAATAGGGAAAAGAGTACGACAAGGCTGTATACTGTCACCCTGCTTATTTAACCTATATGCAGAGTACATCATGAGAAATGCCAGGCTGGAAGAATCACAAGCCGGAATTAAGATTGCAGGGAGAAACATCAATAACCTCAGATGTGCAGACGATACCACCCTAATGGCAGAAAGTGAAGAAGAACTAAAGAGCCTCTTGATGAGGGTGAAGGACGAGAGTGCGAAAGCTGGCTTGAAACTCTACATTAAAAAAACTAAGATCATGGCATCTGGACCCATCAATCCCTGGCAAATAGAAGGGGTAGAAATGGAAGCAGTAACAGACTTCATTTATTTGGGCTCCAAGATCACCGCAGACGGAGACTGCAGCCATGAAATTAAAAGACGCTTGCTCCTTGGGAGGAAGGCTATGGCAAACCTAGATAGCATATTAAAAAGCAGAGACGTCACCTTGCCGACAAAGATCCGCATAGTCAAAGCTATGGTTTTTCCAGTAGTAATGTATGGCTGTGAGAGCTGGACCATAAAGAAGGCTGAACGCCGAAGAATTGATGCCTTGAACTGTGGTGCTGGAGAAGACTTTAAAGAGTCCCCTGGACTGCTAGGAGGTCAAACCAGTCAATCTTAAAGGAAATCAACTCTGATTGCTCATTGGAAGGATTGATAATGAAGCTCAAGCTCAGATACTTTGGTCACCTAATGCGAAGAGAGGACTCTTTGGAAAGACCCTGATGCTGGGAAAGATGGAAGGCAAAAGGAGAAGAGGACGGCAGAGGATGAGATGACTAGATAGCATCACTGAGGCAATGAGCATGAAATTGAGCAAACTCAGGGAGGCAGTGAAAGATAGGAAGGCCTGGCACAATATGGTTCATGGGGTCACGAAGACTTAACGACTGAACAACAACAACAACAAAAACCAAGTGAAGTAGATTAAGAGCTGACAACTAGCCAAAAGCTTTCACAGTTTCATACCTGAGTAGAAACCAGAATATGAGGTTCTTCAGCCATAGTTTGTACTCTTGCTACTATATCACATTTTCTGAAGGAATGCTTAAGGATTTTAAAAATATAATCTTCTTCATGATCTAACAACAGATTTTTTCAATTGGTTAAATTTCCTTGAGTTTCAGCCTAAGATAACATGGTACTCTGTTTCTTCTCCTTCTCCTTTTAACATATGAAAAATAACAAATTACACATTTGACACTATATTTTCATTATCTTTATTTGAGCTATGTTAAACAAAAACAAAAAAGAGCAGTGTAAATGAAGAAGAAAAATTATGAAAACCATTTATTGAATTATATCACGATATCTAGCGATAATTTTGGTCGTGACATTTCATGATGGCACTGGGCATTTTTCATCCATATTCACATTCTCCTCTCTAAAATGGGGAGATGTGTTATTTACATCATGCAAGTGATATGAAAATGAATAAAGAGGAATATAAAGAGTTCTGCTCACTTGGAGTGTTGTAAATCATTCAGGCAAAATACACTCACCTGAGTACTGTTTCTTCTTGCTATGTAGGCTCCTAACTACGCTCCACTTCCTCACTTTTTTCACCCATCTAATAATACGTGACTTTCCTGCCAAGGCTACTGAAAGAAACTAAAGTCAGTAGCAGTGCACAGAAATTTGCCTGGAAGTCATTGCTGATTGCTAAACATGATGATGTGCTGATACGTTAAAAGGAGAAGGAGAAGAAACAGAGTACCATGTTATCTTAGGCTGAAACTCAAGGAAATTTAACCAAATTGAAAAAATCTGTTGTTAGATCACGAAGAAGATTATATTTTAAAAATCCTTAAGCATTCCTTCAGAAAGTGTGATATAGTAGCAAGAGTACAAACTATGGCTGAGGAACCTCATATTCTGCTCAAAACCAGCTGGAAGTTTTTCAACAACAGAAGGCTTGTTTTTTCCTGTAACTGTTCACAAATCAAGTTAAGCTTAGTAACTTAAAATAAATATGTTCCTTTTCTATTTAATTTATATACTTAAATTAACTAGAAGGCTGTAGAAAGTCAATGGCAGAGTTAATGTTATATCATAGTTCCAGGGCCTGTGAAGGGAAGTGAGGATTTCTTGCTCAGATATAATTTTGGCTGTCCATTCAAGCCCTCTTCAGATGTACATTCAACATGTGGAGCACAAAATGTGGCTACATTTCCTGACCCCCTTGAAATAGCAGCACCTTGCTTGCCTTATCTCCCATACCTGTAACTTCAGGATATGTACTTAACTGTTCAGATACCGATTTTCTATATAATCAGGAAGTGTGTTAAGCAGAGTTCCAGACCATGTAGAGAGACTGTGACTGGGTTTAGGTTACACTGATTATTAACTAAGATTATGAAGTATATGACTCTCAGATACTAAATTATCAATCATGCTTTTAAATCACTATGTCTGGGTTCATGTAACACACAAAGTCAGAGCCAAACAAATCACATTGAGGCTTGGTATAGTGAATGATCCCAGGCTGTGTATGTACCTTGCTGTATCTGTGCATATCTCCTCTTTGAACATGGTGCTGAACTTTCTCATACTGTGGATGGGACCTGACAGAACATGTTGGTGTCAATGCCCACATGGGGAGAGGATATGAGTGAATGATTCTTTTATGATTACAGAATGGCTGAACATTCAAGTTTTGAACAAAGCTCATCTAACATGGTTTATTGTATATATTGCCTATTCATCTCATTTCATGGCAATTTCCCTAGCTCATGATTTACAGATGTGTTCTGGCCAGGACTTGGGAATTGAAGTCTAACACATCTGGAGAGCACCAGATGGCTAAAATCTGGATGGGTGCTGTGTTCTCAATATAGCTTGTATGTGTTTCCTACAATTCATTGCATTCCTTTTGTGTAAATAATGTCAGCAACCATCCATATCTGTTTAGATTCATGAATATGTCAAAGCACCTGCAAAACCACAACAGCTTTATTTGCTGAATGCAAAATTAGTTTGTTGAAGCTTTGAGGGAATTTATTATTGAATAAAATGCATCCACAGTGCAGGAAAAGTGAGAAGAAGTATGCCATTAGTACCTGTATATTTCTCTCTTCTTGCACTGCTGCTCTACATGGGAAGTTAAGAAAGACTATGAAGCAATTGAACAATCTTACTTTCTTCCATTTTGGTTCTGAAGATCCCAATCCAGTCCAGGAACTTTCTGCCTATAGACACAAAATAATGCAGAAATCTTAATTTAAATTAACTCCATCCCTGGACAGATTAAACAGAAAACATAATCTTCTCAGATATCATATTCTCATCAAATCTAAAACATTCATACAATTTATTTTTTAAGTGTGATTTTGTGGGGGCGGGGAGAGAGACCTAGTTTTCCTTTCAAGTAAACGTAGCAAGTGGTAGGCTGATATAAGTAGCAGTTTTATAAGCATCAGTAATGAGCAGTTCTACATTCTTCCTTAACATATGACTCCCATATATTCAGCCAATGAGTTAGTATTTTATGGACCACACTGGCTAACTCCATTTCACGCACCCACATTTGCAATGTCTTTTTTCAAACAATTCTTTTATATCAGGGACAAGCAATCTTTCTGCACCCAAGTTATAGTTTAAAAAACGGCCTCTAAAGCCAGAATGGTAACCTGATGACATTATCCAAGCAGGTCAGGATGACATTTTCAGCCCACCTGGGGACTTATGGGGTGTGTTCAGCCTTAAGTCGAGCAGAGACTTCATGTAGGTTTTTACAAAATTATTTTCACATGCAAGAAGGAGACTGAATATTGCTGTTTTGCAACCAAATTTTGGCAGCATGAGTTTGGAGGGACTTTAGGCTGCGAAATGGCCTGGGAGTGACATGCATAATGTAGGAACAAATATCAGCTGGAATCCTATGTGTGTTTAGGAGGCTTACATCTCATTGACCTCACTGGAACCTGAACAGCATAACCATTTCCTTTCTGACTGGTTTAAATAGGACTGTGCAGTTCTTTGGAACTTCAGGCTTTAAGTAGCCTCAGGCTACCTACAAGCCTTGAGTTCTAACAAACAGGAAAAAATCTTATAAGATCATGTGAGGATTCATTTAACAGTTCGTGTAACTTTGAAGTTAATGTGTTGGTCTTTGTAGAGTCTCATTGCCATTCTTTTCATATATCTACTTTCTACTTTCATATATCTACTTGTATCTACTATGAGCGATTGAGAAATAGCACATTAGAAAGATGAAAGCTTATGTGCTGAAGTAAACAGTTCAGCTGTTCTATGGTATTGCTTTCCATTTATATGACAGCAACATCCTTCTTTCTCTTTCCTGCTCTTTCATATGACAGCCCAGCCCTAGAGAAACATTGTAGAAGAATACACTATGGAGATGAAAAGTAATCTCTTCTTGATTTTTTTAAAGCGGCTTCAAGTCTAAGAGGTGCAATGGAGTGGGAAACAGAGATAGCAGCTTCTCAGGGGTTTTACTTTTGGATACTAAATAATATAAAATCACTGAATTGAGAAGAATCATTTAATTCAAGAAGCTGCCACATTCTCTTCTACCTCAGAATAAATTGCTTTGATATGGATTACAGTTGAGGAGGGAGGAGGAGGAGGAGAAGAAGAAGAAGAAGAAGAGGAAGAGGAAGAGGAAGAGGAAGAGGAAGAGGAAGAAGTGTTTGAAGGAAAACAATATGGAAGCTATCCAGTCTTTCAGACTTCCTGATCTAGCAGTCTCCACATGCTTAAGACTGCAACTCCTATGAGTCACAGTCACCCTCACTGCAATGGCTAAGGCGATGAGAATTGTAATTCAACATATTTGGAAGCTGTCAGGATTTGGAAAATTATATAACACAAGTATTCTATTTAAACAAGAAAAGGGGGGGGGGGATCCTTCTTGTGGAATGTGATCAATTCTATGTCTTTTGTTCAGTGCATACATTATTATATTTTTAAGTGCTTGAAATAGAGCATGCAGACAATAGAGACTTACAGTCTGAGTATTGTAAGTAAAACAGCATGCAAATCTATAATAAACAATTCACAACGAATCTTCAAGGAGCTATTGCCTTCCTGGATGCCTAGATATTGCAGCAACTAGAAGTGGTATTTTGTTTTCTAATCTGTGCTGTGTCTGTCAACATCAACTGATATTTGCACTGTTGAGCACAAAGCTATCCATGTTTACTCAGAAAGAAACAATAGGTTATGCTAAAGATGTAACTAGTGCTGCATATCTGTTTTTACAATGGAAGGCCTGACTGTTAGAGGGCCCTTTTACATGGAAAAGAAGGCTGAATGCTGAAATTTTAACTCTAATTTTCCCATTGCTCCCACAGCTATCCTCAAGGCCATTACTATGGGATGTGAAAAAAGAAAATGGCTGAGAAAGAAATCATTATATCACACCTCCCAGAGTCCCTATGAAAGATAGACCCACTCCTACGGCAACCAAGCAAGCAAGCAGGGAATAACATTATTTGATTCTCAGAAATAAGATGCATCGGGTTTATATAGAAATGCAGGATTACTGAGCTTTCAGAAACTGTTTGGTGAGAATAAGCTTGCTTCGGCTGATGGTAGTGCCCAGCTGACCTTGGCTGATCTTGGCAAGTACCTGAGTAGGAGACTGTCTAGGAATTCTAGGGCTGTTGCCAAGACTGAGAAGTTGAGCAAACATCCTGGAAGAAGGCAGAGGCAAACTTCTCCCATAAACCTGGCCAGGAAATTACCCAGACATCATCTCCAGGACTGAAACTTAACATCATTGTTAACTTTTTAAGAATGAACTGTGCATGTAAGCCAATATGGTCAAATGTTGTCATCACCATATTCAGTTTGGCTTTTTTTTTTTTTAACAAACTGTTAGCCTGTCAAGGGTCAAATACCTGTTGCTGATGATCTATAAGCTTTATCAAACACTAGACCTAGGGCAGTGCCACAGTGCAGCCTAAACTGCTTCACTCCTATGCTGCTCCCAACTACTTCTTAAGCATCTTCAGGAATTCCAGTCCAGATTGCAGTAGGCTGGCAATGGGGCAGGTTGGTGCTGAGCCTGGGCTATGCACTCCTGCTTCTTGCCCTTCCTGTCAGTGCAGGAAGGCAAACCTTCTTGCCTGGGCCCTGTGCCTGCCTTTTCTGTTAGGTATTGTTCCCTCTTCACTAGTCCCCATGCCTTTCCTTTGCTTTCCCAGATATTTGCACACATGGGTGTCTTTTCACCCCTTTTCTTCGTTATCTCCTTTGATACTAACCCAGATCCTTTCTTTTTCTTTTTCTTTCTCTTGAGGATTGTAGCTCTGAAGCCGTAATAAACAAAGCAACAGGAACAGGTTGGTCTTTCATTCCTAGCATCCTCTGTAGGTCCATAGAAATTCTGGAAACTTTGCCAAAAGGAAGAAATTATAGTTCAGATCACAGAAACAAAGTAGCAAAGTTCATGTCTAAAAAAATAAAGGAAAGGGAAAGAAACTATGCAGTTCTGTGGACAGGACTAGGAAAGCAAGGGGGACACACCTAAGCACAAACTAAGAGGGGGGCCACTGGTAAGGGTTGAATGGAGTATGAGTTGGTAGGGATGAGGATAGTTCATTGACTTAATGAGCCATTGTTAGATCAACTGCCAGATTTTTTTTTTTTAATCCCAAGCAGAGAACATAGCTGCCAACAACCCAGGAATTGGATTGGAATGGCTATTCAGTGCTAGAAGAGAAGGGGCATGCCAGGCACTGCAGCCCAGCAGAGCTGGGGCTCCACTAGAATGGAACAAAGCACTGGAGACTTTGAGATCTGAAGGGCTTAAGGTGGGTCAGATCAGAGAACAGCAACTTTGAATTGAATAGGGTCCACTTTCAATGGGCTATGAATTGGGGAAGTGTCAGAATCCTCGCAAGATTTTATAATAGATTATTATATGGCTAGTTTACAAAAATGATTTTTTCTACATGCTGCGGTTCTGCCATTGGAAAAGGGGAGGGGGAGTAGGAAGGAGAGACCGTTTGATGCAGATGGTTTCTTATCACAAGCCCTGGAATGTTCAAGGCCATGCCAGCAAGGGAATCAGAAGACAAGAACTAAGGGCGAAGTAAGGGGGGGGAAAGAAAGAAAAGCAGTTTTTGGCGCGCTTTTATTCAGTCTCAGCAATGCTTTGGATCTGTACACTTATTCTTAATAAATGAACTTTCTTTTGAATCAATATTGGTTGCAAGGAAAGTTACTGGTTTTAAGATCAACAAGTGGCAGTTCGTTACAGGAAGGATGACATTATCTGTTTCTGCACTCAGGAAAGGCAGGCAGAGGGGGGCATACTTGAAATGGGACAAGCAGAAGGTGCATCTCTGCCTTCGAGTAAAATGAAATTGGGTCAGTCAGCTCTCCGGTGTGTTAAATATTAAGGAGGTAAGACAAGACTGCATATTAGCTCCATTATGTTCACTGTCTATATAAATTAGTTTACACAATGTTTACAGGACCTTAGTATGTCTGAGCCAAAACTGGCAAATGTACTGTTACAGATCCTGCTTAATGGAGATGATGTTGCTATTTTGTCTCAGAGTCCAGTCAGCCTCAGAAGAGCTGCTGGGGCCTTGGCACACCACTGTAAGAAGACCAGTTGGTTATCAGTGACCAAAGCAAGAGAAGTCTGTTGGTTGGTTTTCTCTCAGCTCCAAGATTCATGGCTGGTTCAGAGGCAACCAATCTATAGAACAAGTCAAATGTTTTAAATATTTAGTTTCAATACCCCAGGAGAAAAACTACCCAAATTAATTATCCTTCCTCCCTAGCTCAAAAGAGTGTTGCAGCTATTTGAGGGGACAAGAGAAGCACTATCATAGCCTCTGTTAAACTATTTGTAACAAAAAGAGTTATACAATTCCTTCATGGGGACCAATTAAGCCCTTATTCCAATTCTGGCTTATCTGAAAAAAATCAGCCAGGTTTCTTAAATTCCCTTTTTTAACAGTGAGATGCATCTCCAATGAAGCACTGAGATGAGAACCTAACCTCTGTAGAATTGAAGCCAAAGTCTGGTAAGTGATAATAATAACCTGGGTGAAGCTCAACTTGGTGACAACTGGTCTGCTTCCATTAATAGCATTGGACTGGCATAGATCATTTTGTGTAATGGTATGTGGGAAAGACTTTGGGAGAATGGGCCAAGAAACACTGCCTAGGGAATAATCAGATAAGAGACAGCATAGCCCACAGCTGGATAGTGGGCAGGGCAAGAGGTTCAGAAGGGACCCTCCCTAGTTTCTTGGGCTGTAAAGGAGATGGCAGGAGAATTGTACTTTCAGACTTGCAAGATTGATGTCAGCCCTACTAAGTAGACCAGACAAGAAACACAACCAGATGAGCTAATTCTACTTTAGTGTAAAGCTACATTAACAGAATCTTGCATAGAAACCTGAGCTCCATCACCTGTGGTCTGGATCCATGCCTGTCTTATCTCCTTCAGGCAGCTCTAGAGAAATGTGAAAAGCTGGAGGTAGGGCTGGGGCTGGGAGGTTGTCAGCGTAATAGTTGTCCCAGCTGCCTTTAAGAGGTTCTGGTGCTCCCTTTTTTGAAGTGGCCTTCTCTGAACCTGTGATGGAATGTATCTACACAGAGGAGGGTGATATAGTGGATAGCAACAGAGATCAAAGCTATCAGGAAGGAAGGGGTGCATTCCAGGAAGGGAAAGGAGACAAAAGAGAATACAGTCCACAAAGGGAGCGTGAGAAGAGTATGAGTCTGGCAAGGATCTGTCTATATGGTATAAGCAAATAAAGGACAACTCAACTGGATTGTTTCACCATTTTTCTTGGGCTGGGCCTGACAGAACCCAGCTATTTTGGGTAATTATTGTTTGGGCTCCAACCTTCTTCTTTTAGAGAAAATTGTTGAGAATGTTGTGTGGTATCAGCTGTAAACTGCCCAAGGGGAAGCAGATTATCTGGGTTGTTTCCAGTCAGGATTCAGGCCCAGGCATTGGTTCCATTGGTGGATGACATTTGTTGGGACATCATAAAATAAAAAAGTCCAAAATGAATATATCAATATACAGTATAGAACACAAAGAATCAACAGATATAAAAATAGAGAAAATAAATGTTAACAGGGTCAAGTTTTTCAATGATATTACTCGTTGGTTTATATAAATCATTAAAAAAATAAAATAACAAAATAACAAATGCACTTAAGTGTCCCTTATTTTCCAGCTGATATGCATATACATTCTAATTACAGGAAGGTAAAATGTTTTTGGGTGACAACTTCATTAAAGGACTTAAACATAACACCCCCACACACATGCCCATATACATGGAATTGATCAGTAAAAAAATAATGTGGTTAAGATGTCTAGTATGGACCCTTTTCTTAGTTTTTTGTGTGCTCAGTTACTATGAAAGACTAAGAGAATGCTATACCCTTGGACCCAAGTTAAAGTAAAAAATCAGGATCATTTTTCACCTTCCTAGTAATCATGTGCCATTTAAGGCAATAATATTTATTTATTTATTTTTATTTATTTAGTGGACTTGTCCCCACCCATCTCCCCACAATGGACATGTAGTTCAGTTATAGGCAGACAGAAGAATGCCTTCTTGGTCCTCTTCAGAAATTCATGATGCAAATATTAACATTGGGAAAGGTGGCGTTCCTTTTTTATATACTGTATTCTAAAAATGAGGTGTGATGACATTATTTAGAAGTGGCTATGTCAAACATGCATTAGTATGGTCCCACTTCTTCAACACTTCTAAGTGAGATCAGAATAAGCAACTATTCGCCATTGCTTGCACTAACAAATCAATTGCTTAAATGCTGTGTTATTGCAAAACTCAGAATAGAGCATTAACAGAGATTTGTTGTCGATCCTAAAACCTTTAACCCTGTATTATGTTACTAAAAGCCCAGTGGAAGTGCTTATGGAATATGCAAAAATGGCTATAGTATAACAAAACCCATGCATACTGCATAGCATAGCATAGCATAGCATAGCATAGCATAGCATAGCATAGCATAGCATAATAACAACCAAAGAAATATTTTCCTTTTATGGAAGGGTGCCCATACATAGGTCAAGAAGGACACCATACCACAAAACAAAAGGTAAAGTGAAAGGGAGTGATTTTATTTTCTGATTTTCTACATTCATTGTTTACTTAAAGCACAGTATTTTTAGCTATGTGCTCATTGCCTTGCTGCAGAAAATGCATGAGAGAACATCATTTGCTGCCAGAGCAAGTTCTTTGCATATAGGTGGTCCAGTACTTTGCATCTGTATTATAGAGTGGAAATTTTTCTGTATGAATCCCTGAAGTAGACCCTGATCCATGTCCCTGGTACTAAGCTAGATGGACCTACCTTGTCACTGAGTACTTGGTAGAATCCCAGCTTATGTTCTACTATCCTGAAGGAAGACTTGTGAATATTTAATGGATGAAATTTAAAACAGGTCAGTACCAAAGTCAAATTATGCCATTGGAAGATCTGCAAAATTTGCTCCAGTTTTTTAATATGGACTTTAAATTAAGGCAATTAATGAAAACATGACAAAAATGTATTCTGTCTTCTTTTTACTTTTGTTAGTACTATAAAATTTATTTACACTACTGGCACTACAAACAATAGCTTCTATATTCTAATATCAAGCCATTTAATTTTTCCATATATTCTAATGGGTATTCATCTTTACATTTATAAAACAAATAAATCCTGCAAATTCTGATAAAAAAAAAATTCATTTTATTTTTTAAGCATATAAACTTTATCAGAACAAGCAGGGCAATAGGCAAAATTATCAAAATATTTCTACTGGTAGGCAGCTAAAACTTTGTGCTAAAAGCACATAAAAATTAAAGCTACCCCCCCTTTTTTTCCTTTTTATTCCTTTGATCAAATATAAGTAATAAGTCTAATTTTGATGATAATTCAAACCTTTGTTTCATTATTGCTATCGTTTTGATAGAAACTCCCTCCAAAATTTTGAGACTTACTGTATTCCCACCAAAGATAATTGTAATCAAAGTTCCTTTTTGATTACAATCCCTCCAGCAACTCGCAGAGTAGTTGTGTTATATATGAAATATAGCAGTTATGTGCCAGTGATATGAAACCTTAAAATATATTTTCTGCATTAATGTAAGAACATAATTCTCCAGATCTCCATAAGGGTTGTCACGTTGCATCATCCACCTGCTTGAATAAGCCTGATTCCCAAACTTGTTATAAATCTCATGTATATTTCCAACAAATATGCATACATGTTTGATATTAACTCTTTAGGTTGTGCAAAATGATAATTTCTCAAAATTGGACAGTGGGTAGTTAATAAGTTCCACCACCCTCTTTGTTCATAAAAATGAGTTTACTTGAGGACAAAGTAACTATGGCACTTGATAGCCTAATTGTTGCTGTATCTCCTCCTTGCTTTTAAAAAATCCCTTATTCTATATAGATCCTTCTTTTTCCACAATTTCAGCACTCAGAATGAGTCCATAGGATAAGCTGGAGGTAGGGGTGTCCAGTAGCCTCTCTGTTTTTTTATGGGCAGCCATCCCCAACCTGTTGATCAACTGTCCCATCAACTTGCTTTAATACAGGCTTCACATAGCATGAAGACTACAGTTTTAAATGAGTGCAAGTATGTCCTTGCTCTCACTCTTTCTTGTGTGGCCTCTTTACCTTGCTGTTTCCCAGTTGTTTGACAAGATATTCTCCATAAATTGGCTGCTGGTAGCTCTGCCCTTTTCTCTCCTCCTGGTGAAGAAAAAGAAAAATGGCAGCAAAGAAATCATCAATGGCTGCACAGGAACCAGGATGCTATGAGTGCATGCATGCTCAAGCCAACCTGAAGTGACCCCAAAATGCTAAACTGTTCCCACCCCCCTCGAGGTCACAATGGATAGAATAGTTAAAGAGCATCAGAATGTGCTCATCATGACATTACAATAAATTGCTGCCAGCTTAAGGGAAAACACGACTTGAAAATACTAGCCAAACAGCTAAAGACAATTTGAACCCCTCTTACACATCAGGTGGAAACAAGAAGAAAGAAACATTATAGGGATATGACGGAATAAAGAAATTTCCAGAGCATGTTCATACCATTGTAACATACAAGTGGAGAAAGGTCCTATGCGTCTTGTAAATTTGACAGTTCTATGCTCTTGGATCCACTAAATCTGAGGTGGACAACTTTTGGGAAAGACACTTTTTTATCAGCTGCTTTTGGTGGCTAACAGTCACAGGGGAGCATGATAATGCCACAATGGTATCACTGGAAAGAACAGGGTTAGCATTTTTATTCCTTTTTCCCAGTTTGTAGAAGTAAAATTGGCATATTAAGCTTACTGGGGATTTAACACAACATTTGACTAAAAAAAAGTATTACAAAATTGTTTTACTGCTATTTGGTGTCATAATCTCAGGGACCTTAAGGGAATGCAAAAGAAATGCCTGGGCTTCCTGCAGTTCGTGAGTTGCCCAACTCTGCATTATGTTCTCTTGGAATATCAATGTGCTTTCCGCAAAGCAGATTTGCACAGCTAGCAAACCCATCCCATAGTAGATCCTTTGAGGCTTCAAAATGCAAATTATAAAAGAAAGAACTTTTCTCTGGATGCTTCCTTTGCCTGTAGCTTGCTGGGTATGGAAGAAATAAAATAAACACAATATTTCTGATTCATTTCCCTATAAATGCAATGAAGCTAGAACAGACACAATTGCTACCCATGGGTATTTGAAGCAGAGGCTCCTGCCATATTTCATCTCTTAATGCACCAAGGATTTCAGAGCTGTTTATTCTTTTTAAAACTCAGTAACTAGTTATTGTTATTTTAAACCATTTTTTAAAAAAAAATAATATGAGTGATAATTGAATTTTAATATCATTACTGGATTAGAGGCCTCCTGGCACCTAGCAGCTTTAATAAGATTGTAGCAAATGGTTTATGAATTATAATATTCCATTGTTTTCAATGGAAGATGAAAACTAGCTGCTAATATGTAGTAAAGAGATTTAAAGTCTCTTTCTCATGAGTGGTGAGAGATATGGCTTAGTTTGCTTCTGGAGTGAATTTATACTATAAAGTATTTATTTCAGTGTCTTAATATTTATTGGTATAAAGTATCTGAATGAGATGGGAGACTAAGAGACAGAGCAGTAAATTGTCCTCCTGGAACAAGTCAGTTCAATGACTTCATATATGGAAACTTGCACTGGTTCCGGCTATTGATCATCCTATGGTGTGTCAGGTTCAGCCGGCACCAGGCTACAAGCTGGGGAGAAGGGGGAGTGGGAACCACGTGGCTGAGTGAAGCCGCCACCGAGTTTAGTTGATTCCATTACAGGCTACAAGCTGAGGAAAAAGGGGAAGTAGGAACCGCGCGGCTGATTGATGGCCACCTGCGCCCAGCCGGCGGGGAAACCGCAAAGTGGAAACAATTAATTCTTGCTGATAAGTGGCGCAAGTGAACAATAAGCAGAGCCGCGAGCCGGAAAACCAAGATCGGCGCCTACCCTCGGCCCCGCCTGCAGAGAAAGAGATCACAGAGGAGCTGGCCACATCAGAGGGGCAGTCAATCAAGGGACAATAGAACTAGGGCTGAACCTGCCATCCAGACTATCGGGGGGCTGATGAGCGACAGACAGTAACAAGATCGCGGGGCAAAACCGCAGGAAGAGGGGGAGGTATAAAGGGAACAATGTATTGTGCCAAGCCAGTCCTGGCTTTGTTTGTAACTGTTGCGTTACTCTTGAGTAAATCTCTTTTGTGAACCACACGTGTCACGGGAGTTTCTCTGGATTAACGGGCAAGATCTTACATGGTGCTGGTTCCACCTGCAGACTGCTTCAGAGTATTTAAGTCATGATTAACATTGACCCCATGCCCAAGAGATGGCAGCAGGGAAAAATGGATTTCTTGAAGTAACTCCCAGTGATATTTGAAGGCAGATGGCTTTTACTGCCTTGCCATTATTCTCTATGTTCCAATTGGTCATCTGCCCATCACTATACCACCATCCCTGAGCTTAGAGTTCATATTGCAGTCTCTAATTTCCAGAATTCTTCTGCTTTATCTATCTTATATCATGACAGCTGGATGGATCATTTATTGAAAGAAACTAGCTCTTATGTCTCTTAGTACTACAGGTAACCTGGTTTCAATTGTGATTAACTGTTATTTGAAAGAACTGGACACCAGATGAACAATCTGGAAAGACTAATCTCTACTGAGTTACATTCTGTGAAGCAGGATGGTATCAGAGAAGAATGGTAGAGTTTTTGATGGCAAGGTTCAGTGAAACTCAGCTTTTTATAGTAGGAATTACTCTGGAGGAACTAGCAATATCCAGATATGTAAAGATACATTACAGTAGGATCAAGAGCAGATACCTAGGATAGAATAAATAACTGTAAATAAATCCCCTTAAATCCTATGTTAATATTTCTTATGTTAAATTATCCTACCTCAGTAGCTTGCAAAGTTAGGAACAATATTCATCATATATTTTTACTTCCACACTTACTCATATTCCTACATGCCTTCAAAGATTTTTCAGAAGAGTAGCCATTTTCTTTGAGCCAATCAACTCAAATCAATCAATTTCTTGCCCTGTGTCCAATATCTCTTGAATTTCACATACAGAATCATCATGCTTTGTCATGGACCTAGAGCCTTTTTTGTTATTTCACTGCTAAGGAAATTGTGCATTATAAATTATATCCAAGGGAATAGATTACTATTTTCAAACTGGGAGACAATTTCATTAATTCATTAATTCCTTCACTGCAACGCTTTCCCTCTATTTTGATCAAAATCCTATTGTTCGTGAGAGAAAGGACATATAGGAAGTCCTTGAACCTACTGGTTTCGTTGCTGTCTCTTAGTCTTCCATCTGATTCAGATATTTTATACCAATAAATACTAATTAAGAACTGAAATAGATACTTTTACTTCTTTCACAGTCAAAGGATAGAAAACAGGATTTTGGGGGGAAGATTTGTTTTGGCAGAGGGAAGAATGAAAGTTGAAGGCAGGCTGGCAGTGTTGAAGATGTAGCTTAGGAAGCACTGACTCTGCATCTTTTTTCCTATTGATCACTGGAGGCATTAGGACTATAAATAGCAAACATTTATTTATTTAATTAATTTATTTATCAAATTTATATGGCTACCCATGTCACTAAAAGTGACTCAGGGGGCATACAACAAATAATTTAAAAAATAGGTATGTAAAAACAGTCATTATTAAAAAATGTAAAAAATGACAAGGCACAAGAGAGAATTGATGTTAAGTATGTCTTTGTCTTTCTGATTCTCTCTCTCTGTCATATTCTATCTAATCCTCTTTTTAACTATGCCCTGCTCTCCTCCTCTTGGCTCTCAGTACTTCCTTCTTCTGTTTCCCCCACTGTTAGAACAGAAAACAAAAAGATGCAGGCTTTCTGTCATAGGACATAATCTCTCCAATGAAGTTACTTGTCCTTTTGGATTTTAAGTAACTGTCTCTATATACTCTTAATGGACTTGGTTCTACTTGCTCACATATGCTTTGCTAAATATGAACTCCAGTAGATGAATTGGAGGATTCCATTCAAGAGTTACTTGAACAGTTTCTCTTCAAGAACATCCAAGCCAATCATAATTATCCAAGTTTTCAATTTGTTAGGAAAAGGTAGGAGGGATCCCAAGTTACAATTTTGGGGGACGGGGGACTCACTCATCACTCTTCTCCAGGGCTAAAGACTAACATTAAACAATATGTATTGACCCAGTGTGCTGGGCATGTCAGAAACATGCCCCATACCCTATTTCTTTCTCTTGTTCTTTCGACATCAGTTGAAATCACTTTGACGTTCCTAGACAGGAGATTCACATACTGGTAAATTTCAGGCTGATTAATCAGTAGGATGGAAAAAAATCTGCTTTAAAATTAAAATCTGGCACATATTTGAAGAAAAAAACTGATTAATGAAGCAGCGGGATACTAAGACCTCCTGCTAGTATTAATAAATTTAAGTTTCTGTAGCTATGCCCATCCAGAGAAACACGCTGATCATAAGCTGTCATCTTGTGAACACTTTAATATGGAACTCAGGATTCATTAAGTATTTATGAAAATTTAGAATAGTCCTGAGTGGAGACTTTCTTCCATAACAAAGCAAGAACATGCAAATTGACTTTGATTATAACCAGATATTAGAGGCACAGGAGAGAAAGAAGGAGACAGATTTATAATAATAGGGCAGTGTGTTAATACTACTTTTCTTTCCAAAATAACAGCCCAATAATTTCTTAAAACAAAAGTACAAACACAAGTACTAGTAACCTGGTTTCAGGAAGAAAAGCAGGTGATCTACTAATTCATTAGAAACATTTATTTACATTTAATCTTCAATTTATTTATTCTGCATTAGTTCCCATGGGATCCATAAGGACAGGATTATGAAATTAATTTTCAGTAGCTGCCAGCAGTTGGCATATATTTACAACAGTAAACAAGAAAGCCCAGTCATCTAGTCCTATCAGCATTCTTTTAAAATCAGCTATGAACCTCATTCACCATTCAAGGTTCT
Organism: Liasis olivaceus; assembly: GCA_030867105.1. Lineage (NCBI taxonomy): Eukaryota > Metazoa > Chordata > Lepidosauria > Squamata > Pythonidae > Liasis > Liasis olivaceus. The sequence goes on along the minus strand of CM061348.1, from coordinate 217,725,011 downwards.
CTGCATTTGTTACCATCTTATTAGGGGATCTCTTGTGAGGGCTGGAAAATGATAAACTATAAATCAGAAAATTCCTGTGATAACAGAGGAGAAATTGAGGATTTAACAAATGTAACTGCAGCATGCTGTTATTCACATGAGGCCCACCCAAAAAAACCCTTAGGCTCATATGACACTGGTAACATTTGGAGAATTGTTAAAGAAACAGCAAAGGGTATAGAAGAAGGTTTATCGCAGAACTGTAACCCTCTCTAAAGCTGCCTCCGGTACATGAATCTTTGGCCCTCTATGTGTCATTGAGTTATAAGTTACTCCCCATTATATGACAGATGCTAAAAGTATTCAGTAACATCTGGAAGGCCACAGTTCCCTATCCTGTTTGAAAGATGTAGCTAACAGCCTCTACCTTATATTCCTCACTCAAAACAGCGAAAACACTTTTATATCTCTTATACACAGAATAACAAATAGTAAGCCTTTGCACTCTATTCACATCAGAATCTATATTGGTGAGGGAAAAAAACAGGTGCAACACTTTTCTTGCCAAAAAACAATACATTTATTCCAATGAAATCCTTACTGGCAGGCCAGTTGTAGACCCAAAGGATTTGTTCTGTTTAAAAATGCCCAGGGTGAAAGCTTCCAGTGCTGCAAAGTAGGTTTCTGATACAGAGTGGAAATGCTGCACTTACCTTTGCAAACAGGGAATGCCAGAAAGAAGCTGATTTTTTTTTTAAGTAGCATGTAGTTGACTTCACTGCTTTTGGTAATGTCCTTAAGGAGATGGTGCATTTCTTCTGACCATATCTTAAGGTAGAAAAGGGGAAAATAGTAAGTCAAGAACTTGTGCAGCTTTGCAATCACCAAAGTTATGAAAACAGAGGGTTTTTCTCAATGTAGAATCTATCAGAAATTGGAATTATTTCTATAGGGAAATATTCCTACCAAAATGCTTTTAAAACTATTTCTGAAGACAACAGGAGGTCAATTTCATAGGTAATGCACATGGTAAATAGAAAGAGAGAGAGAGATGAAAATTCATTTTTTAAAAACCCATTCTTCCAAATTAAGATCTCTGTTTTTGTGCTTCATCAAGAAGTTTCATCTCTTTGGTATAAATTAAAAATGAAACTGACTTTAAAAAGAAACAGTTTATCTCTTTGAATAATTTTTATGTTGCTCAGAGGAAGCATATTTTCTTTGGGAAGAAGATAAGATTTTTAAAATCAAAATCTTTTGGGGCATATTTTTTCATATATTATCAAGGGGATTTTTTTTAAACATATCTAGTTATTTTCCTTATTCTTTATTTTTTTTCTTATTCATATTGTATTTTATTGTTGTTATATTGTAAGTCATCTGTAATCAGGCATTTCCTAAATTAAATAAATAAAATGTGCTACATATTCTGAAATATATTGTTACTCTCTTGTGAGATAGGCAGCTATACAAATATGATTAATTAATTAATTTAACAATCAGCAATCAATAAGTTAACTAGATATGTCAGGGTACAAATGTGGAAACATATATGTGAAGTGTGTCTCTTGCCCTTGATAAATTTCTGCTTATGACACTGAGATCTTTTGTTCAGGACTCATACCTCCTAGCCAAACATTAATCCATCTCTCTGAGTTACAAACAACCATTAACAGCCCCTTATAGCTTTGTCAGAAACTGGAAGATTTCAGTAGTTGTTATTTACCATTATTTTACAGTCATTAGGCTTAGCTGTTCACCATCCATGTAAGATTCTTCTCTTTTCAGGTGACACCTGCCAATGCATATTTTTGCTAAAGGGGGTGATTTTTATTTTTATTTTTTTTAAATGCATTAAGATACTATCATACCCATGCAGCTTTAAATGTAAGTTTTGGGTTCTGCCATTAATGAAAATAAGAAACTAGCCATCTGATTATACTGATCATGATCACCATATTGATCATACTGATAAACTGGTCAGCAGCCAAAGTTGGCAGGATCCCTGCAGTTCTCTCTGTTAAATGTTTGTGGCAAAGGTTCATGTATTGCTCCTGGCTGCAGAGTTTCCCTGAATGCTACATATATCCATTCATTGATAGGAGCATCTCTGATTGGACTATGACTTTGTGTCAAGACTGGGAGACACACATCATTCTAAGGTAAACCAGAAACACTGGAACAGGACCAAGTCAGTAGTCAGAGCTGAAGTTAAGTAAAAATCAAACCCAGAAATCAGGATCAAATAAGTCCTACGACATATTTAAGAACTGAAAACAAATAGGATATTCTCTTCTTCTGTTCCACTGTTATCTGAAGTTCATGAGAACGATGAGGTTTGAAAGAAGGCTAACCAATCTTCCTTTCCCTCTCTCCACACAACTCAGAATTCAAAATCAACTAGGAGTATGTATCAGTCACAATATTGAATCCAGGACTTTGATTTTGAATTTTAGGACTGCCCCAATTTGTTCAGTTAAAAAAAACACACACACACACACAGAGAGATTTTTCTGTGTGATCTGGAACATATATTAAAACAGAGCTTTGTTCATCCTACTGGCTAGTATGAGAAAAACAAACAGGTCTAACTGTTTTGCTTTTTAGCAGAATGAGATGGAATTTGAAGGCAAACTTTATTGTTGGGATTAACTCTACAGAATTTATTACTCAGAATTTGTGAAACAAGACTGATGAACCAAGATTATCCCCACCAATGTCCTTACCCAGCTCTGGAGGAGATAGCAAATTGCTCTCTGGTTAGCTGGATATTTGTGGGCAGACTAACAATGGTTTTATGGCCAGTAGTGAGAGATTTGGAACCCCAGAATCCAAGAGAAGGAAAAATAACACCCAGATTAGTTGAACCCTAACCCTAAACCTAATCCTAATAAAGTAGGCATAAAATTGCCTTGTCACATTGATAATTGCACTGTATTGTGTGCCAGAATAAGGATAATAATGAAATACATCGTCATGCACACAAAGCACAGCTATACGTATAGATACATACAGATTAAAACTAAAATATATGAGACACCGCAGAAAGAACTTCACTGATATATAACTCTTAATAAATGATAGGGCCCAATAGGATCTATACATACCTATAGCTGTGTACATACAATATTTGTGGATATCGATGCCTATATCTATATTTGAGCAACTTAAATGAAGAGTGCTTGGAAGGTTCCAACTTGTTAACTTCTAAAGTTAATCCCGGGTTCAGGGTGAGGTAGAGATGAGAAAACAGGTTTTCTGGACTTACCAATGTGTCCTGCATCCTGCTTGTGTACAGTCTAAGTACAAAAAGGCTACTACCAATACAAACTCAAATATGTTTCGATATTTTTGAAACACTATTAGTCTCTTCCAAAAACACCCTCTTGTCTTCAAAATACAGTGTGCTGTAACACATGCATTAACACTCTTTAAAAGGAAGGCAGCTTTGAATGAAATGAATATATGAAAATTAGTTTCTCAATAGAAACAAACCAATAGTTTGATCAAAAATGGTTTTGTTATTGAGAAAAATCCATTTTTGGTCAGTTATAAGGTCAATAATTACGAACCAAATGTATTTAATGGGGTTTTTTTAGGTTAGATTAATGATTAATTTAGATTTAAATTGTATATTACCTACCATGCTTTCCTTCCTTTTACTTGAGATAAATTGCTGTCAAGTGTCCTTTGATTTTCTTCTATTTTTCTACAGTCCCTACAGGGGAAAAAAATGAGGATGCAATGCCAGACAAAATTAATGTGAATTCAAGAGATCCATTTGCAAACCTTCTTGTAGAAGAATAATATTTTTCAGCTAAGACACAATTCTTTCAATTTTATCTCTTTTAAGCGGCAACAGTGGCATTCCGTGGTCAACAACACTATTGACCAGTGTATAAATTCTAATGTTTTCACTATATCTGTACAATAAATCATATGGTTCTCTCAGCTCAAGACATACTGCATTGATCATTTACAAAACCTGAACCATTTAGTAGATCTCTGGCACTACCCTATGTGACATGTGTGATCCATTTATAGTTCAGCTGTCTGAACTCTGAAGTTATATAATTAAGGTGTCAGGTAAAAAGTTTTGTAGTTCATCGTTCAGTAATGCTAATCTGCTTTATGTACTCACTTAGGTCTCAGCATATCTCCTGGGATTATAAACACAAAGCAAATAGCAACAAGATAAAGAATTCAGGTATCTATAATGGAATATTTGAGAGGCTTCTTTTTGCCACAAACCAGCTAAAGCCCTCCAAAACATCTTAAGCAAACCAAAAGACCCAGTAGCCCAAGAAGAAAAAACAGGAGTCATCTACAACGTACAGTGTAAGGACTGTAACAAACACTGTGTAGGACAGACAGGCAGAAGGCTAGCAGACTGTATCCATGAACACCAACTAGCAGTCAGAAGACACAATGAAAGTTCCTTAATCTCACAACACACGGACAGACATAAGCATAGTTTCAACTGGGAAACTGTCAGCATCTTAGACCAAGCTAAATCCAAAAATGCAAGGGAATTCCTGGAAGACTGGTATTCAGACAAGGCAGCCATCAATTGGCACATAGAGACAAACAACATCTACACACTATTCAAAAGAGACAATAAAAAGGAAACAAAAGACATCTCTTCACCAACAATCATCACCCAGATAAGCAGAGATTAACACCAAGATTATCACCAAACATAGAATAAAGCAGTAAACGATACCCTAATCAAGGAACTACTGGGGGGGGGGAGGGGGACAGGACCACCAACACAGGCAAGGCAAGCCACTGCATATAAACAGAGAGCAAACTCCACTCCATTCTAGCACTGAAGATGTTACCTAGCTGGGTGATGAAATGTTTGCAAGAAAACATTCAAGCTCAGAGAACCCCAAGGACTCTACCCTGCCATCACTCTTCCTATATTAGACCATCCAATATTGTTTATATAAAGATGAAACTTTACATTACCCTGCTTTCAGTCCAATATTTCAGCCCTTTCATAGCCTTTTGAATCTTGAGTGTTTCCTATGCTAGCAATATTTCATAGTGGATGTCACTGCAAAGCTGACAAACATCTGTTCTTCATGCTCATGCAAGTCATTTATAAAAGTGTTGAATTCAGCCCAAGACAAAACTCTCTTGCTCTCCCATTAAGGATCTCCTCTAGTTGATACAGAGACATTAAGTAGTAGTTTGTTAAGTATGGTTCAACCAGCTGTGACTCCATCTACTAGCATTTTCTTAAATGCTTGAAAAAAAGGAATATATAGTTGCTTATGGCATTCCTGCAAGGCCATTAAAGAAAGATTAATATGGCTTGATTTGTTCTTCATAAATTATGGCTAGCTTCCAGTATTTAAAACATTCTTTTTGAGATGCTCAGAGGAAAAATTACAACCAATCATCTGTTTTTGAAATACACTCAGTAGTGTCAAAAAATTATCTTTTCACTCTAATAAGGACCAAACTTGTCTCGAGCGTTTAGGCACCTCAGCTATCCTCCATGGCTGCTCAAAGAAAATTATCAGTAACCCTAAAATAATGCCTATACATCCTTCAGTATTTTGGGATGTAATTCACCTGGTCCTCCAGCACCCTGGAGTATAATTTACCTGCTATCTTCAACACACTTACAAAGAGTAGTTCTGTTTTGTTTTGACAATTTCCTTGCCTGCCTTTGATTATAAACTCTTCCTTATATTATACTCTATTTTTCATATTTCTCAAGATAAAGATTGCTCTTCTCGCAGCAGACAATTGAGACTAAATATGAGCTTGAGAAATTTAGCCTTCAGTTCTCCCCATAGCCCATTAAAAATTTGCATGTTCTCCAAGTAGTGAGCATACTTTACTTTAGTCTTCTCTTTGTTATGGAATCCTTCATAAAAACTCAACTCAGCCTTCCTAACCACATCTTTACTGGTTGGCAACCAGGGCTATCACAACCTGGTAGGGCACCACATGAGAGGGGGCACCAGTTGCAAGTAAAAAAAAGAGAGGAGATACAATGTCACAATACAGGTTCACTGACTTTGCACGTGCACACTCAGCCACCAAGGTTGGTGATGGAACCTATACATGTGACTCAGTAGATGCTTGCATAATTCTTCTTATGTAATTATATTGAATACATTTTGAATATTAAAAAAATATTTTGGGGGAACTAAGTGGAATTCTGCACAAGAGGGCCTTGTATGACAGCAGTGGCCCTATTAGCAACTTGTCATTTCTTGTTATATACTCCATCTTTTATATAAATATATTTTTGAAGAGTCAGCTTATGAGAAAGCAGTGTGCAGCCACAAAGGTTTCCTCTGAAGTTTTCCATTTGTCCTCCTCAATCGCAACTTTTGCAGCCATGTGTTCAGTATTTCACTTATCAGAACCTCCTATTTCTTAAATTCCTTTCCCTTTCAATGTTGTCCAACTTTTGGGACATTCAGAAACTGACTTTCCTAAAGTACAGCTTACATGTTCAACTATGACAGTTTTCATGTTCCTGCAATTTTTTACTTCATCAATCAATTCTTACCTGTTGGATGGGATTATGTCCCCTTATTCCTTCTTCTGACAGATAAAGTGAGCAGCAAATAAGACAAAAATCAAACTTGTTTCAATTTCTTATTTTTAACAGAGATATCTTTGAAAAAAAGGCTTACCCTTTGAAAATGTTATGATTTGCTACAGAAAATGAACATCCATTCCAGAGAACTGCAGATCTACAGTGCAATATCAGTTTTGTGTTTCTGTTGTGCAAATTACAGCTTGCATTCTCAGGGTCAGGTATCTATGTTCTTTGGGATCCATTCTTTCTGAACAAAATCTATCTTCATTCCCTACATCTCAACCATGCATTTCACCTCACCAACTCTCTGATACCTGTCACATCACATTTACTAACCCATTTTAGAATTCTGTTTGTTAATATCTAAACAATGGAAGCCATGTTGAAGCACAAACATTAATATATAGGCAGAGGAGCCAGGATGAAGCAGAAGTAGGAGAGCCTTACACGGTGCACTCTTTGCTACTTTTTTGATGTTTCTGGTAGCATCAGGTAGGGTGAAAGGATCCATGATCTTATCTCTTCCATTTTTTGCTGCTTTCTCCAACTCTTCATCATCCTTCCCTCACAAATGGATTGGATGTGGCTGGAACTGGATCTTTTGAGTTACTCTGCTGTTTTATCTAAACATGATCAAGTCCCAGAGTCATTTTATGTGAGATGGGCGGCTATATAAATACAATAAATACATAAATAAACAAGTCCCACCTACAATGTTCTGCTGCTTCCTTTATCAAGTATGGTCTTGTCTTTAATATTTGACTTAGTACTTAGTTCAAGGGTTTTGTCTTTCTTCCTCCACCCCATAGGATTTAAATTAAAGCCTTCTTTCTTGATTAGACTTGAAAGGCTCCTGCCATATTCTTTTCACCTCTTTATGGAGTTTGCCTTATCTCTTCTCAGAAGCCTATTGAATTTGTAACAAGGAAAGGTACCAAAGCACAAAGTTAGAAAATTACCTGGGATAATTGCCAGATCTAGCCACCAAGACAGATTGTTGAAAAGAGCTCTCTTCATTAACATGGCCAAAGCTATGGTTTCTTGTGATGACATCTGATGAAAGTCAGAAAGGGCAAGTTTACTTTTAAATGTAATGAGCTGTGTTACCAAAAGGTTAATTAGGGATTTCAGAGACTCTGAAGTGTGACACAATTTAATACAATATTCCAGCTAGTGTACTGCTGATTTATGCATTAATATGATATATTAGCCACCAGTGAGCAGAATGAGACAGAAAATTACAGGCCTTCATGGGACTAGTGAAAACCAAGGCAGAAATATACATCATATTTAGGAAACGATTATTACAATATGTTATATCAGTTATCAGAAAATAGAACTTATTGTACATAGTTTTAAGAATTGCAGTCTTCAGAAACAGTGATTTAGCAAAGATGTTTGCCTCCATTACTAACAAGATACTACAAAATGGACATGCAGATTAACAACATATTCAGGAAAAAAAAATTCATCAATTGATAGTCACACTTAACAAGTAAAGCAGGGCCAATCTTTTTAGAATAAAAATGCTTCTTCAGTACTTCAAGGAGATAATTCATACTTCACAACACAGCACTGGAATTCATGATGATCTGATAGGATGGAGAAGTAACATGATAAATCTAAATGTACAAATATAAGATTTCCTATATTCCCACATTATTTATAAATTTGATGCAGGAAAACATTTTGTTCTTCTTCAACACTTGCCACCTGCCAGTGCTAAAATGTTGAACATTTTCGGCTATTGAATTTGGGCACCTGATAGAAAGTCCCTTTTTTTGTAATCTGAATGAACAGGTTCCTTGTCAATATGCAGGAACGTCTTGAAAAGGCAAAAACATTTATTACCACTTCAGGTACATAAAAAAGAACTTGATCCTCATCTTCTTAAACTGGAGCACATACCCTGATCAATGGTTCAATATAACCATTACAGGAAAGGAAAAAAAAAACTGCTAAGTTCCTTAAATTTTAATTAAGCATCCAATTTATATGCTATATAGTGCATAATTTTAATTTTATAATTTTAACCAGTTGAATCAATAAAGCTTTAATTGATTCACTGGAGGGGCAAATTTTACCAGTGAGGAAGAGCACTGAAGGTAGATTTTATAGCTACAGTACTTTGGGTTCCTGCTGTATTACTGAAACAGGGAATCAATGGGAAAAAGAAAAAAAACCTCTTTTAAAAATTAACAGTAGCTTTTGCTTATTGCACAGCTAACTTCTGTCACACTTCAATCTCTCAAAAGGACATTATTACCAAGGTTTAGGAAATATGCAAATATGCTTAAATGTAATTCAGAAATCAATTAATGAATCAAATGGCAGGTGATCAATCAACTGAAATTATTTAATCAGTTGACAGTCCTAATATAATAATGTGAAATAGTATATTCTCCTACAGTCCCCTGGTTTTCCCATGAGTGCCTTTGTTTAAGTTGGAAAGTATTTATAGGGCAGTTTAATAAGGTATTAAATCATGCCTGTAAACCTCAAATCACCCTAAATGAGCATTTTGAAGCAGGATCAATCTACAGGACTGAATTTGTTTTTTGGGGGGCTATCATATAGTGTTAGCTTCCTTATGACATATTTGTTTTGTTATGATTACAATAAACTGGTCTATACTAACCATGATGGTTAAAGTTTGGCCAGGTCAACAAGACTAGCTTCTAGTTTAAACAATTCAAAATCAGTTTGAGGACCTTGCAAATTGGACCAAATCATAATGTGTGCAGATAAAAGCAGCGTTAATGGTCCGTCTATAGGAATATACCTTTACACATATTAAAGCTACAGACAGGTGACAGAATAAAATAAAAATGGCGGCATCTCATTTTGATGCACATTGTAATCCCCTTTGGTGACATATCAGCAGGCATATGGGCAAGTTGTGTAGGGTAGGGTCTTCCCATTAAAGGAACAGGAGAGAGCCTTCCAGATAAATCAGGAGTAGGAGGCCTCCCACACCCCCCACAGATTGGATTCTGACAGATGCCTAAATCAACCATTCTAGCCATTGGTCAAAAACCCATATCCCCCCCACCCCCAGCCAGTGATAAGGAGAGTTATTGGTGGATGTTTTGCCCACAGATTATGAAATCTTGGCTAATCTTCCAAGGGCAAATTGGTAGGCTCTTATTATATAGAGTTTGCCTTCTAGATACTTCTGTTTCCCTTTTTATTGATCTTACTTTTTAAATTTAAGCTCCCCAGAGTTATCTGAAGTTGGGCGGCCTTTAAATTATATTAAATAAATAAATAAATAAATAAAATCCACCAATTACAGCACTTTAGCTTTCCCCTCAGTAAACTGTTAGAAGGGTGTCACTCACCAGCCTCAGTGCAGAGTTGCGGGTCGAAAATAAAGATGAGCTATGTGACAGAGCAAATTTATGATGGCATGGAATGAAAAGCAATATGTTGGTCCAGGAGTCACATGTGTCCATTGAAAGAGAATCTTTCTTCACTGGATTGGTCACTATCTCTCATCCTAAAGTGTCTATGTATGCTGTTTACAGGCATCTTACCTAGGTAGCTCTCTGGATGTGGGCTCTCACACCACTATTTAATGTACTGTATTGTGATTTGAGGTTTTATAAGAAACACAAGACTTTGGCTGATGGGATGCTGAGTGAATAGCACTAATAAAGTTACTGCTGGCTGCACTAGATTGAGCTGATGTTTGAGAATGCTCTGGCATTCTCATGACCTGTGATGCCCTGATGTTGAGTTAATGTCACCATTGTCCTGAGTTGATTTGCTCTCTTTATGCATGCATGGTTTGTTGATCTATTTAATGATACAATTAATAACTAGTAGGCACTGGGAGAGGTGGTTCATTCAACAACATCTAATATGTCTTCCATGTTGTGTTTTGTAAGAAAAGGGATATCTGATGTATTTCACCTGTGTAGTGATGATGTTCCTGGTACAAGTTGAGTATGGGATTGTTCTGCTCAAATTAACTTATGATTAAAGTACAGTAGTTGTCCATTATGATTAGTTGTGATGATTACCAGTTCTGTGGACATCTAAAAATATTACTTAAGAGCTCAGTATTTTTGCATTTAAATGTTCTCTTTTAATATAAATTAAATTGTTACTTGGATTATTTTAGATTGACATGATAACTTGATTACTTCCACCACTTGACTAGATTTCATCATGATTTTTGCAATTGCTTGATAGATGATCTAATAATTCCAGTCTCAAGGACACTGGGTGATTACAATTCACTGTTTTAAATAATCCATGACTTGTAAGGCTGTTAAATTTGACAAAGAAAGAAATAAGTACATGCAGTACAATCACCATAATTAAGGCTATTTACTAATTAACCATTAAAATGTAAGCTATGCTGTTATACCCTAAGTGGCAGTATACTTACATCCCCTTCTTATGGACACAGCCAGCACATGTGGTGAATGACTCTTCTGGTCAAGACATGAGAACAGATGAACCCCTCCTAAAATGTGAACCAGGATTTTATAATTCACCCTCTGGAATAACCGCCTGATATAATGCTAGAAGCCCTTAAAATCTCAGAACTTTCTGCAGGAACGGCAGAAAGGCTTGTGATATTCCAAGGAGGCATCCTCTTGTTTCAATAAAGGAAAGACAAGAAATGGGAGAAGCTACAATTGTCTGTAAACTATGAAGAGGAGACATAGATTGAATACAACAAAAGATAAGTAAAAATGTTGCAAGCATTTATAGCATGGAACAAAAATATGCGTTTATGAAATAGGACAGGAAAAGAACTGACACAAGGCAAAGAATATGGATGTGAAAATGCCAGTAGGTGGCCTAGGCACTTAAAATCAAACAAGCAAAATTAACCCAAAACATGGCAATCAAATATTATAATAATGGAGTAAGAGATCAGATGAACAGACTTGGGGCGGGGAGGGGGCACAGCCTGTTATTGTTGCATAAACTGAACTGGAAGAAATAGGAGCTAATAGGCTTTGCAATGCCACTAGAGTGAATGAAATATTAAGATTTTTGTGCTGCTTTTAGTACTCTTTGCTTGAGGACCAAGCTAAAAATAATGTCAGAAATGCATCCCTAGGTCTCATACACTGTGTAAAACACCAAGAATTTCCTCTTCTTCAAGAAGTGGGTGGTAGTAATCATGTAAAAACTTGTACACAGGGCATGACATAATGTAACATCTGGAACTCTTTCTCTGTTTCCGAAAGCTTAAGCCAAGGTGAACTGTATATACAGTTCCAATAGATTCTATGTCTCACCAACCTTTTTTTTAAAGAGTAAAAAGTGGCCTTGGGGAAGGGTGGGTTAGTTGGTTGGTTGGTTGGTTGGTTGGTTATTTATTTATTTATTTATTCAATCAATCATTTATTACAAACATTTGTACACTGCCCATCACAAAGATTCCAAGTGGTTTGCAACAACAAAATGCATTAACAAACATCAGGATTAAACATCCCTTAATCTGCCCCCCGATCCATATCATCCCATGAACTTAAAAATTTATACCTTGAGTTAAAATCCAACCAAACCAATACCAGTACTAGTGCCCCAAAGTCCGATAGGACTATTTTTATGGTTTTACAAAAAGCCATCAGGGTCAGACTAAGTGAATGTTGCAGTTAAGCTTTTCTACAATATCAAGACCCTTACGGAGAAGATTTCCTCTGAGCCTTGATCCCTTAAACATTCACTTCCAGGAGGATCATGCAGGATGGGTGGATTTAAACCAGCTGGGTTTCCAGGTGGTCTTCAAAGACAGTCCCGTGTACAATGTGTTACAATAATCTGGTTGCATGATAGGGTCATGAGCAATTGTTGCAATATCTGGCAGGATCTCCTTTCCATTCATCTTTCATTTTGAAAATCTTAACTACGTGAGCTGCTATTAATTATATGCTGCCATTTTCCACAGCTAGCATCAGCTCTGATTTCCCTCAGAGAATTAGCACATAAACATAATAGCCCCTTTGTCTCCATTATTGCCCTTCCCTGTTGCTTTTAGCAACCATCTAGAAGACAATGGGATATCCATTTGCACATCTCTGACTTTGATTGTGAGTATTAAGCTAAAATCAATACCTCCAGCATTCCCTGAATATTCTATGCTTCCTTCTGGTGTTTCTCCCTCCCCCGCCATCTACACACCAATTCCATAGATTTATGTAATCATTAATCATCTTGACAAATAAGAGTTTGGTCACCCGCACTCTTCCTGCTGGGTCCCTGAGGCAGTAGCAAATTGACCAGGCTGATACAACAACAGTAAAGAATGGGCTGCAAAGTCTCCCACAGCAGGAGAGGAACAATTGAACAGTTTCTCCACATAAGATAATTATAGAAGTGACCTGTGTGGAAGTTCATGATTGGAGAAATGGGAGCTAGGAGCTGAAGCTGAGAGCAAGCAAAATACCCAAAATAAGCTAGAAATTACAAGAGGAAGAACATGGTTTTAGCTAGGGAATGGCCAGACCCAGAGGATCTGTTTGAAGGAATGCTTCAGATAAGCTTTGGAAATGCCATGAATCACCTCAGACTGAATTAGGCGGATTTGATGCAGTGCCAGAATCGAAAGCAAGATTCAGAAAGCAAAGCATTATTCCTCCCTTCATTTCTTGTGTGGAAATGCAGAAGCAGCTCTAAACCTTTTGACTTTGTAACTCATCTGAATAATTCTTTTTAAGGATTAGACACTTTGTGAAGGAATGAAGCCTGCTAATTTTATCCAAACAAATGCAAGAGCTTTCAAAGTCCATATACCTTTTGATTCTGATTTTTCTCTAACTTTAGCAAAGGGAAATGCCTGCCAATCTGCTGTTTGGGGACCAAATTGGATTAAAAAAAATAGTATCCCCTTCTGTTGGAAATATCCATAGTCTGTTCCAGACAGAGAAGCAGAGGGAAGGGCCACTCGATTGCAGTAGAAAAGGAGGGAGGAATTCACTGAAAGGACAACAGTCAGATTAGGAAGAGAAGGAATTGAACAAAGAAGGAATCAAACAAATAATTAGTCAATTGTTTAAATGACAAAATATGGAGAAAAGATTGAATAAGTAAAGAATACAGATATTATAAAGCATTTAGATAAGATGCAGCCACAAGCCAAAGGCTAACAACTCAAACTTAGCAAGCATTAATGATAGCATACATTAATGAAGAATGTATCTTAAATGAAGAAGATCCACATGGAGCAAATGATAATCACATCCAACCTGCAAATTATTGTGACTGCGTGGTTATGATGGCATAATAGCTTGGAACTTCTTGGTTTTAACAAGACCTTTCCATCAATACATCTCTTTCATTCATTGTCTCACTACTTTGGCATTTTCCAAAGGAATAAAAGATTTGTTTTAATTGAATAGACAACCATTTAAGCAGTCAGGATACACAAGTCCTGTCAAGTATACAGATTTGGCTTCTTCAGGGATTTTGTCTACATATTCAGAATAAAAAATATGAAAGACATGTATGAAGCCTAACCAGAAAGTTTCACTCTTAATCTTTGAACTGGAAATAAATTCATCTGTAACATTCTTGAAAAATAATCCCAAGCAGGGAACAAATTGTTCTGCCAGTTTCCTCATTTTAGCAATTTTGCAGATTACTGTACTTTTCCCCAACTCAGAGAGCAGCTCTGAATGTTGCAAAGCAGATATAGTCATCAAATTTATTATCATCATTAACAGAGTACTAATGTGGACTGTTGTGGACTGTTGTCTGTGTTTGGTTAGTCATTTTAAGCCTTCATCATCTGGACCCTTCATTCCTAGCTCCTCAAAAAGCTAAGAAAAACACCACATTCTAGTCTCACCCAATTGCTTATTCTAAAATTAAAAAGGAAATTTCCCAAAGATATTTCAGATCTATAAATTAGGGGAAGAATAGCTGATGTCATCAAGTTAAGCATGACCACAAAATGTTCTATTTCTAATTCTAGAACGCAGTTCATTCAGCCCAGCTTTTTTTTGTTTGCATTTTGCATAGGCAGGAAAACTCACTTCCCTAGAATATGCATGCCATTCTGAAGTTCTAAACTTCTATGCAACAGCCTGACTACAGTTTGCTTCACCCAATCCATAATAATAGATTTATATTACAAAGCAATATAATTCTAATCTAAACATAACATCACTCAGAGTCCTTTTGGACTGGAGCAGCATATAAACCCTAGTAAATAAATAAATAAATCACCCAGTTAAATTTTGACTGTCTGTCAAATCCAGGTTGGCATGGAGACCAGGAAATCCATGAGTTGCTTCAAACTGAAATTCAAATTCAGTTCTGTCTAATTGTAGGGCCAACCCTAAATAATTATATGTTCCTAGAAATAATAGCAGTGATCCCATGGCTTCACTGCTATAAGGTTTAAGACACGGTTTATCAGGAAATCTATAGGTTCTAACTTGAATAAAATATTCAGTTATTTAATCAAACATTTGTGGCTGTTGAATTTACAAACAGACTACAGAAGCTTTCCAGATGCCATGGGTTGGCTAATGTCCTTAAAGGAAACTAGAAATACAGTGGTACCTCGAGTTACGAACTTAATCCATTCCGTGACTCTGATCGCAACTCGAGTTGGTTGCAGCTCGAGGTAAATTTTCCCATAAGGTTCAATGTAAATACGGTTAATCCGTTCCGCCCTCCGAATTTGGTCGCACCACGAGGCAAATTTCCCATAAGGTTCAATGTAAATACGGCTAATCCGCCCTCCGAATTTGGTCACACCACGAGGCAAATTTCCCCATAAGGTTCAATGTAAACTTATTCTTGCCAAGCCTGCTCTGCATTTTCTTTGGAGCCAAGCTGACAAGCACACCAAAAACCTTCCAAACGCCACAAAACACACCACAAGCCTCACCGAACATCTCCTTGCTACCGCGATCTCACCCACAGGAAGCCGCGACCGCGTGGCAGCAGGGCAAATGGCCGCGGATCCAGTTCGTAGCTCGAGGCGGAGTTCTCATGTCGAGGTAAATTTTTGGGGCCGGAGCTGGTCGTATCTCGAAAAATTCGTAAGGAGGGGCGTTCGTAACCCGAGGTACCACTGTATTCCATTCCTGTACAAATCATTCAAAGGCTGTCAGTTAGAATCAAAGCACTACACATTTACACTAATGGAAACAAATCCAGAAAGCTAACTACACAATATATATTTAATGCATTGTGCAGCTCAACCTTAAAATATGCATAGTCACTGCTTCTGTTTCAGGATAACTTCCGCATTCTATGCAGAGACTGGCATATCTATAAGGGCCCTATGAATGATAGTCTTGTGCAACAGTCAACAGAGTTTCTCAAATCTACTAGTTGCTTTTGTTTCTCCTAAATCCCCTTAAACTATCCTGCTCTTTCCTCATTAAAAAATAGATGGCATAATTTTCCACTTTGGAAGAGTGACCTACTAATGTGGTCTGTTATCAGAGGAAAGCACCAAGTTTCCCTTTGCCTTACAGGGCAAAATATTGTGAATAGCATTTTCTCTATCTCTCCCTCTGCCCAGCAGCATTAGGGTTGGAGATAAAAACAAGCAAGATGGTAGAGGTGATATTATAATCCGAACCTCACCCCTTTTACATGTGCATTGATATTGCATAAATGTACAAAGGAATGGGCTTCAATTATCCCACATCTACCATCTTCTCTGTTTTGACTCACCTCCTCTGAAAACTGCTATCTCTAACACATATGTTGGAAGAAAAAAGGAAAAAAGAAAAATATCCACAATAATCTGATGCATATACTATACCAACATTCACTCCATTGACTTCTTTCTTACAAGTCATTTAATATAGCTTCCATAGATGGTTGAAAAAGCTTCTGCTGAAATGGACTGTGATTCACAAAAACTTAGGCAATAATAAATGTGTTGCTCTTTAAGGTGCCCCTAGGCTCTTTGTTGTTTTGCTGCAAGAGATTAACCAAGCTATTTCTCTGGCAACTGTTATAAGAAGAAATTGGTGATTTACAACATAGTCACTAAGATTTTCCTGAACCTCCTGCAACAGATGAATATATGAAGGAAGGAGGGGCAGGAGGAACTGGAATGGAATGATAAAGTTATATTCTGTTGAAAAGAGTAGATATTGACAATGTTAATTTTGTCACTTTTTGATACTGTAAAGAAAGAACAAGGAACAATGATATGGCCTGTTGAGATCTGATTGAAACAAAGCCTGAACAAATTTCAGGTTTTAAGGATATCATCAGCATGGAATCAGGTCTACTGGAAAACAAAACATGGGCTAGAAAGGACTGCTTGAAACCATAAGGGAACCCAAACAGACCAGTAGAACTTCCTTTGACAAGCCACTGCCTGAACCAACATTGTTTTAAAGGATCTGTATTGGGCTTTTCTATTTGATGGAATGGAAAGATGCAGAGTTGCAAAACTGAAAGTTAACATTAAGTTCACAGAAAAGTTTGATGGGCAATAAATAACAGTACACTATTAAGAACTATTTCAGAACCTGGAGAAGTGGAAATTACACAACTGCAATTCCTTAATTAAATGGAACAATTAAAACATGAAGTTTATCTTTGTTTCTAGCACTACCATCTTATCATGGAAGAATACAGCATTTGTGAGAACTTATTAGAACTCACAAAACTGTTACAAATAATTTTAAGAAAAAACTACATTGCTGTTACATTTCAGTTTGTGATAATATTTTGATTTTATTACTTTCCTCACCCATCTCTGTTGTAACATAATACTTGCATAAAAACAAGTTTTATTTTAATAGAAAATAAAGACACAAATGTGATTTTATCTAGCTTTGATCATTTTCTGAGTGAGCATTAGCCTTGATTAGTTTTAAAATGTGTCAGTAAGAATCAGTGCATATTAACTCTTAATTGAGTCATTGTTAAAGAAATATATTTCTTTGTACTTTTTACTCTTTAAGACAGGCTCCCAGTAAGAAGTAAAGCATCCTAGGCAACCCAACAGAGGTTATAGTACCAAGAATAGAACATTTGAAATACAATATGTAAATGTATGGTGTTGATACTGTCGGAGAATCCAGATGCAAGAGAGTTAATTAAGAAGCCTAGGTTCAAAGAAATTAGTAATGTTGAGATTTAACAACCCATGAGTGTCAGTTTTAATTGGCAGCCCTCTCAGATGTAACCAACAGCTAATGACTTGGTTACATCTTACAACATCCATGATATGTATGGGTGATATTAGAAGCATAGTGGCCATTCAGATTATGAAATAAATCTAAGAGATACAGGTCTCTATAAAAATCCTGATATGGACGAAATAAGACCTTATTTTTGGATGCTAGGGAACATGTTGCTCAATTTCTTCTAATACTAGGCCAGATAGAAAGGAAGGCCATTACATTCTTTGAAGAAAATCACCATTCTTTTCTTAACTTTTCTCTACAGTTTGGGCACTGTCCAATGAGCCTGAACATTATCTCAGAGTTTTAAGTCTCCATGGTTATGGTCCCTGCCCTATGGAACAGATGGCTTGAAACCCAGTTGGCCTAGACCCACATCTGGTTTTTCCCCCAGGTGTTACTGGAGCTTGATATATTTGATTTTGTGCTGTGAGTTGGTTAAGAGATTCCTTGGTTATTATTATTTTTTAATTGTATTTTCTTATTTGGTTATAGGGGTTTTACAATAGAGAATGTGTGTGTGTTTCAGTTGTTAGCTGCCCAGAGTTATTTATTTAATATGGATGGTCATATACATTTTTTAAGTAAATAACATATATAAATAAATAAATAAATAAATAAATAATAGAGACAGTATTTTTCTTTAGGCTAAAATGTTTAGATGCTCACACAGGGAATCTGCCTGGCAAGAGTTGGAATTTAAGATGGAGTGAGTGAGTGAGTGATCAATTGACAGACTTACAGGTGAAACACAAAAAATTAGAATATTGTGCAAATGTTCATTTATGTCAGTATGGCAACTCAAAAGGTGAAACCAATATATGAGATAGACGCATTACATGCAAGGCGAGATATGTCAAGCCTTACTTTGGTATAATTGTGATGATTATGGCGTACAGCTTATGAAAACCCCAAATTCACAATCTCAGAAAATTAGAATATTACATGACATCAATAACACAAGGATTGGAAATAGAACAATATCGGACCTCTGCAAAGTAGAAGCATGCATATGTACTCAGTACTTGGTTTGGGCCCCTTTTGCAGCAATGACTGCCGCAATGTGGCGTGGCATGGATGCTATCAGCCTGTGGCACTGCTGAGGTGTTATGGAAGACCAGGATGCTTCAATAGCGGCCTTCAGCTCCGCTGCATTGTTCAGTCTCAGGTCCCTCATCTTTCTCTTGGCAATGCCCCATAGATTCTCTATGGGGTTCAGGTCAGGCGAGTTTGCTGGCCAATCAAACACAGTAATCCCATGGTCATTGAACCAGGTTTTGGTACTTTTGGCAGTGTGGGCAGGTGCCAAGTCCTGCTGGAAAATGAAGTCAGCGTCCCCATAAAGCTCGTCTGCGGAAGGAAGCATGAAGTGCTCCAAAATCTCCTGGTAGATGGCTGCGTTGACCCTGGACTTAATGAAGCACAGTGGACCAACACCAGCAGATGACATGGCTCCCCAAATCAACACAGACTCTGGAAACTTCACACTGGACTTCAAGCATCGTGCATTGTGTGCCTCTCCATTCTTCCTCCAGACTCTGGGTCCTTGGTTCCCAAATGAGATGCAAAAGTTGCTCTCATCAGAAAAGAGGACTTTGGACCACTGGGCAACAGACCAGTTCTTTTTTTCTGTAGCCCAGGTAAGACGCTTCTGATGTTGTTTGTTGTTCAGGAGCAGCTTGACAAGAGGAATACAACATTTGAAGCCCATATCCAGGATCCGTCTGTGTGTGGTAGCTCTTGATGCACTAACTCCAGCCTCAGTCCACTCCTTGTGAAAGTCCCCAACACTTTTGAATGGCCTTTTCCTGACAATCCTCTCCAGGCTGCGGTCATCCCTGCTGCTTGTGCACCTTTTTCTTACCACACTTTTCCCTTCCACATAACCTTCTATTGATGTGCTTTGATACAGCACTTTGGGAACATCCAACTTCTTTTGCAATTACCTTTTGGGGCTTTCCCTCCTTATGGAGGGTGTCAATGATGGTTTTCTGCACAACTGTCAGGTCAGCAGTCTTTCCCATGCTTGTGATTCCTACTGAACCAGCCTGAGAGACCATTTAAAGGCTCAGGAACCCTTTGCAGGTGTTATGGATTCATTAGCTGATTAGAGTGGGACACTTTGAGCCTAGAATATTGAACCTTTTCACACTATTCTAATTTTCTGAGATTGTGAATTTGGGGTTTTCATAAGCTGTACGCCATAATCATCACAATTATACCAAAGTAAGGCTTGACATATCTCGCTTTGCATGTAATGCGTCTATGTTATATATTGGTTTCACCTTTTGAGTTGCCATACTGACATAAATGAACATTTGCACGATATTCTAATTTTTCGAGTTTCACCTGTATATACCAGTTGTTTCTGGCCCTGAGCAACCCATCAGTTTTTTCCCAATTTGAATCAATGTGCTTTTTGTTATTGCTTATACCTTGATTAGCTTTTATTATGAATGAATCATTTTTGTCAATTATATTGTAATTGCTTCCTTAATTATGTTTTAAATATCTGATCATTTTCTGTTCTGTTTTCACTGTTCTTCTGTGACTTGTCACCAGTTAGCCTATTTATTCCAATAAATATTTATTTGAAAAAGGCATAAAGAAACTCAGCTTTCAAACAGATTAAATTAGGAAGGGAGAGACAGGGAAGTGAACTAGAAAGAAGTATATGATACATTGTAAATTAAAAATTGATGTGACGTATCACAGATATTAAAGAGAGGATTTAGTAAATATTATAATTAGATATAGCTATTTTTATTCTCTTTTATTGGAAAGATTACTTGTTCTAGATATTACATTCCATAAATAGATATATGTTTACTGTCTTAAGTACTGCATTCTTGTCTGTACGGATTCTAAAATTAGCATACTTTATCTCAAGTCCTGGCTTTGATATTCCCAGTTAAATATATGTAGAACATCTGCTTTCTGAAACCAGGTACCAGATTATTGTGGCCATTATTAGGGGAAGTTTGAAGTCATCAGACCAACTGAAAGACTTCCTCAGTGAGGTCAGAACTTGATAGGGAATGTCTTTGTATGTTACAGTTCTGTTGATACTTCTTTTATAGCTAATGGCAAAGGCAAATCTTAGAAGTCTCTAACCCCCATGGATGGCTTCAAATGCATTGCTTTTGCAATCAGAACTCTAATGAGTAAGATTTCATTAAAGAGACATTATAAATACAGGTTTGGGTTCTCTAATCTTTTGAATGTGAAAGGAAAAATAATTTTGTTCATACCAAAAGAAATGTTGCAGCACTTGGATAAAAAAGAAACTGCAGAGTAACTAGCAGAAATTTCATTTTTCAGTGCCACCACACTGTAAGGCAATGAATGAAATTCAATCTTCTGCAATGAAATTCTGTAAATAATCAGAAAGGTATTACACAGTACATCAACAATTTAAATCCTGTATACTTAGATCCCAAAGATGGATTACTAAATGTCATTTTTGATACTTCATGAAAATTAGGAAACTCCCTGAAATTTTATTGTCCTTACATAAGAACCTTAATTTAACTTACTTTGAGTCCTTAAGATGGAGCCTATACTAAGGACCCTACACTATGCCAAAGCCACTTTAAATCCAAATAAATACATTTTTAAAGGACAAAACAGTGTAGATAAGGGCAAGAAAGAAGGTAAGACCCAACAATCACTACTGCACTACAAACTATTAATATAACACAGAAAAACTTTTGATTGCAAAGACCTAATTATCTGCAGGCTACTAAGTTTTCTAGAATGGTAGAGCTGCTGTTCACTTTATCTGGAGTTCTCTCTCTGCAATCTTTATTTTTCTCCTAGATAGGAATGCTTCTTTTGCTATAGATTTTTATATAAAGATTATTAAATAGAACAGACTATATATCTGGCCATTACATTGATTTCTAATTACCAATGCATTGAATTATGTATTGTATTTGTATCTAGTCTTTCCAACAAGAAGCTCAGAATAGCTTAAATATAGGGTTATCTCTTGTTAAGAGCATAAACCCAGATCTAGATTACAAACAGAACTTTATTACTGAGCAATATTTCTAATTCTGTTATCCTAAACTCAGCCACACTCAATCCACTGTTCAATTTGTTTGAATTGGCTTTAAACTAGCTTTGGGTTTGAAACTTATATCATTCTAATGGGATGGTTGCTGGATGATTGCTTCAAGTAGAAGGAGTGTAACTTGTTTATAATCCTGAATTTCTCAGTGCTATTGATATAATGGTCCATAGTAATTCTTTTAGGCTACCATGTTTCAATGACTCCATTCCCAGAAGGTGGTGCTAGAAAACTACTCTTCCCCCCGCCCCCCATTATTATTGGCTTATAGGACATCACAGAAACAACTAGATGAAATAATCTAAGCAGAGATAGCATCAGTGTGCTAATGTGACTCAGTAATACTTGTTTTCTTCTAATTCTAGGGAGACAGTGGAAGCTGAAGTGCTCAGCTGGAGAAATAGAATAATGTTTGTATGTGAAAACAATAATGAACTAAGATAAGTAAAAATACTGTAGGATGGAGGATGAAGATACAATTTATTGTATCTTGTAGCTTGTTTCCTGTCCATGATCTGGCACTGGTTTTAAATATTCAGATGATGCAGTGATTAAGAATGCCTTCTATCAACCTCAGTTCATGTACCATTTGTGCCTTTTCATAAGGAAAGTAGATGCGATCACAGTCAGTCGCATTTCAGATTTTTGTGATATAATTTAGATGTGCCTGGGCTTTAAAGCATCCAGAAATTTTAACTGGTAGTATATGATACATCAGGTTCTTTTTAAAAAAATAATGAGACCACCAAAATGCATAATATCAGCTTTAACTGAATTATTCTTGTCAGTTATTTCTATCCAGGTTTAATTTAAAAGTGCTGGTAATTTTAATATGCTGTAAAACTTGGGACTAGGTGTTTCCCAGTGCTACAAAATGCTTTTTCAGATTCCCCCACCAGCTGGAGTACAGAAGAGTCAGGAGTGTAGGCCTTAATCTGGAATGAGTTAGGAGCCAAGACCTGGGAGTTAGAATCAAAAATCAGGCTGGGTTGGTGAGCAACCCTATATCCATACCCTTGTAATATGCCGGTAAATATTTGTTCTGAATTCAGGAGTGATGTTTGGTCCATTTGTAATTGCTCTCATATTATACTCTCAGCAGTGTGTTGTCCAATATGTTTAAGTTCTCCAGTGGGTATTCGAATCATTCTTACATATGAAGCATCAGTTGCAAATCAGCAGTGGCTTTGCAGGAAATCTCTGAAACTGTGTTCAAGCAGCTGTTTATTGTTAAAAACCACTAGATAGTGATTGAATGTATTGTACTTCCTGCAAGGAACTAGACATTAATTAAGAGTAACACCCACTTCCTTGGACCAGAAGGGAGAAAGCAACTTCAGAGCAAGAGAGCTTTGTAAAACCTTTACTTAAATAAAATTCACAGTTGGTTTAGAGTTTGCTCGACACTGTAAATAATGCCATACTCTTAAAACACTAGACATATTTTCTAAGGATGTAAAAAAAGAGAGAAGATTTCAAATTGCCTTGTGTATTTTAATTAAAGATGGAAAATCAGACTCCCAGCACCAATCATGTAGTTTACTCACAGTGATTTTTAAAACAGAAACACCTTTTTTTTTTCAGGCTCAGGAGAAGGCTGAAACAAGTCAGACATGAATAAGAAAGAAGAACTGTATCTGCATTCATGCAAAGTCTAAAACACATCTTCCGAATCATTTTCAGAGTCTGCACACTCCTGCTATGCCATACCTGGCAAATCATTGTTTCCAGCCCCTCATTTCCTGATATGAAAGGAAGTGCTTTAGAAAATAGACTCAGATCAGAGAAATCCAGATTCAAGACTGCATGCAGTCATGAAAATTCATTGGATAACTTTAAATTAATCACTATTGCTTGACTTTGGGATACTTACTACCTGTTTAGGTCAGTCAGTGGGTGGGTCTATAAAATCCCATAGGCTGCAGTAGGATTGGCTAGCTCATAGTTCAACATAATGTACAAATTCATATAACTGAATTAATTCATTAAAACATGTTAGCCATGTATTAGCATGTTGTGAACACAGTCACAATCTCACAGGGCTATTTCAGAGAAACGTGCAGATAAGAATTCTTTGTTCATTGCCTGAAGTAAAAGAGGGATATGATTTGAATGTGTGTATGTATTTATAAATGATATTGCTGTTATCATCATCATCACTATCTAGGGAAATTAATTATACTTAATCCTATAAATCAACATTGATTCTACTTCAAAATTGCTCTCTCCAAACTCATTTATCCTGGAATTAAGCTGGTGGGTGGGTGGAGAATTAATAATAATAATTAAAAAAAAAACCTAGAAACTCCATTGGGAAAACTGGTGATCCATACGATAATTGTTTGGGCATATGTTGCAAAAAGAAATCTTGTACTTAACATCTTGTACTGTATCTTGTGAAATTTTAGATTTGTTTTTACCATTTAACAAAAAAATTGAAATGTATTGCTTACATTGTAAGAATGATTAAATGCAAGACAGAGGGATGCAACAGATAGGCCTCTTAGCAAATGACTGAAGTTATTATTCTCTACAAAATTACATTTCCACAGAGCTTTGTAAATGGATATGTGGGTGACATTATGAGAATACATTGCACAATTAATTAGTGATAACAAAAATTTAAAAATTTGTAATTTTTTTTATAGTATAATAAGAATTACTGTTGTAATTATAAGAATTATAATTACAACAGTAAAAACTAATACAGACTAAAAAAAACTAAAAGAATAAGAAGTAAAAGTAAAAGGTGCAAAAAAGAAAGAAAAAAAGGAAAAAATAGGAAGAGAAATAAAGACAGACAAAATAAGATTTATTTTTTTTTTTTGGAACAAACAGCAAAAGGATGATTAAAACTTTGATTTTAGAAAGTTACAAATGGACTAAGGGTCCACATAAATTTTAAATAAGATTTTGGAATTAATTATAAAGAATCCTTCCCATGCAAAAATGGCCCAACCATTACCTTCTTGGTATTGATTTTAAATTGCTACTACAGAATTATTCCTGTATTCCTATATTTTCCACAGTTTAGCAGATGTCCCATATTTTACCCAGGATATGCTACTGTTCTCACAGCAAAAGACCATCTGTATTCATACTCAACTAACACTATGCAGTTCATAAATAATTTAAAATAGCAGTTTAAGACTTGTTTTTGTTTGCTTTGATTCAGAATTCTATGAATATATTTGAAGAGCCAGTAAAGGTCTTATCCTGCTGTAACTGCAGCACAGTGCTGCTTTTAGGGATTCTGGTAGCTGGCACTATCTTGTTCTGTGCTTAATGTCTTGGGTTACCCTTGGATGCAACACAAATACTAAGAGATGTGTCTTCTACCTGCTCAACTCACTAATCTAGTACATACCTTGTGCCAAGCCATGATATGTTTAAACAATGGGTTCTTGAATAAGCTATATTAAATCAAATCAAATAAGCTATGAACTATGGATTGCAAATCACAACAGCTGGGTTCACCAAACTTGCCAAGCCAAAATAAAATAAATTGCATTACAAGTAGTCCTCAAGTCACAATGGTAACTGGGACTGGAATTTCCATCATTAAGCAATCTGGTTGTAAAGTGCAATGTCACATGACCATGCTGCTTAGCAATGGTAATCCCAGCAGTCCTCATTGCCGTTAAGCACGAACCACGGGTCATTAAGTGAGGACCTCATGTGACCATGACTTATGACTTCCTACCAGCTTCCAACAAGCAAAGTCAATGGGAAGCCTGCAGGAAGTTGCAAGTTGCAATCATAAGTCTTTCCTCCTTAGGCAGCTTGTAAGAAGGCAGGTGGACAACAGCTACGGGTGGGCAGGTGAGGGCTATGGAGTGTGGGCAGACAGGTGCAAGTGCAGGTGGGTGAGTGAGTGCTACAGCTGGGCACAAGTGCTATGGGTAGGCAGGCACGTACAAGTTTCCCCTGCCACCTGGAGGCTCCTTGGGAGAAAAAGTGGTGGGAGTGACTTGTGGGAGCAACTTGCAACCTCCTGCCAGCTTCCCCATTGACTTTGCTTGTGGGAGGCCAGCAGGGGAAGGTCACAAATGGCAATCACGTGACTGTGGGATGCTGCAGCCATCGTAAGTGTAAGGTAGTTGCCAAGTGCCCGAATTGTGATCACTTGACCGCGGGGACACTGCAACAGCCACAGCTTTGAAGACTGGTCACAAGTCCACCTCTTTCAGCGCCGTTGTAACTTTGAACAGTTGCTGAATGAATGGACATAACCTATGAACTACTTGTATAGCTTAGCACACTGCCTGCTCCACTTCAGGCTCAAGCTCAAGATCTAACACTTCTTTATCAACATCTAACTGTAGGAATCCTAAGTGAAATAATACACATTTCAGATTTGGGTTTAGAAAGCTCAGCTACCATATCAGCATTGCAAAAATCTAGAAGACCACTAGATGAGAGCACAGATCAAGATTTTCTGCAATCGATTTGCTACCATCTAGTAGCTATCTCTATTTCTGCAATCCAGATATGTTAGTCTTAAGGCTATCTATGTGGCTCAGTTAAGGTAACTGAATATTTGCACAAGTGGGTTTTATTCAGTGATCTTGGGTTAGTGGCCACTAATAACAAAGTACTAGCCAACACTGCTGTATTAGCAGGAATACCAACCTCGCAGAGTTGAACCACATTGTTGTATAGTATTTTTTAGATCAGCACACAATGTTAGTAAAATCATTTGCGGCGGGGGGGGGGGGGGGGCTGTGGTGTACCTTCCAGGCAGTCTTAATTCCTGGTGACTGCTTAGACAAGTCCCTGCAGTTTTGTTGGCAAGATTTCAGAAGTGGTTTGCCCCCGCCTGCTTCCTAGGCCTGAGAGAGAGTGACTGGCCCAAGGTCACCCAGCTGGCTTTGTGCCTAAGGCAGAACTAGAACTCACAGTCTCCCATTTTCTTGCCTTGTGCCTTAACCACTACATCAGACTGGCTTTTGGTAGAATCATAGGCAATTGCAAATATCATCATGTTGTTTATATAGCCTGACTATTAATTCACTTTCTTCTCAACAGTCTTCAGGATTGATGAAATTAGATGGTGGTGTCTTCCATCTTGTAGACCTTTCCCTATGTATAGAGGTTATGCTGTGTACAACTAACTAACTAATGAATAAGGAAGTGACTTACATTAAGATTATTAATGAAGGTCACCTTCCTTAGAGAGACTGAAACACATTAGTAATGTCATTTTCTTCATC
The DNA here is from genome assembly GCA_030867105.1 of Liasis olivaceus. Taxonomy (NCBI): domain Eukaryota; kingdom Metazoa; phylum Chordata; class Lepidosauria; order Squamata; family Pythonidae; genus Liasis; species Liasis olivaceus. The sequence goes on along the minus strand of CM061348.1, from coordinate 217,698,047 downwards.
CTGTAGAAAACTTGTTTTCAACCAAGCACTACAATTTCATTTCTTTTGTTTCATTTCATGTATCTTCGTATGGCTGCTTTAATATGCTTATTCGCCAATATCTTACTTGAATGCCTCCAGTTCACTTACTGTAGGTAGTTATCTCAGGGTTTCTCAGCCCCTGTCATCTGCAGCACAGACTGTTCTGCTTGCTACAGATCTTTTAAGGGAACTTTTGAAAACAAAAAAATCTTCCCTACTTAGAAACAAAAGGAGATTCACAATGCAGTCAGGGGACTCTATGACATAACCTGTTTGTTAGTTCCTGACTGGATTCAAGCTGGCTTTTAATAAAGTACAGGTGAAAAAGAGATTTTAACATAGGCCAGTTTTTGTGAATATTAAAGGAAGAACGGCAATGGGCATATCAGCAGAGAACATAATATGGTAATTGTACTGTATTATACAACTGAACAAATATCTTTAATTGTTGGCTTTGACCTCATCCCCAAAACCAAAGTTGTTTCACATATTGTTCATGCATTACTAAGCCATGGCTTGTTTTTACCATGATTTGTTGAATAGGCCACAATTGCTAGGTTCACATGATGCTTTAAACCAAAAGCAAATCAAACCAATTATGATTCAGTGGGATTATGGCTTAGGGTGATATGTGCCCAGAGCCCTAAAGTCAGATTATTTGTCCACTCAGGTTTGGGTTTCTGGTATTGTCTCTCAAAAAGTAGTCTTTTTCAGCCTTAGTTTGAAATGCCAGGCACTGAATCTGATACTGATTGTATGTAAAGGATGTGCTTTACCTTTGGAGTTATACTACTTCCTTTCCTGCATACATTTTGTGGCCTTCTAAGTCCTCTTTTGACACAAAATATAGTAAATCATTTTTTTTTTTCCCCTTCATGAATGCCTCTGATCCACCGTTGGCCCTGTCCTTGTATCCATTCTCACCTGTTAGATGGTTTATACTTCCTTGCTCTTTATATAATCATTATATCTCCTTTTCTCTTTACTTTTTTTTGAAAAGGTCAAAAGAAAAAAGCATTCACAAAATAGCAGTACCGGGAAGAGAAAGCTCCTTTATCCACCTATCATAGGACCAATGTCATCTAAGACAGCCATTTAGAGTTGGAAAAAAGAAAGTGACCTGGATGAGTGCCTTTTCTGAAAGCTGAAACACTAAAATAAAATAAAATAATCCATGCATAAATGCTTTATAAACAAATTCCATTTACCACTTCAGGTCCTCCTTCAAAGAATTTAATTGAGTCCACTGCCCTTCCTTCTAGCTGTACCATTTGTTAATGTGATTTTTTTCACTTTCAGTAGACAGGGAAAATAATTAAGTATGAATGTAATCTCCTCTCTTTTTTAAAAAAAATGAGTCTATATTTGAGATCAGAAGCAATGTATTAAGATTTTATGAACTGTCTCTAAAATGGGAAGACAAGAAAGACTGGATTCTTTTGCAATGTACAGTCTTATTATACTTTCTGCAAGCAGCAGCCTTCTCTTTTCTTATTTTAACAACCTGTATAAAAATCAGGAAAATTAAACATATTAATTCTTGATGACTAACTGCACTCAGATGTTGTCAAAATTACCCATTTTTCTACCTATCTTGACACCAAATTCAAATATCTACTTATTTTATTTAAAAAACAAACAAACCTTCCAAAAATCCCATTCTATTCAGATAATAATATATACATTTTGGCAGCAAATCTGTTGCTTGTAATCTATTTTTAATTAAGAATCATTAGGAGGCTGCACTTTCCCTTTGATAATTTGAAATGGGGAGCATTAAGAAAAGACAAGAAGCTTTGGAACAAAAGCAAAAGCAGTTAATGTCTAACATGAAGTGCTATTTTTCACAAATGCCCCCACACACTCCAAAAACTCTTTTCTCATTAAAATGGTTACAGCTCACAGACGCAAATACAGAGAAGTTGACATTTTCAGAAGAAGAGGAGTTAAAAGGGCCTAGGCAAGAAAGCCAACCATCTAAAGAAGAGAAGATATGCCATCCCTCTACGTATATTGCTATAGCAATTAGAGGAGGACGTTAGAAGTGAAGAACTTATCTAAGTCTTGCCTTATTCCAGTGTGTTCAAGCCAACTATCTAACAGGTTCCTGCATAAATTAGAAACCCTATACAAAGCCCATTTCAGCCATGAAAGCAAATCTAACTTCAGAAGCAGTCAGAAGAGCAGAGACATCACTGCTAATTGTTGCCAGAGCTGATTAGAAAATCTGTCTCTCTTTGTCCCTCTCTGGGCTTTCCCTCCACCACTGAGTTCAACATACAGCATTTGCTTTCACAATTGCCCATCCCAATCATGCCTGCAGTGCAGCTGTTCCGAGTCACTGTTGAATGGGGTTACACTGATTGACTGTGCCATTTGCTACAGGCACGGTACTTGGGTTTCTCCTCTGGCTTTGGTGCTTTCCCCCTTCAGTATTTCACCAGCTAGCAGGGGGAAACATGCACCAATCGGGTTTTGCAGCATGAAGAACTGGGGCTTGACTTCAGGAATCTGCCTGGGCTTCTCTATGTTGGTTGGTCTGCCTCTCCTCCCACACCTCCCTTTGATATTTCCAGGATAAAACAATGTGGAATAAAGAAACATACAGCACACACCAGGGGAGAAATGGCCTCAGAGAGGACAGAGGTCAGGTACTGGAGAACGAAACTGACTAGCTTGTAAGCAACCAGGTCTCCTTCAAAGAGAAAGTGCAGGCGGGAGGCAGAGAGGGTAATTAGAATTGACCAGTATGAAGTAGGGGTGAATAAACAATAAACAATGAAAGCTATTCAACATATCCCTCATTATTTTCTGGACCAAGGAACCCTGTAAGAGCAGTTCATGTCATTGAAGTGGCAGGCACGGCTGGATGATCAAAGTCCTGCCCCCATTTTGGGTATGTGGGGCCTGCAACATAAGTTAAAAAGGGACAGGTCTTTGATCTCCTAATTGTGTCTGCCATTTTAATGTTCTTGACCACCGCTGTGGATATCCCCACTCTGGACATTGTAATGAGGAAGAACAGAGTTGTTGCATCAAAAGATAAAGGTGTAGTTCAGAATATTGTTTGAGTGTAATAGTGCTAGAAGCATCCTATTTCTTCTCCATATACAACGGTGGGATTCTGCTCTGGAGAAAAGTTAGCTCTAAGGAGGAAGGGTGATAAGAAATAGGAGGAAACCAATTTCTAATGCCTGGAGACACATGGCTGTGCCTGGGGTGGCTAGTGAGCAGAGGGTAGGTGAAGATCACTCCCAACACTCCTCTCTTGTCAAAGTGTTACAGTTTTAACATATGTTGAAGTTAAAGTGGAATAGTGCCAGTCTAAGGTGGAGGAGTGGGAGGCGGAGGGGGAGATTACTTTTATAGCAGCACAGCTAGTAACAACTTTAGGCTATTTCACTCATGGGCCAGGAATGAGATACAGGCAGTGCTGTAGGGCTAAGAGGAAAAAATGATGTAATATTGTTAAGTATAAGTGGGCGAATGTTTCTGATGTTACCCTTCACAGACCCTGATCTGATCTAGGTCATTTTGAACATCTTTCTTCTCCCCTCACCTCCTGCCACCAGCAGATTTTGTCCCATTCTGTTCAGTTTTTGGAGCATTATGATGCTGATGGGCAAAGTGCTGAGCCCCATTTTATTTAATTCCATTCATTAGACTGCAAAGAATGAAAAGTTAGAGAGAGTATGTAGACCATGGCTTCTGGAATTCTTCCAATCCATTCACAGCAGATCCATCATGAGTCATGTGACATCAAATTTGGTCCAGTTCTGCTCTGTTTCAGAGAGTTATCTTGGTGATGGACAAATAGAGTCCAAACCTGTCTAGATAATTAATTTCAAAATATTTTGTTGGATGGTACAGTACAGAAAACCAAGGGCTGACAACAATGTAGCAGCATTCATTGTTGTTCATTTTCTGTGTTGATGCTGTCCCTCCTAGTGTGAAATTTCAAAAGTGGTTTTGTTTATTTCTATGATTTGTTTGCTTTAAGCTAATGAGTCAACAGTTACTTCTGCTACTGTATGCTGAGATCCCAAGAGATACTAACAGTAGCAACTGCAACAGCAGCAACCCACTGGTGTTCATATATTCCAAAATTAGCCTTTTCCTGGACATCTCAGCTGAAGCTGAGCAAATAACCTGTTAGTCAGTTATACTAAAAGTGATCTGAGATTTCCTTTTTGAGAGAAAAGTCTCCAATCTTTAAAAAAATGGTAAGATCTCTCATGAAAAAGTATTGTATGCACTGCAACCTATTTGCTGGGATCTTTTGCAAACTAAACCAACCCTAAATATTTAGTTACCAAGTATTACAAGAGACAATAGCACCACCTGTTGGCCAATAATGGAAAACAGTACATTGGTTATTTGCTTAGCGTTACTGTATTGGTAGTCCTGCAAAGTTAAAAGAGATGCTTCTCTGCTATGATGTTTCAACCAAAACAGTTCCTCACATCTACTTTGCACAGTAAGATGGAAGACCTATTTCTAAAAAATGCAGCCCACATCAAAGTGCAAAGCTTTTGTTTTGTGATTTATAGTAATGGAGCTGAGGGGGCTTGAGAACTGGCTGCTTTCCAGTTGCCACTGTGGAGGGATTGGATAATGGAATGGTGCCTTGAAGAAGTGCCCTTGTTTTGTCTAAAACAAGCATATGTAAAGACATATTTACTTCTGGCAATGTTCCAAAGTGCTGTGATCCAATTGCTTGTCTCTTGTTAGATGAAAAAAATGTCCCAAGCAAAACTGAATGTATATTGATGGATGAAATAATTTCTTTGCTCCCCCTCCCTGTCTCTACCCCCCACCCCCACCCCACCCCACACACATATACACTGGGCTTTCTTATCTAAACTTTCTAATCACTTGCCAAGAATAATGCATTTGGCCACAGTTTTTTATTTCTTCATTGAAAAGTACCTAACTGGTCTGATTCTTAACTCTTTATTGGAGCCTGGACCTCCTTTAGGTTTAAGAATAAAAATGTAAAATAAAAATGAAAGGCAAGTGGACAATGCATCAGGATTATAATTGCAAGACTAATTCTACTTCATTTGAATCAACTATTATCAATTTATAGCAAATAAGTATTAAATTACCAGGGACAAAAATTGGACTTTTCAGAGTCAAGGTAGTGTAATGGTTGAGGATGTGGACCAAGGTGACCAGGAAGGTGTGTAGGTATGGTAAAAAAAAGTCAACATGATAGCCTTGAGGGTACAATCAAAGCCTTGCCTGTTTGTATGCTTTGCACATGTGGCACACACAAAAAACAAGCAGGGCTTTGATTACACTGATGTGGCCGCCATCTTGACTTTTGCACTACACTCATTGACACCACTGACGACAACCTAAGTGCAAGTCCACACTCAGTTGTAGAAGCTCACTGGATGACTTTGAGCCAATCACTCTCTCTCAGCCAAACCAATCCCACAAGATTATTGTTATAGGAAGATACAGTAGGTAGGTAGGTAGGTAGGTAGACAGACAGACAGACAGACAGACAGACAGACAGAATAATCAAGTCTGCCTTCCATCAAAACAAAATAACAAATATCAACATAGCTAAGTGATAAAAGCCATGAAACAGTTGCAAGCATGCAAAACTAAATCTACATATTTTAAAACAATTTTAAATGTATTTTCTCTGTTTCATTAACAAGGAGTCTTCAAGTCAAGCTTTACTTCTGATGACTCCATGGACATACGCACATGAAAATTCTTGGCAAAAATATAGGAGAGTTTTGCCATTTGCTTCCTCAATGGTTTGGCTTTGTCTAGTTTTATGGGCTAGGAAGTCCATTATGGAACCTCCCTACATTTCAATTTTCAGATTGACATTTGTGAAATTCACAAATTCACACTGGAATCTTAAACCAAGAACATGGGTAGGGCTTTAGGCCCTATTCACTGCTCCCAGACCAACAACAACAACAAAAAAGGCTCCAAAAGCATTCAATCCATTTCAACCCCCAGAATACTGTCAGTTTTTCTGGGTGAGCAGATACATCTTCAAACAAAGCACTAGGCTGTACTTACCCCCTATTTTTATTGTATGGGTCATATGTAAGAGTCAAAGACGTGTGTGTGTGTGTTGTGTCTGTTGAGTGTCAAACCACTGTCCTGGATGAACCCCAGAGCATCCAGGAGTACATCAGCAAGATGGCACCCAAAGAGGAGCTGGTCAGAGAATGCCTGAAGCAGGAGCAGACATGGGGAGGAGTTCAAGCACAGAAAGTGCCATGGCAAGACAAGCCCCTGCATGGGATTGACAAATTGCTGAGGTGGCTGACACTGGGAAATCCTACCAGTGGCTGGAAAGGGCCGGACTAAAAGACAGCACTGAGGCACTGATCATAGCAGCACAAGAACAGGCACTAAGCACCAGATCCATAGAAGCAGCGGTCTACCGCACTAGACAGGACCGAAGGTGCAGATTGTTCAAAGAGGCCTCAGAGACAGTCCAACACATAGTGGCAGGATGTAAGATGCAAGTAGGAACAGCATACACTGAACGACACAACCAAGTAGCTGGTGTTGTATACAGGAACATCTGCACAGTGTATGGGCTAGAGCCCCTCAAGTCCAGATGGGAGATTCCACAGAAGGTTGTGGAGAATAACAGGGCTAAGATTCTGTGGGACTTACAGATCCAGACGGACAGGCAGGTACTGGCCAATCAACCAGACATTGTGGTAGTAGACTAGGACCAGAAGACAGTGGTGGTTATCAATGTAGAGTGCCAAGTGATAGCAACATCAGGAAGAAGGAGTATGAAAAGCTGGGGAAGTAACAGAGCCTGAAGGAAGAATTAGAGAGGATGTGGAAAGTCAAGGCCAAAGTGGTCCCTGTGGTGGTAGGAGCACTCAAGGCTGGGACTCCTAAGCTGGGAAAGAGGGTCCAACTGATCCCAGGAACAACATCAGAGCTCTCTGTCCAGAAGAGAGCAGTGCTAGGAACAGCTAAGATACTGTGCAGAACCCTCAAACTTCCAGGCCTCTGGTAGAGGACCCAAGATTGAGGAAGACACATACCACCCATAGGGGTGAGAGGGGAATTTTTTATATGTATGTATGTATGTACAGTATGTGTGAAGATGGTGCTTTGTTGCATGTAGCTTCTCATTCTTCAGAATTTTTGTTGTTGTTCAGTCGTTAAGTCATGTCCGACTCTTCGTGACCCCATGAACCATATTGCGCCAGGCCTTCCTGTCCTTCACTGCCTCCCTGAGTTTGCTCAGTTTCATGCTCATTGCTTCAGTGATGCTATCTAACCATCTCATCCTCTGCCGTCCTCTTCTCCTTTTGCCTTCAATCTTTCCCAGCATCAGGGTCTTTTCCAAAGAGTCCTCTCTTCGCATTAGGTGACCAAAGTATCTGAGCTTGAGCTTCATTATCAATCCTTCCAACGAGTAATCAGGGTTGATTTCCTTTAAGATTGACTGGTTTGACCTCCTAGCAGTCCAGGGGACTCTTAAGAGTCTTCTCCAGCACCACAGTTCAAAGGCATCAATTCTTCAGCGCTCAGCCTTCTTTATGGTCCAGCTCTCACAGCCATACATTACTACTGGAAAAACCATAGCTTTGACTATGCGGATCTTTGTCGGCAAGGTGACGTCTCTGCTTTTTAATATGCTATCTAGGTTTGCCATAGCCTTCCTCCCAAGGAGCAAGCGTCTTTTAATTTCATGGCTGCAGTCTCCGTCTGCAGTGATCTTGGAGCCCAAATAAATGAAGTGTGTTACTGCTTCCATTTCTACCCCTTCTATTTGCCAGGGATTGATGGGTCCAGATGCCATGATCTTAGTTTTTTTAATGTTGAGTTTCAAGCCAGCTTTCGCACTCTCCTCTTTCACCCTCATCAAGAGGCTCTTTAGTTCTTCTTCACTTTCTGCCATTAGGGTGGTATCGTCTGCATATCTGAGGTTGTTGATATTTCTCCCTGCAATCTTTATTCTGGCTTTTGATTCTTCCAGCCTGGCATTTCTCATGATGTACTCTGCATATAGGTTAAATAAGCAGGGTGACAGTATACAGCCTTGTCGTACTCCTTTCCCTATTTTGAACCAATCGGTTGTTCCATGACCGGTTCTAACTGTTGCTTCTTGGCCCGCATACAGATTTCTCAGGAGACAGGTAAGGTGGTCTGGTATCCCCATCTCTTTAAGAATTTGCCACAGCTTGTTCTGATCCACACAATCAAAGGCTTTTGCATAGTCAATGAAGCAGAAGTAGATGTTTTTCTGGAACTCTCGTGCTTTCTCCATGATCCAGCAAATGTTGGCAATTTGATCTCTAGTTCCTCTGCCTCTTTGAAACCCAGCTTGTACATCCGGTAGTTCTTCAGAATTAGAAATACATATATTCCTAAAAGTCATGGCTAGAGACCCTGTAGGTGCCAACAGAGGATCCATAGACACACTGGTGTCCACACATACTCCAATTATATCTCCACTGTTAGTTATTTAGAAGGATAACAGAGTTCACAATTCAAACACATTAATACCAACTTTGAAAAGTGCTTTAATCAATGCAAATAAATTACACAGGT